>JBBGZY010000301.1:1002500-1005000 GCA_037952925.1 Lithobates clamitans | reverse complement strand
ATTTAGGCTAAAGTACAGTCAAAAAAATATGAAGTATTGATATACTAGTGGTGATGAGAGCAGTTTGGAGGAAAAGGCCCTATCTTGAAGGTCTTGAGATCTCAATTCAAAACCACGATCCGTGGCCCCATCAAAGCCAACTAAACCAACCCTGAGTTCCTGAGCAAGAATGAAATCCCTGAGTGTGCCAGGGCTGCACCACTCGTAGGCCATACCCACGTATACTGCCAGTGTGGGATGGATTCTTTCACTAATGTGTGACGTCACGAGTGTTTAATTGGGTCCAGCTATTTTTAGCCAGCCTGTAACAACTATTTTTACTTTTGGCCTCCAGTGCACGAGGAATACTTTTACCATCCATATTCATTCCTTCTTTCCAGCTGAATTTTAAGTAAATATTAGAAATATTAAATTAAAAATATACCACCTGGACTATCTTTCTCTTATACCTAACATATCCTATATCTGGGAAATGTATCTGTCTTATACATTATATAGCTGTTCGCTCTTTACATATTGGTGGGCTGGGATGTGTGTTTCAATTATATTACCTTTTCAAATAGTTCAGGGTGCACACAAATTTATGAATTCATAATATTAGAATTATAACTATATTATATTGTGGCTGATATTCAAAACATAGAGAAAAAAAACACCCTGGTGTATATCAGATGTCATATTTTTTTAATTCTGGGTCCAGCTATCTGTAATGCATAAAGGCCTAACTGACCTGACACTGTACGTGTGTCTGTGAACAGAGATATGTACACTTGGGTGCATATTCCAATTCTTACACCTTACATGTGGATGTGTGTGTTTGTGTGTGTATATATATATATATATATATACTGAAGTGTGTATATTATTATATCATTATTCCTACACTTTACATATGACAAATGCAAGTGTGTGTGCGTGTATATATATATATATATATATATATATATATATATATATATATATATATATATATAGGTGTGTGTGTGTCTGTGTTGTGTCCACCTATCCAGTGTACAAAAGATTGTTAAAGTGTGCATAATATATATATATATATATATATATATATATATATATATATATATATATACAGTGCAATGCACGTACCCAATGTACAAATAGTTGCTCAGAGTGTGCATATTATAATTCTTACACTTTGCACATGAATGTGTGTGTAGAGATAGATAGATAGATAGATAGATAGATAGATAGATAGATAGATAGATAGATAGATAGATAGATAGATAGACATTCATATAGGTGTGTGTGTATACATTACACCTATCCAGTGTACAATTATTTCTGAAGTGTGTATAGTATTTAAGCATGAATTGAATGTGTATGTATAGTGCATTGTACCTACCCAGTGTACAAATGATTGCTCAGAGTGTGCATATTATAATTCTTACACCTTACACTTGAATGTATGTGTGGATAGATAGATAGATAGATAGATAGATAGATAGATAGATAGATAGATAGATAGATAGATAGATAGATAGATAGATAGATAGATAGATAGATAGATAGATAGATAGATAGATAGATAGATAGATAGATAGATAGATGTGTGCATTGTACCTACCCAGTAGGTGTGTATATATTTAAATTCTCAAAATTTGCGCAATTTACGCATGACTATATATATATCTATATATATCTATATATAGATATATATATAGATATATTTAGATATATATAGATATATATATGGGTTATAAGCTCATACACCTAAGGTAGCATGATATGTTGTCTCCTGAGCACCGAAAGGTTGACAGACAGCAGAATACTCATCACCCCACAAATACTAGCTAGCCTAGATTATATTAAACCTTATATAGTCGCTGAACTTTCCCCCAGCTGAATAATTCCTAGGACAAGGCCCCTAGGACAAGGCTGCACCCACACCGTGTGATTCAGCCCCCCCAATATATGCCAATACAATGCCAGGCTGGGAGGTGTGAGGCCTTTAACCCCCACAGCACATTTCTCATCTGATGCGTAGACACTTTGGGGAAGAGATGGCGCCACTATTGGCCATAGCCTTGTTATTAATCTTCATCAGATCACCTGGTCAGACTGTAACAGAGCAGCTTCCATGTTTCCATACAATATAAAAGATATATAAAATCCACATCTCCTGATCCATCGCCATAATCCTCCTGTGGGGGGTTGCAAAAAAAAAAAGAAAGAAAGAAAGAAAGTGCTCCTTTCCTTGCCAAGTGTGCCCCCCTGACTAGTCCTGTGGCCTATGCCTTTGGTGCCATTGTCTCTGGGTGATCCCTGTGCCCATGTGGCAGCCGATCGGCCTATAAGGTCTGGCAGCAGAAGGCTGGATCCCACAAACACTTACAAGGCAGCGTGCTTCTCCAGCTCAGCCATGGATGAATAGGAGCCATAGAGGGATTTCTTGCTGCAAGCATAAAAAAAGGGCAGACAGGCTCCTCCGGCCATGGGCGATCCCTTGGTTGCATGGTGGCTTCCCGGCTATGAGTGGCTCCCC
>JBBGZY010000301.1:877500-997500 GCA_037952925.1 Lithobates clamitans | reverse complement strand
TCACTTATTTTTATCAATGACGTGTATTTAAGCTACAAAAAAAAAATCGCCAATTTATTAAGCACCCACTTCAAAGTTTATTTGTCCTAATAATTAATTAATTCACAAGAGCAGCCAGGCTGACGATCTTTTCATTAAAAAATCCCCAAGTTTCCTATTGAATTATATCTGCCCCATTGCCATTGAAATAAAGACGCCAAGCAGACTTTTAGCCTAAGTATTTTCTCACAAACCTAAAGAAAAGTGCTCTCTTTTTTTTTCTTTTTTTTCTCGTGCCTTTTTGTCGAATTCAAGCACCCAGGCAGTAGACGTGTCCTGCAGTTTAACTAGTTGGAAGTTCTTTGTTCAGGTCACACTGGGGCCCTATTGTATTCCTATAGAGAGAGCTTATTGCTAACCCAAGCTTGAATGGTCTTACACACAGCTCGGAGTCTTTGAGCTAGGGCTAGATTGATTTGCTTACTATATAGTTCAAAGAGAAATATAATACAAACACAGTCCCAGAGTTGTGTTTGCAGGGGCTGCACAGTCACCTGGTCTAATGCCAGTAGTCAGCCTTCATTTGTCATTATAGGAAGCTATGGTCCCTCCCAAGCTATACAATGCACACCTAACCTGCAAACCTGACACCAAGAGCAAAGGAGCAGCTCAACACCTAGGCCAAACCACACACACAAAAAAAAAACATAGGGGTTGGTTTTCTAAAACTGGAAAGTGAAAAATCTGGTGCAGCTCTGCATAGAAATCGATCAGCTTGATGAAGCTTAATTGAACAAGCTAACACAGCTGCATCAGATTGTGTGCCCCCCACATTTTAATCAACCCCAGAGTGTCTGTAGGGTATAAGGGGCATGAAAATATGTGAGTGCTTATAAGAAGTCTCTATTACAAATATATATATATATATAATACACACATAATAGCTACATATGTAAATTAAAAAATAAAACACATACATATCTATAGTCTCTCTCTCTCTCTCTCTCCCCTCTCTCTCTCTCTCTCTCTCTCTCTCTCTCTCTCTCTATCCATCCATATATATGATATAAATAAAGATATATATATATATCCCTCTCTAGTAAATGTAAAAATAAAAAATAATTGTAAAAATAATAAAAATGAAAAATACATATATAATTTTTTGCTTTTATATTATATAGATAGTTGATTAATTTAATTTTATATATTTGAATTTATTTTATGTAATATATATATATATATATATATATATATATATATATATATATATATATATATATATATATATTTAATAGAGAGAGACTTTTTACATATGTATGTATTCTAAATAGTATACTACAATATATGTTATAGTTAGGCATCTGCAAAACACATATTGGATGATTGCAGTGACTTACCTTAGAAATGGCCAGATAAACGGATTCCATTTTTTACTCCAGCACCCCAAGTTCCGAAAGGGAGGGCTCTGCCAAATATGTTGTATAGTGTCCGGGTCTCCCCCACCCTCTTCCCCCTTCACTTTTTTTTTTCTTGCACCCTTCCCTCTTTTTTATAATGGATAGAAGGGTTTGTGGAGCTATGGGGCCGTCTTCCGACCAGCAAAGACTGCTTTTCAGAATGAGGGGGGATGAAATCTGCAAGCAGATGTCATTTCAGCAGGAAAAGCCTATAAGATGTGGCATTTGGGTGAAGGCTGCTCACGTAGCGTCATACGTCACCTATAAAAACACTTTACATTCCCCACAGCTACTGCTCCCAAAATTTTCGCAAACTCTCTCCCTGTACTTGGGATCCATGGAAGGAAAGCTAATAATGAGCAGCTCTCTGAGAATTCACTCCAAAGGATGGAAACCACCCAACTAAGCCATAGATAATAGGAGCACCAGGTCTGAAGAGGGACTGGCAGAATTTTGGATAGAACTTCAGAACCCAGAAACACTCAGAGGTCCAATACTACATGCACAAATATCCTTTTTTTTTCTTTTTTTTCTTTAATTGTACCAGCTTTTTTATTATTTTAATTAAAAAGATGTTCTTCACAAGGAACCAGAAACATGGATGAGTGACTATATGGGGACAGAAGAACAGATCCCTAGTATAGCAGGAAGCCCTACGATGTATTGTCTCCTACCCACGGGGTCTATTACAAGAAGACTGGCAAAGGGGCACTGGACTTGTCTATTCAGTTATTCAGTGATGACTCTATTGATGGATATGTCAGGATATGTCATTACATGAATGTATATATATATATATATATATATATATATATATATATATATATATATATATATATATATACACACATTTTTAGTAATGTACTACTATATATATTTTTATTATTATTACTATTGTTATTTGTATATATTATTTTTTAAACAGGATGTGAAATTACATGAATGTATGTGTATGTATATATATATATATATATATATATATATATATATATATATATATATATATATATATATATATTAATAATATACTTCTATATATAATTGTATTATTATTATTATTTGTACATATTATTTTTTAAACAGAGTTCACTATTGTCACCAATGTACATTTTTGGGTTCTCTAGAGCTGGTTTCTACATAGCTGATATACGTTAGTTTAATTTTTTTTTATTGTCATTTACAAAGCTTCTTTTTTAGCTTGTAATTATTTAAGCTTTTTAATATCATTGATGATGGGCTTGGATGACAGTATTTAGGTTTAATCATTGAATTATGTATCTACGTATTTAAAAATTCTCATTCCAAAAATATATCGATACCTTTTCTTTTTTTATATATATATAGAAAAACACGAATTTCTTTCTTTTTTTTCTTTTTTTTTTAGGATGAAAAAATCAACTCTCTAATAGATATGTAGTAATGTAGCTGAAAAAAAACAACAACTTCTCGTTCTCTCTTATGTCTCTATGTAATTGTAATTTATATTTTTATACATATTTTATATAAAACATGTTTAATGTAGTTGAATAACACTAACTCTCCCCTCCCACCCTTACAGTACAATTTTATTATATATATAGATATATCTATATCTATATATAGATATATATCTATAGATTAAAATTATACATATATAGATTTGTAAAGAGGGGGAAAAGAAAAAAGGCGAGAGATAGTGTTACTCAACCACATACATTTATTTGGATGAATATATATATACATACATATATACATACATACATACACACACACACAATTATGTAGTTGGGTAACACTGTCTCTCTCCCTCTTTCTTTTTACACTTCTTTACATATCTATGTAGGTATAATTTATATATAGATAGATAGATAGATAGATAGATAGATAGATAGATAGATAGATAGATAGATAGATATACCCACACCCTCACACACACGATCCATATGTATGTTATCCCAATATGATTTTGATAATTCATGCCAGTACAATTGATATCTCTGCAAAGTCCTCATAGACATAACCTGACACATTTATAGCCCCAACACAAATCACTCTGACTTAAACAAATGTCCCCGTTTAAAATATGTTTATAGGGTTCATTTATGACTATTCTTAGCCTTTAGCACGCCATAACATATACATGTATCAATAAATGTTTTACAGTCCCCCAAAAGAGACTGGAACTCAGTGGTCGCTGCTCTATAGATAACACTGGAATTCTCTCCATCAAACAATATATTGGGTCACAGAGATGTCATGGGACAGCAGGACTTTTTTTTTTTTTTTTTAGGCAAGCCTTGTCCTTGTCCTGTTCATCTGTGAGGTCCATAAATAAAGGCAGCAATGGACAAATTAGCAGCAGCAGATCTGTGATACATGATGGACGCTGAGCAAGGAGCACATTCTGACATCCTTATTAAACGTATAGGAATCCACCAGAGAGCAGCCAGGCAAAGGGGCGACCTCTTTATGATCCATGGAGTGCAGAGGGCAGCCCCATAACGGGAACATAATGGAGAACTGCTTGACCCTTGAACTATCGCTTTGTTATTTTACTATCAAGTGTCTAGATAATACTGATGGTCCACTTTCCCCTCAGAATGGCTGGCAGGAGGGGTTAAACAAAGCGCTGCTATATCCCTATTATGTGTTTATTGCAATCCTCTTACAGATAACATGTATATTTACTGCATGCTAAATGCACCGACACCATAAAATGTCACTTGCTCACACTGTTAAAAAAAATATATCTATATACCAGTTAACCACATAAATCTAGTGGACAGTAAATTTAGAGGCTACAATATATTCCCAAGTGAGTCTATTTGTTGGCACGTTTTGTTTTAAAATGACATATTTTAGTTTATAATAATTGATCTGATATGTTATGGGGGGGGGGGGGGGGGAATAATATATAAAAAAATATACAGTATATCTATTTATCTATCTATCTATCTATCTATCTATCTATCTATCTATCTATCTATCTATCTCTCTCTCTAGAAGGTTTGTTACAATTGCTTTTCAATTCAGTAAAATCGTCTGCAGATTTAGGCAAATATAGTGCAGAATTTTTTTTTTTTTTTTTAATATACATCAATAGTTGACAGAATGAAAAGAGAACGTTTTAAACAGAAAATATTTGAAGTAGAAAAAAAATCTGCATATAATATACATCGTCCAGGAAATAAATGAGACTTTGTATCACCTTATGGATGTGTTGATAGTCTATGTCTGTGTGGTTAAATGGAAAATGATATGATAACAGAAAAATACTAGTATACATACGATTCGGGTTAATAAAATGCTATGGAAGGCTTATATCATTTTTTTTCCCCTGATTGATTCTTATACCCATGAATGCACATGCTGCATATGTATCCATATTGGTAAATAAATAAAAAAAAAATGTTTTCCTCCTAGCAGAAGTGTTAGCGCACTGCCCTTCCTACTGCAGACAAGGGCGCCCTCAAGTGGACACTTGATAGACTAGTCTCAAGTGCCGTTATAAAGAACATGCAGCTATTGTACCTGGTGTTCTATGATCACACGTGTATTGTATATATGATATACAGAAACCTTTTCCTACACATCTATAAAGCGGATAGTAAAACGTGACGTCAATTCTTCCTAAAAAAATAATAATAATAAATAAAATAAATTATATATATATATATATATATATATATATATATATATATATATATATATATATATATATATATATATATATATATATATATATATATATATATATATATATATATATATATATATATATATATGTTGTATATTATATAATATTATCATTGCTATATCTATTGTCTTGAAAAAATATGCAGGGTTCTGTTCAACCGGCAAGCACAACATAAAAAAGACATGGTACAATCTCATTGCAGTATAATATTTCCACTCTGCATCAAACACATTTTTATAAATGCCTGGAATGTAGTGACGCTTTAATATACTAAAATGCTAATTTGCGACGATAGACCAGAAATATATACAGAAGATACTTGGGGGGAGATTGGTTATCACTATTTATATTATACATACAATTTGTTTGTGATTTCTAGCAGGTAGAAAGGCAGTCTGAGCTCGTATCGTGTATGAAGTGGACCGATATAGAAGCAGCAAATGTTTGTCTGTATGTGACTTCCAGCACGTAGATTTGGACATTTTTGGCATATGAACAATCATTCATTTACATTACAAAATAACAAACTGGAAAATTAATAGGAAGAAAATAAATGCCACCTTAGATAATATTTCGTTTTATTATATATATATATATATATATATATATATATATATATATATATATATATATATATATATATATATATATATATATATATATATACACACACACTTTTTATGTAACAATCAAAGAATGTTTGCATTTACCAAAACATTTTATTTTATTTTTGTTCATTTTCAACACCCGATCAGATGAAAAATCATTTTATATAGAAGTAATTCGTGCTTGTTTTTTTACTGTCAATCGGACGAATATGTAGTATTTCCCGTTTAACTGCAATCAATGGTCATGAACACGACACAACTATTTGTAACAAAAATTCTTAAGTGACTGTTACCAACTGAGCAAATTAATCTTTGCAAAAAGCGTTATCCTCAGAGCTCTCTGTACATGAATATATACCATACACACACTATACTATAATGAGTATATACCATACACGGAATATCCACACATTATACTACACTGTACATGAGTATATACCTTACACCGAGTTTACACACACACACACACACACACTATACTATATTGTAAATGAGTATATATCGTACACGGAGTATACACACACACACAATATACTACACTGTACATGATACTTACACAGAGTATACACACATTATACTACACTGTACATTAGTATATACCGTACACAATGTATAAACACACTATACTACACTGTACATGAGTATATACCGTACACAAAATATACACACACTACACTACACTGTACATGATACCGTACACGGAGTATACACACACTATACTACACTGTTCATGAGTATATACCGTACACAGAGTATACACACTCTATACTACACTGTTCATGAGTATATACCGTACACAGAGTATACACACACTGTACTACACTGTACATGAGTAAATACCGTACACAGAGTATACACACACTATACTACACTGTAGATGAGAATACACCGTACACAGAATATACACACACTATACTACATTGTACATGAGTATATACCGTACACACACTATACACACACACTATACTTTATTGTAAATGATACCGTAGACACATTATACTACACCGTACATGAGTATATACCGTACACAGAGTATACACACACTACACTACTCCATACTACAACCATACTATCCATTTGTAGGTCACTAAATGTTATTAACTACTAAAAAAACAAAGAATTATTATTTTATTAAAGTCAATATTCCATTATTATAACAGCCATATTTTCAATCATTTTAATGCAATTGGAAATCAGACTGGAGAGGTGTATCAGAGCACTGACTGTAGAATCTATTGTGCTATTGTGGTGTGTACACACTCCTTTGGTTTGTAGTACACCATGCGCATAGACTAGAACAGGGGTACACGGGAATTAAAGTACACCCACATTTCTCTATAACACACTCTGTACAGGCGGTAGACTAACTGTATACTATGATAGCTGTACATGTAGAAATCAATGACTGCACATCAGAAATCATGTAGAAATTCTGTAATCATCTGTATAATATATGGAGAGGTGTATCAGAGCACTGGCTGAAGGATTTGGGTTTGTAGTACACCATGTGCATAGACTAGAACAGGGGTACATGGGAATTTTAAAGTACACCAACATTTTCTCTATAGTACACACTGTACAGGGAGTAGGCTAACTGATAAATGAATATTATATCTGTATATGTAGAAATACAATTATTTAACATCAACAAACAAATGCAAAACCAACCTGTAATAATCTACATACTGTATATTATCTCAGTATTGGCTTACATATCCTTTTTTTATGGTGATCCATTAAAATGCATTTTATACAGATTTATAATTGTCGGGATATTTTACACCTGATATATATCAGGAGCTGTGTACACAAATACTACAGGCAGGCAGTTCAGCAGACTGCATTGAGAAATACAGAATTGAGGTTTACCTGCAGTAAGGGAGGTCCAGGCACAAGGTTAAGTTTAGGAATTCCTGAGCGGATCCCCCAGTGATTCCCAGCGATGGCTGTCTGGATCCACATAAGGTAATGAAGAAGATGTGACATCAATCTATCTCCAGCAATCAGTGGACATAGCAGGGAATCCTACATGTGACAGTGGCCTCTGTCCCCCCAGCCACTGACCAGATGCTACAAGGAGACGTCTCCCACTAGCTCACATCCCATCTGCACTTGGTGATGGAGAAACCTACTTTTCCCACATGGAGGCTTTGCCAACTGAAACAATGGGCCCTGGCAGACGGGTACATAATTGGCTAGTGTCAGACTGGCATAGAGTCTTCCTTTAAACCTTCCCTTTTTATGTGAAAACAACAGATGAGAAATACAATGGGCTATCTTGATAAAACACCAGAAATCTGCATTTTCTTTATTATAATTCTATATGCTACTAGAATATATATAAAAAATATAAAGGACAGGATTCTGAAGCAACCAATCATATTTCATCTTTTACTGATCAGAGGGAGGCAAAATCTGATTCGTGGTTATAAGATACCGAGCTTTGCACATGATTGTTGCTCTTTTCACTGCTGCAATATAATATATACTGTATAGTACTCTTTATATGCAATAAAATAGTATATAAAAGGTATAAAGGTAAGGAGCATAGAGACAGAGTATACAGCACAGTATCCCAAAGCAACCAATCACATTCAGATTAGTGCCCATTGGATACTGAGCTTTGCACATCATTGTTGCTCTTTTCACTGCTGCAATATAATATATATACTGTATAGTACTCAACATGCAATAAAAGACAATATGAGACGTATAAAGGTAAGAAGTATACAGATAGAGTATATAGCACAGTATCCCAGAGAAACCAATCCTAATTCATCTTTTACTGATCATTTGCACACAATGGGGGGAGATTTGATAAAACTGGAGCACTCAGAATCAGGTGCAGCTGTGCATGGTAGCCAATCAGCTTCTAGCCTAAGCATTTGTTCAATTAAGCTTTGGCAATAAAACCTGGAAGCTGATTGTTTTCTATGCAGAAGTGAGGCCAATTTTGCACCTTCCAGCTAATGTAAATAACCCCCAAAATCGGTTTAGTGTCTACAGGATACTGAGGTTTGCACATCATTGCTGCTGTTACCACTGCTGCCATATATTCTTGAAAAAACACCAGAAATCTTCTTTATTGCAACTCAATATTCTATTTTAACTTAACAGACCAACATATATAAAGGGTATAAAGAAAAGAACATAACAATACTGTATACAGAGCAGTATCCCAAAGCAACTAATCATAATTCATCTTTTATTGCTCAGATTGAATTAGTGGCTATATGATATTGAGCTTTGCACATGATTGTTTCCATTTGCTGCATATACTCTTGATACAATACCAGAAATCATTACAATGTTATGTTCTACTCTTAATACTCAATATGACAATAAAAAAAAGTATAAAGGTATGGAGTATAGAGATAGTGTACACAGTGTATTATCCCAGACCAGTGCAGACTGGTTGTATGACCTACAACCATATTTCATCTTTACTGATCAGATGGAGCTAAAATTTGATTGATGGCTATAGAATATATTTTTTTTTTTTTTGCACAATGTTGCTATTTGCACTGCTGCCATAGATTATTGATAAAATGCCAGAAATCTACAATTTCTTTATTACAATTCTATATTATAAATACTCATTTAAAAAAAAGCGTATATAAACGGTATAAAGGTAAGAAGTATAAAGATAAAGTATACAGTGCAGTATACATTATACATTACATTATACATTACATTACATTACATTATTAATGTTTTACTGATCAGATGGAGCTAAAAACAGCTTAGTGTTTATAGGATACTGTGTTTATTTACTAAAACTAGAGAGTGCAACATCTGGTGCAGCTGTGCATGGTAGCCAATCAGCTTCTAACTTACTTCAGCATGTTCAATTAAAGTGATTGTAAAGGCAGAAGGGTTTTAATCATTCTATGCTTTAAGATAAAAAGCCTTCTGTGCGCAGCAGCAGCCCCACTCAGCCCGCCTAATACTTTCCCGAGCCCATCTCTATCCAGCGATGTTGCATGAGAGACTTGGCTGATGGGAACTTTCCTCCTAATTGGCTGAGACAGCAGCGGAGCGCCATTGGCTCCTGCTGCTGTCAAAGTCAGTGAGCCAATGAGGAGAGAGAGGGGCGGGCCTAGCCGGGGCTCCGTGTCTGAATGGACACACAGAGCTACGGCTTGGCTCGGGTGTCCCCATTGCATCGTCAGGAGGGAGAGGCCACGAGCGCCAAACAGGGACCCGAGAAGGATCCTGGCTGCTCTATGCAAAACCACTGCACAGAGCAGGTAAGTATAACATGTTCGTTATTTTGAAGCCTCCTTGGCGGTTTTCCCGAGTGTGACTCGGGGTTAAAAATCAGGACCATTAGCGGTAACCCCGAGCCACACTCGGGATTACATCGCAGGATCCTTGTGTGACTTTATTTACCTTGTCCCCGGGATCCTGCGATGTCCCCCGCAGTGTCCGTGGTCTCCGTCCTCCTCCGAAGCCTCTCCTTGCCAGGCTCCGTTCGCGACGCACGGGGGCGGAGCCTGGCGGCAAATTCAAAAAAAGTCAAAATCATAACACATACAGTACTGTAATCTTACAGATTGCATTACTGTATGAAATGATTTCACATCCCTTTTGTCCCCAGTGCTTTGTCCTATGCCCTGCATTCAGTTTTATATTATATAGACTGTTCTTTCTGCCTGGAAACTGGAGATTGTCCATAGCAACCAAAAAGTGTCCCTTTACTTCAAAAGTGGCTTTAGACCAGCTAGAAAACAGCGATAGTAAATTAGAACACTTGCAGAATTGAGCGATAGTGAATCGTGGGGAAATTTATTTTATCACTATTTATTTTTATTTTTTTTAATTATTTATTTTTATTTATTATATTATAATTTATGTTTTTGTGTTTCAAACTTTATCATACCCGGGATATCTACTAGACTCTTGTTTGGACAGATTTAAGTGTGTTATTGTTAAGAATTACAGACCTACAATATAAAACGACAAATTTCCATGCAAAATAATTGTACCGCTTTCAGCACCTAAAATCCGAAATAATCATACCACCGGGGAGGTTAAAAAAAAAAAAAACAAGATTTTAGTATCAGTTTAAGCTTTGACAACCTTGAAGCTGATTGGTTTCTATGCACAGCTGCACCAGATTTTGCACTCTCCAATTTTAGTAAATCAGCCTGCTTTGCACATCATTGTTGCTATCTGCACTGCTGGCATATTAAATAAAATATAAAGTAGGATTATAATGACATATTATTAAGGTAAAGCAGGAGAACAGATATAAGATTAACATTTGTTCTCACCTTTCTTTCTAATGATTTTACAGCATCATATATGCATTACATAACCTCACACAATGGGGTTGATTTACAAAACTGGAGAGTGCAAAATCTGGTGCAGCTGTGCATGGTCGCCTCCTAACTTCAGGTTGTTCAATTAAGCTTTGACAGAAAAACTTGCAATCTGATTGCTTTCTATGCACAGCTGCACCAGATTTTGCACCCTCCAGTTTTAGTAAATCAACCCCCTTGTGCCATTATTATCATAGCAGTGCGGGGAAAAGCTCACAGGTGTTAATTAATTGAGGCGAATCATAGCAAAAATGTCTGTTGCAGTTTCCCATGGCAACCAGTCAGTTTTAAAACGTACCATTAAGAAAGGCTAAAATAGTTTTTTTACCTTCAGGTTTTTCACTTTAGCTTTGGTATCATTGGAAATCACAGGCCATGCTTTGCCTTGTAGTTCTCAATAGGAGTCATTTGTTGTGTAATTCTAGATCAATCCTTTTCCTTGTCAAAAGATTTTTATTAAGTTCATAGTAATAAGCTTAACATACATGTTTATGGATACATGTTAACATAAAGAATGAAGCTCAATATTTACAGAAGTAGGTAAGAATATAAAACACACAATGAAGTATGATAAATAAATAGGGATGTTTGGAATAGAGATTTTAAAACTGATACGTTTTATCAAAAGGTATCCATCTATTCCTACAATGTTAATTTCCAAAATAATGTGAATAAGATACAACATTAGTAACAATGAGCTTCAAGAATTAATGAGGGGGATAGGAGAGGAAGGAAGGGGAATAGAGAAAGAAAAGGAAGAAGAGGAGAAGAGTGGAGAAAAGAGATTTACTGGATTGATCCGAGGGCCAGTGTGGGGTTTAGTAAAGTTTGAGTTCCATCACATATAATCAACTACCATGGCAGGAGGACTGAATTATCAAAGGATGATGATGCGAAAGAGTGAACCCATGGATACCACATTTTTTCAAATTTTGGAATTTGATTGTGTTCTATGGCAGCCATTTTAGAGTGGATCATAAAGTTATTCATTCTATGTTTTGACCTTAGATCAATCCTTTTCAATCAGGGCCCCCAGGCACCTTGGGTTTCCCACGTGTGTGGATGTTGCTGCATTATGTAAAACTATTAAAATAGTTTTTACATTTTAGAATGGGGTGCCTCAAGATTGTCCGTCATTTTTAAATTGTGCCCTGACTGATAAAAAGGTTGAGAAATCCTTGTCTAAAACAGTGTGTTCAACAGCCCTGACAAAGGGTAACATTGGTAACAGTGATTCTGAGGGTGCTTGTACACCTATGCACATACATTATTGTTTGTTTTCAATATACATTACTATTATGTTATTACAGATATTTATATAGCACCAGCAATTTACACAGCGCTACATTCACGCCAGTCCTTGCCCTCAAGGAGCTTACAATCTAAGGTCCCTGTTTCACACACATACAGAAGCTGCCCATACATGATACAAATTTCTTATTCAATTTCCTTTAGATTTACTTTGAACTATGTAGTGCAAGGGCCTGCCTGATTGCATACAAATTGAAAGTGTTTAGGTTTGACCGCATATTACTGTATATAATCGAGTATAAGCCGTGTTTTTTTCAGCCCATTTTATAGGCTGAGGGAATGCTGGGAAACTGTATCAGTGTTCTGTCTATCAGGGACGAGGAGGAGGCGGGGCTTTGTTACAATGGATGGCCGCCGAATAGACTGCATAACACAGCGGGATACACCTGCTGTTTTAGTAATCAAAGGTATGGCTGCAGATGGGCACAGTGAGGCTACAAATGGGCACAATGAGGCTGCAAATGGGCACAGTGAGGCTGCAAATGGGCACAGTGAGGCTGAAAATGGGCACAGTGAGGCTACAAATGGGCACAATGGGGCTGCAAATGGGCACAGTGAGGCTACAAATGGGCACAATGAGGCTGAAAATGGGCACAGTGAGGCTGCAAATAAGCACAGTGAGGCTGAAAATGGGCACAGTGAGGCTACAAATGGGCACAATGGGGCTGCAAATGGGCACGGTGAGGCTACAAATGGGCACAATAGGGCTTATATGGGCACAGTGAGGTTGCAAATGGGCACAATGAGGCTGCAAATGGGCACAATGAGGCTGCAAATGGGCAGAGTGAGGCTGCAAATGGGCACAGTGAGGCTGCAGATGGGCCTTGTTTACCCAGTAGCTGCTGCATTTTCCCACTGTAGGCTTATATTTGAGTCAATACATTTTCCCAGTTTCCTGTGGTAAAATTAGGTGCCCAGGCTTATATTCGGGTCGACCTATACCCGAGTATATACGGTATATGATTTTGGTAAATCTAAAGGAAAATTGTACAAGAAAATGTTATATATGTATATTCAGCCATACGCATAATAGGGCCAATTTAGAAAGGAGCCAATTAGCCTACCAGCATGTTTGGGGGAGGGTAGTGTCCAGGTTGGACTTTGAACCAAAGACCCAGTGCTACAAGGCAAGACTGCTAACCATTATTATAACATATGCACACTTTTGTGCATTTTGAACACACATGTTTTGTTCATCTATTAACACTGAGAGAAACATACAGAATTCCACAGTGCAAGAGCATTTAAAATGCATGATACACGTGTTCTCTGCCGCTTTTTTAATTCCAATGGGCCTGCTTCATGTACAAAAATGAACAAAAATACATCAAGGCCTTTATTTTTAAACATGTTTGTTTGAGACTTATGAATGTAAACCACGTACTGTAGGAATGAATGGGATTTCTACTGCATTTTCATGCAGTTAAGTGTATGTGTTTACTGCAGAAAAACAGACAAGGGCGAATGAGTCCGTAGTTTCCTTCACACCTGTGCAATTTGTCGTGCTTTGGCTGTCGTGAGACAATGCAAGACGAGGAATTCATGATAAATCCAATTATTATCTATGGGATCTGTTCACACCTATGCAACATGATGAAAGGCGCCTGCGTATGTTTTTGATGAATGAGCATTGATTAACTAAAGGCATATAAACTGTGCATTTTGCAAGAGCAGGTGCTTCAGAACTTAGTAAATCAGGGGAAGCTTTACTGACTTCCATCGTCCAATCATATGCAAGCAAAAATGCTTTTTTTTTTAATTTTTCTTGCATGTAATTGGGCATTTTTTTTGCAAAGTGAAGCTTCAGTTTAAAGGGGTTGTAAAGGTAATTTTTATTTTTTTTTTAAATAACAAACATGTTATACTTACCTTCACTGTGCAGCTCGTTTTGCACAGAGTGGCCCCCAACCTGCTCTTCTGGGGTCCCTCGGCAGCTGTTTCAGCTCCTCCCCGCAAGAACTAACCACCCTAATGCGAGCTCCCTCGCATGGTGGTTAGTTATTGCGATCGCGCTCCCGTGATACAGCCGGCGGCTATAGCCGCTCACTGTATCACTCGGCCCCGGCGCGCTGCGTCATTGGATGTGATTGACAGTAACGCGAGCCAATGGCTGCGCTGCTTTCAATCCATCCACTGTAGCCAATCAGCGACCAGGCTGAGCGGCGAAATGGATGTCGGGAGCGAGCGGCTGAGTTTCGAGGTGTCAGGTAAGTAAAACGGGGGGGCTGGGGGCGGCGGTATTGTCAAAAGTTTTTTCACCTTAATGCATATTTAACTAAGCTCTGAAGCAACTGTAGTTCCAGAGTGCAACTGCACTTGCAAACTGCCCAGTCTATTTGCCTTTAGTAAATCAACCCCATAGACTTCAGCTGGAGGATATGGAAAATGCATGAACAATACGTGAACAATACATGAAGTTGCAAAAAAAAACAATGGACGAAAAACACATAAAAAATGCATAAAAAACACAACAAAAACGCATGAAAACACAGGAGTGTACCTAGTCCCATGTCAGAGTCTTTTACCCACTAGGGCCCATACCCAGTCCTGGATTTATACCTTGGGGGGCTCGGGGCACTTCAAGTTGGGGGGCCCTTCAAGATAGAAATTAAATTATATGGACCTTTTTCCAGAAACCCTCCAACTTCGTGCAAGACCAGAAGATATGCAGCATCGTCCCACATTCCTCCTGACATCGCCAGCACAGAGCAGAAGTGCCCGGGAAATACCTATGAAGAAGAGATGAGGGTGTGATACTAGTGAGTAAAGATCTCAAAATTGGTTTTCTCCACTTTTGTGCAGATTGAGGATTTCAAGGTGAATCTAGTTATATTGGTTCGCTGCATCTTTGAAAATGTTCTACCCAAGTCTGATTCCCTTCTAGCCAAAGAGGGCAGTAGGAAGTCCTCAGGTGGTGTGGCCAGAAGGGTGTACATTACTGAAAGTGTGTGGGGAAGCAGGCCACTTGCTGAGCAGTGCTCTTCAAGCGTAGTCAGTATGCGGCAAAAAACAAAAATTACAAGGGGCAGGTAGAGACTGTAAAAAATTGCATATTTACAATGCTTTCCAGAAATCTAGGTGAAAAGGGCCGTTCCAGTCCATCAGAGCCGGCAATGAAAGCCAGGCAAGAAATTAAATTATATGGGAAATAAAAAAGTGAAATGAAATGGGTGATAAACCCCACGCCTGTCCCAAACTTGACCAATCTCTTAATTTAAAAAATTTGTAAAGATTGCTAACAAAGTTTTACCCTAGTCAAGATTGCAGAGTGTTGGATTTGCCCTTGACCCAATCAAAGGTCAAGTGGGGGAGTGAGCTTCTCTTTTATATTTCTCACTGCGATAAATCAATGCTGGTCATTAACTTCACTCCCATACCATGGGGTCAGGGCTGTTGCCTGGCACTTTCCAACATTTTTTGAACATCCCCGTTGTCCCACCCACTTGTCTCTAGTAAACTAGACAATAAATTCCGCTACACAGTCATGTTACAACAAACATCTGGAATAGTAAAATTTGAAGTTGAAATGTAAAACATCTGCCAGAAGCCCTCATACCTTTCTTTGCCTCTGAAGTCAGGCTTAACTGCTCTGTATCTTGACCCTCACACAAACTTTACTATTTTTTTTGTTAATAATAAAACAAATTTTATAATTATTCAATTTTTTTTATAAAGAAAGCCTATGGCCATCTCTAGCAGGGGAGCCCGGGCAATTGTCCCTTTTGCCCCCTTATAAATCCTGCACTGCCCATACCCTGCTAGTTATCATGGCCACCCCCTTACGAAATATTTCAATTCATGATTTGTACTAAGAGGTATTTCTGGCAAACCTTGAGTATCCAGCGATGAGTCTAGTGACTGCTTACATTTGTAGCAATGCTCTAACCATCACTTCCAAGAGTACAATAGACATCAATTATCTGAACATGACACCGAATGAGTGGATAATTCAAGTACAAACAATGAAACAGGAGCAAGAAGACAACAAGTAGAGGAAAAAACAGAAATCTCCTATTTACGTGTTTTATTTCTTCCTCTCTATCATACAGCTCTTTATTTTATGACTGGTAAACAATATCTTTCTGCTTCCCTCTACCTGTATAATACAGTAGATGTATAACATATAAATTACAGTTTTTCTGTCAAGTCAACCAGAGGAAATTTGCTAATGGATGTACATTTTACACCAACTTCAATGAAGGTAAGAGAACAGAGAATAATGAAAAATGGAGTTTTAAAAATAAATATCTGGAGACGATTTTCTAGAATGAAAAAAGCCTTAGTTAGTCTTAGTTACCAAGACTGTTGTACATAAAGACATCACAGCTCACTTTGATGACGTCATTGTGTACAATCCATTTCACATAGAGATTACTAGATCTTATTTGACAAGGAATCCCTTGGTCCACTAGAAGCATGGACATACCGAATTTATCGGCGTATAACACGCACTTTTTCCCCCTGAAAATAGGGGGCAAATCACGGATGCGTGTTATATGCCGATAGTGTACCTTGGAGGGGAAAGAGGGGGACGAGCCCTGCCAAGCCGTCTGGCCGTCATCTCCTGTATAATCGGCTCTCACTTGGCTCTGACGTTACACACACAGTCCCGCCTCCGCCACCGGCATTGGACCAGTGTTCTGTCAATCACAGGAGCTGGTCCAATGCTGATGGCGGAGGTGGGACTGTGTATGTGACTGACGACTGAGAGCCGAGTAAACAGGAGATGACGGCTTGGTGAATTCCTGCATGAGAGATGGTGAGGCTGCAGATGGGCATCAGGCTGCATTTATGGGAGATGGGCGCAGATCACGCTGCAGATGGGCGCACATTAGGCTGCTTTAAGTCTGCAGATGGGCACATATCAGGCTGCAGATGGGGACATATCAGGCCTCATTAAGGCTGCAGAATGGGCACATATCAGGCTGCAGATGGGCACAGATCAGGCTGCACTGATGGGCACTGACCATTATTGTATTTCAAGTGGTTTATTTTGAAAAAAAAAGTTTTTTTCCTGAAACTTCCCTCTTAAATTGAAGGTGCGTGTTATACGCCTGTGCATGTTATACGCATGGTATTTACAAATCAGAGTTGTCTGACCTCTGTCCACTATAAGAACCTATAACCCCCAAGCACCACATATCCCTAACATATATCTTCATCCTAACATTTACCTCTAGCTCCCCCCTAACCTTAAAGCCCACATCTAGCCTTGTTTTTTTAAAGGGGCTCCATGCCATATCAAGTTAAAAACATATCCAGTACTGACCCTCTTTCTGGTAAAGTAGAACTATAATGTATTTGAGCATCATAAGTCAAAAATACTATTTCATTGATTTTTAATATTCAAAACCAACTCCCCAATCCATCCATGCCTCCATGCTTTATTTTGTGGAGAAATCACTTTTAAAAACACCCCCTAGCATTTCTGTCTGTGGCCATCTTGCATATAAGCAGATGATTTATGTAGCAGTTATTTCATGGAATACATCTGCCCTTAGTTTGGGGATGCAGGCAGGAGGATGTGCTTAGCTGGCAAAGCCCCTCCTCCCATGAAGACTCTTCTGGGGAGATTTCTTCACACTTCCTGTCCCCGTGACCATTGACAATGGAGCAAGAAGTGTGGAAATCTCAAATTAAATGCAGGCAGCAATAAAAAGGTCACAAGGAGGTTCTAATGCCTCCTGTTTTTCTAAGATTTTTATTCTTCATTTTTCATTAATGTGTTTTTCCCTATTGGACAGATCTTCTGCCTAGTGGCCCCTGTCATTGCGACAGGAAGTGAGAACAATCCTCCCCAACGGTAGGGATGAGGTGATGTCAGCATTAAAGTCTCTGCCTCTCTCTGCCCAATAAAATCAAGTAATCTATGGGCTGCTTAAGTCACAATTCCCCACTACCCCTGCTGTTCTGAAGGCCCTCTCTGACTTGACATGTGCAGCATGTTACCTAGTCCATATATGGCCACCTTCAGCTAGTGGTACATTCTTGACACCCAGTAGTCCATGGATATATGATCACTTGTAACCATTTTGGTTAAAGCCATACCTGCCAGTGTTTGCTTGAACAGGGCAGGGGCAGCCTTACAAGGAAAAAAATTAAACATTATCTTGCAAGAAACCCTTTCTGGTTTTGTATAAAGTGCAAGATAGTGTTGAGGCCTAGGACTTCCTTCTTACCTAAGATAATACCCAGTTTGCATTGTGTCTGTGTTTGCTTGACCAAGGCAGACACAGCCTTACAAGAAAAAAAAAATTTAATTTTTAAACAATACAGTACCCAAACATTTTGGGAATAGTAAAATGTTCAAAAAAATTGTATAGGGCTTGGAACATGTTAAGCCTCATACACAGGATCGGATTGTTGACCAACAAAACCGTGGACTTTTGTCTGAAGGGCGTTGGCCCAAACTTGTCTTGCATACACACGGCCACACAATTGTTGGCCAACAATTACGAACGTAGTGACGTACTACGTTGTTTTTCAGCTCTTTAGCGCCACCCTTTGGGCTCCTTCTGCTAATTTCGTGTTAGTAGAAATTTGGTGAGTGTTGATTCGTGCTTTTCATTTCGCACTTTTCAGTTCACACTTTTAAGTACGCGTTTTTTATTTCGTGCTTTTCAGTTAGTTTCTGAACTGCCGTTCGTCAACCAGACATGTTGCGGAATCGGAGGAGATAACGTTTTATTTATTATTGGCCTTGGAGTTATTGCTTTGACTTTTTTTTTTTTGGTTGAATAATGATTTGATTTGGTATATTTTCTATATTTTTGGATGCATGGAATGCACCTTTTGGTTAAGCTCTATTGGCAGATAGCATGTCTAATTGTATTTGTTTTCTTTTTTTAATGCACAATAAAATAAATGTGGAGAATAATACTTGGCTATGTGTTTTACTTCAAATGACAGTTTGGGAGTAGGCACTTACAAAAAAATACAATGTAAAATTGACAAGGGACACCAACATAGTTGTATCTTTGATCTTAAAAACGACAGGATAATGGTGTTGTGGTAACTTGGACAAATTTAAAAAAAAAAAACAAGCATAATAATATTATTCTTGATATCACTAGAAAAAAAAAGCCTTTGAAAATTC
The DNA here is from genome assembly GCA_037952925.1 of Lithobates clamitans. Lineage (NCBI taxonomy): Eukaryota > Metazoa > Chordata > Amphibia > Anura > Ranidae > Lithobates > Lithobates clamitans. Next base: position 978,049 of record JBBGZY010000301.1, on the reverse strand, counting down.
GTTTGCAATAACTCCATCAGTATCTCCAGCAAAGCAGCTTCATTATTATCTCATTAAAGAAGAAGAGAATTGTGCGCTGCATTTCGAGATTTCATAATTTGCCACGTCATGAATGGTAATTCTCCATTACAAACGCTAGTTTACAAGACGGACCGCTTCTGGTTCGTCCTTGCTTCCGAGCATACATGATAATTCAAACACAAAATATATGTATAGTGCATACTACAAAAAAGATTTGCTGTGTGCCACTAAAGTGTTCGGGTTTGGCTTAAAGAAATTGTGGCAACATTATCCAAGACAGCAGGAAGGGGGCCCACTGCAGAACATGTGAAAGGGTCCTTCTTCAGGACTGTAATGAAGGGCCCCAGGCTCAGAGGTAAGTAGGGAGTTGGGGGGGGCTCATGGTTTCTTGCACCTGGGCCCTGAAGGTTCTAGTTATACCTCTGTCCTGATGTTATCAGAACCAGATTAGAGCCCATAGACCTGTTTATTACATGAGGATGCCGTGGGATAGTCCATCATCATATTGTGGGGCAATGGCATCCCTGGGGGGGGGCAGAGGGGGCCCTGACCCCCCCAACATTATGCTGTGCCCCACCATGTGCCCCCCCCCCCTAAAAAATTTTATTTTATTTTTTTTTACAAAAAATCAATGTCTAAGAGAGAGAGCCCCCAGTCAGCTCCTGCGGGTGATTCCTCTCCCCTCCCTCTGCTCGCTGACACTGCATAATGCGAGCACTCACACAACCACGACCGCCCGATCTGCTCCTTCCCCTGCATCCTCATTGGCAGAGAGAAGAGTGAGATTGCAGGAAGGACTCCACCAGGACTCTCAGTTACTGAAAAAACAGACTGATTTCTCCCATCCTTAGGACAGGAGAACCAGCCTGTAAATTCCAAGAGATGCCAGACCAGAGCTGTCAATAGCAGGGGCAGGACAGCAAGAGGAGGCTGGGAAACCCCACAGTGGCAGAACACCAGGGCCCGGAGGCAAGACAACCTTTGCAACCCTGATAGTTCTCCCACTGCTTTGGATCCTTATATTCTCTTGGTATGCTGCTGACATATATCTCTTGTTTTCTGCCACCCTGGGGGGCCCCAATACAGTAGGAAGGGAGCTCACTGCAGAACATGTGAAAGGGCCATTGTGGGGTCGTAGTAAAGGGCCCCAGGAGATATATATATATATATATATATATATATATATATATATATAATTGCATTTTATAGTTGCCCCCCTACTTTTGACCCTGTCCCCCTATGTGCCCCCTCTAAATATGAAAGCTGGAGACGCCACTGTTGTGGGGAGCACCATCTGCCATGGGAGCAGAAGATCAGGTAAGTAAAATGGTTTCTACTCTCCCCTAGACAAAACAAGCCCCACTCAGGGATCAACACAGCCCCACTGCAAGGGATCTTTTTTTTATGCAGAGTTGAGGTTTCAGCTGCCTGTGGAGGATGCCAAGTCAGCAGGTGACCATACTGGCCAGACAGACTGAATCTGTGGAGGTATGTCAAGGCATAAAGCAGAATCTGAAACAGAACAATGAATCTAAGTAAAGCATCGTACACACGATCGGATTTTCCGCAGACAAAACCTCAGACTTTTGTCAGAAGGCGTGTGCCTAGATTTTGTCTTGCATACAAACGGCAAGGAATTGTTGGCCAACAAACACGAACGTACTGATGTACTACGTGGTTTTTCAGCTCTTTAGCGCCACCCTTTGGGCTCCTTCTGCTAATTTCATGTTAGTAAAAGTTTGGTGAGTGTTGATTCGCGCTTTTCATTTCACGCTTTTAATTTCGTGCTTTTCATTTCACGCTTTTCAGTTTGGGCTTTTCAGTTTGCGCTTTTCATTTCGTGCTTTTCAGTTCATTTCTGAACGGCCGTTCGTCAACCAGACATGTTGCGGAATCAGAGGAGATAACGTGTTATTTATTATTGGGCTTAGAGTTATTGCTTTGACCCAAGTCCAGTCCAGGAACAGGAGGAGGAGGAGTTCTTGGACCAAAAATTGGTTGCTTTATTAATCGTGACCAATTATATTATATGCCTTTGCTGCGGGAGCTCCAGGAGAATAATACAGATGATTTTCGGAATTATCTCCGGATGACGGACCCCTGCTTTCACCAACTCTTGGCATTGTTGACCCCCTATATTAAGAAGCAGGACACATGCATGAGGCTTTTATTTTATTTTTTGGTTAAATAATAATGATTTGATTTGGTATATTTTCTATATTTTTTGGATGCATAGAATGCACTTTTTGGTTAGGTTCTATTGGCAGATAACATGTCTAATTTTATTTGTTTTCTTTTTTTAATGCACAATAAAAAAAATGTGTAGAATAATACTTGGCTATGTGTTTTACTTCAAATGACAGTTTGGGAGTAGGCAGTTACATTTAAAAAAATACAATGTAAAATTGACAAGGGACACCAACAAGTTGCATCTTTGATCTTAAAAACTACAGGATAATGGTGTTGTGGTAACTTGCCCAAATAAAAAAAAAAAAAAAAAGCATAATAATATTATTCTTGATATCACTAAAAAAAAAAGCCTTTGAAAATTTGTTTGCAATAACTCCATCAGTATCACCAGCAAAGCAGCTTCATTTTTATCCCATTAAGGTGTCCGTTTATGAAGCAGTGATCAGCGGTGATCCCGAGGATCGCCGCTGATCACAGTCCATAAACAGTTTATCAAACAGTGATAATCGGGGGAGAACATGTTTGAACTTGTTCTCCCGCCGATTATCTCTACACACGGAGAATCCTCATTGAATGACACAGTAATGGCCAGTTTATGAAGCGGTGATCTCAGCGCTTCACTGGCGATCTGTGTCAGAATTCACACTCCCAGGTTCACCAGCTCAGAGGTGGTGAATCGGGGAGTGAAGAGGAAATCTGGGGGGATCTGAGGGGGAAGGAGGAAGATTTTTAACTTCCTTATGCCTCGTTCAGACCCCCCAACACTGTAAGCATGTCCCCCTGTCATATTTATGTGTATACATATATATACATATATACATATAATGTGTATATGTATATATATATATCATGTGTGTGTATATACATGTATATATAATGTGTGTGTGTGTATACATATGTATTTAATGTAGGGGGACTCATTATTTTATTAACAGTAATCCACGCCGTCTGTCTGTGTATTGAGCGGTGATAATTTATCACTGCTTAATAAACTGACATTTCGGTATTCTGGTGCTGTAATCTCGTAAAGTCTCACGAGATTCCAGTATCAGGGGCCGTTCTCCACTGTTGGAAGCATTTGTAGATCACTTCACTCCTCCAAAGGTGAAGCGATCTACACCGCTTCATAAACAGGCACACAGAGGAGAAAAATCTTCACTGTGAATGCCGGAGAACGAAGCAGTGAATAGATTTCACTGCTTCATAAACGGACACCTAAAGAAGAAGAAAATTGTGCGCTGCATTTCGAGATTTCATAATTTGCCACGTCATGAATGTCAATTCTCCATTACGAACGCTAGCTTACAAGACCGACCGCTTCTGGCTCGTCCTTGCTTCCGAGCATGCGTGTTTGTACTTTTGTCCGACTGACTTGTGTACACATGCTCGGAAAAGCCGACAACAGACATTTGTCCGCGAAATTTTAAAACCTGCCATCCAACATTTGTCAGTGGAAAATCTGACAACAATTGTCTGATGGAGCGTACAAACGGTCAGATTTTCCACCAACGGCCTGTCATCACACATTTCCCGTTGGAAAATCCGATCGTGGCTACGAGGCATTAGGCTCTGCTGCAGCTTTATGGCAGATTACAAATGGATGATAGGTAGGTATGTTTTGCAGATTTTTATTCTGTCAGTCCAGTAACATATAATTATGAGATGATTCTGGTGAACATAGCATTCCTTTGAACAAGGCATGACAGTGATAATACTTCATCACTGTGGGATCTTGCCATCACTACTTATAGTAACAATGTATAGTATACTGTATCTCAAAAACAAAATTGTGTTTTCCAATTAGCAACCAATCAGCCCCTTCATTTTATTCTAAATTTTGCCCTGCCAGCAAGAAAGGAAGAAATTAACTGGTTGCTAAGCGTAAAAAATGTTCCTCTTTACCCAAGCGATGACTGTATTACTCTGGTGGCATAACTTCACTAATATGGGATCACTTTGGTAGCATACGCAACCAAGAAACTTTTATATTTTATTTGATCTACTTTTCCACCCCAGCTGACAGCACAAAATTATTGATTGAATTATTGATTGAATTTCTGGTGTCTGGTGAACACAAGTAATGCCATCTTTGAGTAACGTATTCGCTAAATTGAATCCAGTTCTTGGATATAAATGTGTTGGTATAACTCGGTGTCACATTACCCTTTCTGATCATTCCCATGAGTTTCAAGTATAATTGCCTTTTTTGCTAAGAGATTGTATAGAATACAGCTGAGAAATAACAATGTCAGATGAACAAAATTTTCAGCTTCCCAAGTGCACCATGAGTGAATTGATCGTGTAAAATGTAAAGAAGTAATAGCAGAAAAAAAACATGGTTTTATTAGGCATTTGTGTGATAAAAATGATACAGTGCACTGTGTTACAATTTATCTTTGTATGTATCATTTTCATGTTTATTTTTTCTTGAAGAGAAACCTGTCCTTCAAAGATCTTCATAGGCTTACCTATTTACAAGTAGGCCCCTTTCACAGGGGAGTTCTGATCAGGTCCCCCTGTCAGTTTTTCAGGTGGACCTGATTGTAAGGTCCATTCACTTCTATGGACAGGCGGGTGTAAACAGACTTTTGTCCTTTCACACCCGCCTACCTCCAGGTCCAATCAGGCCAGTTAAAAAAAAATGGGAGAAGACTGCTTCCATTTAGATACAATAACCCTTCTAAGCAGTGGCGGCTGGTGCTGATCCGCATGCACCCTACGGCGGGGCTCCCCTGGACTTTTGGTTTTTCTTTTAAATATGTGATTTTAATTTTAATTTACCTTGGTAGAAACTTTTTATATTCATTGAATTGCTTGTCCCATTTGTACCAATAAAGTCCGATCACAAAATTTGTGTTTTAGCTATTAGAATAAAGATTAAAGCAGAAAAAAAAAACGCTGTTTGCCTGTCCCGATCCTGGTTGTGATGTGTATATGTAATAGCTTCAGTCAGCACTGCTCCGCAAAACCCTGATGCATTTTGCCCCGCCTATTGGGGCTTAATCATAAGAGGTACCTCTATGATTAAGCCCCCAATGGGCGGGGCCAAACACGCCAGAGTGCATGGTTTGCAGAGCAGTGCTGACTGAGGCTACAACATATACACATCATAACCAGGATCGGTTCAGGCGGGTGGCGGTTCTTTTGCTTTAATATAGTTTCCATTTGAGTGGCGTGGATCAGAGGTAGCCTGGTGTAAGTGGACAGGTGGTATACTCACCTAGATGATTGCAGCACTGATCCTAATTGCACCTGTCCCCCATTGGCTCTACCCTAAGAATTAAGCAATCAATGACTGCTGATTGCTCAGTTCTCCCTCTCCACCCCGAGCAGAGAGTGGTGATTATCAGTCACCGCCCTCTGCTCTGCCCCTCCAGTGCTCACTAGAGTGCTGGGCTGTGGGGGGGGGGCAGGTTGAGCTGGCTCAGGCTCTCAGCGGCATGCTGAGAGGCTGAACCAGCTGCCGGAAAGGTATCTGGGTGAATCCCAGCTGTAAAGTCAGTATCTATCCTGAGCCTGGACCGGCTGAGTGACGTCAGCCAACAGAGGGCTTTACTTTTATACTTCTCTTTTAAAACAAGCAGTGAGGAGGCATCAAATTGCTTCCTCACAGCTTGTCAAATGCCTCTGAATCACTTTAAATAAGCGCAGCAATTTAGCCGCACATCAAAACTTAGCATCACAGGTATGAAAACAGCAGGCAAAGGAAAAGGCAGTAAGCCAGGCTGACCAATCAGCAATAATTTCCCATTGTTATTCCTGTTCTAACTTGATGGATAGAAATGAGATTGCTGTTTGTGAATGGCCTCACATTAAGGTAGGCCGATGCATAGGGTGGACCAAAGTGTAAAATGCAGTGTGTCCCAAGAAAAAAACATCTTACACATGCCAGATCAGTGCAGATGGCTTCTGATTGGATGATTAGTGCACTGCGCCTTGTGCTGACCCCCATGCTTGTCTTCGTTCAGTAGGACCTCTTGGCTCTGTGCTCTGAGTCTTCAAATAAGCCAAGTAGAACATATTAAAGGACCACTAAAACTAAAACATAATTTATCATTCATGAATTAACTGAAATAAGTGTTAAGATTCCCTGAAGGCATGTTTTATTAAGGATTCTTTGTGTTATACTTGAGATTTCAGCAAGCTTATTTAATACGGCATCTCAAGGAATATAGATATTTAAAGTACAGTAACCCACAGCAACTGGGCATATTTAAAAGGTAGGTGCACTTTCAAATTTAAATTCTTCAAAAGGAGACCCCTTTTCCCTCTTCTTCTGATAAGTTAATATATACAGTGGGGAAAATTATTATTTGATCCCCTGAAGATTTTGTAAGTTTGCACACTTACAAAGTAATGAAGAGTCTATAATTGTTATCATAGGAGTATTTTAAATGATAGAGACAGAATATCAACCAAAAATCCTGAAAAAACGCATGATACAAATGTTATAAATTGAGTGGCAGTTCAGTAAGTAAAATAAGTTTTTGATCCCCCAACATAACTTAGTACTTAGTGGAGAAACCCTTGTTGGCAAGAACAGAGGTAAGACGTTTCTTATAGTTGGTGACCAGGTTTGCACACATCTCAGGAGGGATTTTTAGTCCACTCTTCTTTACAGATCTTTTCTAAATCCTTAAGGTTTTTTTCCTTTCCATAGGATTAAGGTCTGGAGATTAGATAGGCCACTCCATGACCTTGTAAAAAATGTGTCACCGGCGCCCAATACAAAATGCTACAATACGAAATTCAAACTTACATAAATTGTGCAATTAATAAAACAAACCCCTGGTTGCTGTTGTCAAAAAAACATTTCTTCAGCTTGTGAAAAAAATGTGTAAATATGTGCATAACTAGTGTTGACTGCGCTACCATCTACATCAATCTACTTATACATTAATATATACTATTAATATCACCACTTAAATGTATCACTCTATGAATCATATAACAAATAAAAATAGAAATGAAATAGTATACAGTCCGGTTTAGATACACTTTGTGCTGATAAAAAATGTGGGTCCCTATAGGGGTATCCACTGCTGTTGTGTCAATAAAGTGCTCTGTTTTCTCCTTTTTACTTAAAGTGCTTTTCAGTGCTAACACCACCACCGCTTAAAAAATGGCCACTCACCAGATACAAATACATACAAGCCCTCGGTTCATTAAGGGATAACAGCCTCCGGAGGCTGCTGGGTAACCACATGTGACGCCACAACGTCTTCCCCGTCAGGCGAAAGCAAGGCTTGGTCCGCAAGCCGGAAACACGAGCGGGAACGAGGAGTGTTGCGCACGCCGGCGAAGGAGCTAGACGGCGACCTTTTGCCATCCATACGAACTGCTGGGTTAGCTTGGTGCCGACACACGGGCACCGGCAGCATATGAGTTGTATAGCCTTTGTTTTTATACATAATTTTCAATAAATGGTTTTAGCATATTGCACTATGTATGCCATTTTTTTCTTATGAGGACAGATTGAACAGCATCGGTGACAGCTCTAAGTGGATTGGTTACCCCTTAATGAACCGAGGGCTTGTACAGTATGTATTTGTATCTGGTGAGTGGCCATTTTTTAAGCGGTGTTGGTGTTGGCACTGAAAAGCACTTTAAGTAAAAAGGAGAAAACAGAGCACTTTATTGACACAACAGCAGTGGATACCCCTATAGGGACCCACATTTTTTATCAGCACAAAGTGTATCTAAACCGGACTGTATACTATTTCATTTTTATTTTTATTTTTTATATGATTCATAGAGTGATACATTTAAGTGGTGATATTAATAGTATATAATAATGTATAAGTAGATTGATGTAGATGGTAGCGCAGTCAACACTAGTTATGCACACTCCATGACCTTAAAGTGCTTCTTTTTGAGCCACTCCTTTGTTGCCTTGGCAGAATGTTTTGGGCCCCTGTCATGTTGGAAGATCCATCCACGACCCATCTTCAGTGTTCTGGCTGAGGGAAGAAGGTCCTCATCCAAGATTTTACAATACATGGCCCCATCCATTGGCTCTGCAATGTGGCAAAGTTGCCCTGTACCTTTAGCAGAGAAACAGCCCCAAAGCAGAATGTTTCCACCTCCGTGCTTGACTGTAGGGATGTTGTTCTTAGGGTCATAGTCAGCAGTTTTCTTCCTCCAAACACGGCAAGTCAAGTTAATGCCAAAGAGCTCAACTTTGGTCTCATCTGACCACAGCACTCTCTCCCAATCCTTCTCTGAATCATTTCGATGTTCATTGGCAAACTTCAGATGGGCCTGTGCATGTGCCTACTTGTGCCGTGTTTGGAGGAAGGAAAATGCTGACTATGACCCTAAGAACACCAACTCTACAGTCAAGCAGGGAGGTGGAAACATTATGCTTTGAGGCTGTTTCTCTGCTAAAGGTACAGGCCGACTTTGCTGCATTGAGGGGCCAAAAGATGCGGTCGTGTATTGTAAAATCTTGGATGAGTACATTCTTCCCTCAGCCAGAACACTGAAGATGGGTCGTGGATGGGTCTTCCAGCATGACAATGACCCAAAACATATCGCCAAGATAACAAAGGAATGGCTCAAGAAGAAGTACATTAAGGTCATGGAGTGGCCTAGCCAGTCTCCAGACCTTAGTCCTGGAGAAAATGTATGGAGGGAGCTGAAACTTCAAGTTGCCAAGCCACAGCCAAGAAACCTTAAGGGTTTAGAGAAGATCTGTAAAGAAGAGTGGACCAAAATCCCTCCTGAGATGTGTGCAAACCTGGTCACCAACTGCAAGAAACGTCTTACCTCTGTGCTTGCCAAGAAGGGTTTCTCCACCAAGTACTAAGTCATGTTTTTCTTGGGGATCAAATACTTATTTTACTCACTGAACTGCAACTCAATTTATAACATTTGTATCATGTGTTTTTTCTGGATTTTTGGTTGATATTTTGTCTCTATCGTTTAAAATACACCTATGATAAAAATGATAGACTCTTCATTACTTTGTAAGTGGGCAAACTTACAAAATCTTCAGGGGATCAAATAATTATTTTCCCAACTGTATATTAACTTATCAGAAGAAGAGGACAAAGGGGTGTCCTTTTGAGGATTTAAATTTGAAAGTGCACCTACCTTTTAAATATGCCCAGATGCCCAGTTATACTCGGCTGGGGGCATCTGATGTAAGGAGGGACTCCGCTGGGGGCACCTGATATAAAGAGGGACTCTTCTGGGGGCACCTGATGTAAAGAGGGACTCTTCTGGGGGCACCTGATGTAAGGAGGGACTCCGGATACACCTGATGTAAGGAGGGACTCCGCTGGGGGCATCTGATGTAAGGAGGGACTCCGCTGGGGGCATCTGATGTAAGGAGGGACTCCGCTGGGGGCACTTGATGTAAGTAGGGACTCTTCTGGGGGCACCTGATGTAAGGAGGGACTCCGCTGGGGGCACCTGATGTAAAGAGGGACTCCGCTGGGGGCGCCTTATATAAGGACACACTCTGCTGGGGGCACCTGATGTAAGGATGTAAGGACATACTCTGCTGGGGACACCTAATGGTATCTGGTGGCAGGCAACATGGCAAGTGACACGCTCAGGGCTGCTACTGATTCTGCATTATGGTGAGTTGAATTATTTCATTTTATATTACAATGTAATAATAGAAATAATGTGCTTTAATCATCCTGACACCATAACAACCATGGTGCCGGGATGGTTGAAGTGCTAACACCAGGTGTTTGGAGTATCTTTATCTGCTGATTGTTAAACTTTCTAGAATACACATATTTCTATTGTTGTGTAGGATCTGGGCCTGCTGTCCCTTCCTCTCTCCCTCCCTCTCCCTGCATCCCTTGTTCATCTCAAATGCTAACCACATCACCTTATAGCCACGCCCACTATTTCGATGAAACCACGCCCATTTTTACCAAGTGGGAGGGATCAAAAAGGAAGGGCGGGGTCTGGCGCCCTCCCATCCTAAAACTTCACCAGCCACCACTGCTGCCCATGCTTACAGCCTCCCCGGCACCAGTGTCCTCTGGTGCAGTAGGCATGTGCCAGGATGAAGAATATCGGCCAGCTTGTCTCTATTGTACTATCTGAGGGTGACCCATTAAAGGAATAGAGACCATTTACTTAGCAAAGTGAACGTTCACTTTGGAAGGTGTGTGTACACTTTCAGGCAGTCGGGGGAGTTAAGCATTTATATGCAATCTTTTAACCCTTGTTCTTCTGTTATGCAAACACTTAAAGTGACCATGCAGCCTAACTACTATTATTGCTGTAGGCAAAAGTAGCAGGGGAAGTTTGGGGGAAGAGAGGGGATGGTAGATGGGGTGGTGGGAGAACTGCCTGGTGGTGGTAAAAGGGGAAAGTAAAGGGGGGATTGAGTGGGTGGGAAGGGGGAAAAGGTGTGGGGAGGGGTGAGGAGGAAGGGGGGGAGTGGGTAGGGAAAGAAGGGGGTGTCTTGGTGGTGAGGCGAGGAAGATAGTGGGAAAGGGGGGAGGGAAAGACCCTTTTCACACTGAGGCGTTTTCAGGCGCTTTTGGGCTAAAAATAGCACCTGTAAAGCGCCTGAAAAACGTCTCCCCTGCAGTCTCAGTGTGAAAGCTGGAGGGCTTTCACACCGAGGCGATGCGCTGGCAGGAAGTTAAAAAAACTCCTGCAAGCAGCATCTTTGGAGCGGTGAATACACCGCTCCTATCCTTTGAAATGAATGAATGGGCACCGCTGCTGGACCGGCGCTTTGTGGGTCACTTTAACGCTTTTTAGGCCTCTAGCAGAGGTTAAAAGCGCCCCGCTAGCGACCAAAAACCCCTGCAAAAACGGCGGTAAATCGCCGCTAAAACTAGCAGCGCTTTACCGGCGACGGCGCTGACACCCCAGTGTGGAAAGGGTCATAGAGAAGAAGGAAAATGGGGGGAAAGGTAGGAAAGAGTGAGGAAGCGGGGATGGGGGGAGGAAGAGGATTGGCAAAAATATTGCAAAAACCAGATGAAAACAAACATGGTCACCTAATGTACTTACCTTTGTGAGATACTGTGTATATATATATATATATATATATATATATATATATATAGAAAGAGAGTGACTACCGCGCTATATTACATCAAAAAGGTACCTAATGTAAAATATTGATACTAAATTGTGATAAAAAATAATGAAAAATAATACTCTTATAGTAAAAAGTAGGATGTAGCAAAAGCAGCCACTCAAAGTGAGATACACACACTATAAAACAATAAATATAAATGAGCAGCGCTGTGAATAAACGTATAATGGTGAAAATATAACAGTGTAAATGGGATAGATAAATAAACCCAATTAAATGGATAACATAGTTCATAAAATCAAAAACATGAGATGTTTGGTAAACAGTCCGAACACATTAATTAGAGTCCAGATGGATATAGTGAAGAGACATAGGAACAGGCCCCAGTCTGAAGGCAGTAATGCAGATACAAAGTGGATCCTTCACCGCACCACTGTGATAACTAAAAATGAAATGCGCGCTTACCAAGCATAAGAGGGCTTGCGACCTTAACCCGGTCAGGGCCTTTCATAGGATGAAGACAACGGCATGCCACTTCATATACTTTGGAATAATAACCCGCTGTCCACCAAGTAACCAGGCAATCCCTCTAGCATAGGGATGATGAACTCCTAGCTGGGGGTTGTTCTCATTAGAGATACCCTGGAGAGAGAGAGGAGAACAACATAGCATAATCCTGGTTTAAATTTTATTAAAAGGAATTAAAATCACACTTACAATGTGGTAGATACACATGAACACAAGAAGCCGGCCGGCTAGAGGCGAACACCCGTCCTGCAGATGGTAGATGCAGCACGTCAGCACGTCAGCACGCCCGACACACGTTTCGTCACACACTGACGTCGTCTGGGGCCCCAGACTACGTCAGTGTGTGACGAAATGTGCGTCGGGCGTGCTGAAGTGCTGCATCTACCGTCTGCAGGACGGGTGTTCGCCTCTAGCCGGCCGGCTTCTTATGCTTATATATATATATATATATATATACACCTCTCAGTATATATTTTGATTATTATTAAAACTAAAAAAGGAAATAAAAGAAATTTTAAAAAATGTCGAACCTCAAGGTTTGTTTGGTGATTTACAAGGTCAAAGAGTAAGTAATATGAATACATCAGTCAAAAAACATCAGTTTATCCTCCCCTCCATCCGTCTCCCCCTCACCCTTCCCCACTGCAAGATACACCTCTCCTTTTCTCTGCTCCCCCTTCCCTTTCTTTCCGCCTTCCCCCACCCCCCTTTCCCCCTTCATAATCCACATGTCCATCTCATCTACCATTCCCTCAACCCCGATCCCCTCCCTCTAAACTACCACTACTTTTGGCTACAGCAATAATAATAATAATTAGGTTGCATGGTCGCCTTAAGACTTTGCATAGCAGCAGAACATGGCCTAAAAGATTGCATATAAATGCCATGTGCGTGAACGGTGGTGAAGAAGTACCTATATGACACACGTGTGGTATGCAAAGTCTTGTTCCATTTAAAATCTTGGCATGACCCTCCAAAATTCAATCCAGTTAAGCAAAAAAAAATTGTATAAAATAGTAGTGACCAATATACTGATTTTTAATTATAAAATAATAAAAATAATAAAATAATTACTATTAATTATAAAGCACAAGCCAATGAGCGTGATATTTCCGGTGCGGTAAAATAAACCCTACTTCTCTTTGCCAGCAGCGAGGATGGTCAACTATTTTCCATAGTAAAAGGTAAAAAATAAATATGTGAGTTGGCCCTCTTGCCTTGGTATTAAACCTATGCAGTCCACATAACGAGAGTGACAACCAATCTCAACTTCCCACTGTGGAAACAACCCTACATATTGATGATTTACGGCTCATTCCCATATCAGTGTTTTAGTGCAGTTTTTACACCTACGGCTGGAAAAACTCTGGTATATCGATCTTGGCAACCTTTACGGTCAAAAAGTTAATGGTTGTGATAATTAAACTCTCAGATCCTACCACTGTGACCAGAATGTGATGTACTACAAATGCAGCTGCATCCTGAGCAGAGATTGTCCTACTCTAAGCACCAGCACACTGAGAATAATTCTTACTGGTGCTGGTTAACTAAGCACTTAAACTTTTTACACACATGGTAGCCACCACCACATGTTTTAATGGAAATACTCACTATTCACACCACCACTGATGCAATTCTGACCTTTTAAAAGAAATGTCTATATTACACGCTGCCACAACCAGATAGGAATTTAACAGAGTTTACATTACTGTGGCTTTTTCAAAGAGACAAAAGTTCTTTCATAGGTGTGCACCCTAAAGCTCAAACACATATGTGTGTTTATGTATTTGTATGTGTTTATATACTGTTGCTGTCAGTAGAGCAGTGGACAGTGTCAGTAGGGCAGAGATTGGTATCAGTAGAGTAGTGGACGGTGTCAGTAGGGCAGAGATTGGTGTCAGTAGAGCAGTGGACAGTGTCAGTAGGGCAGAGACTGGTGTCAGTAGGGCAGTGGATGGTGTCAGTAGTTTTTTTTTTAATGATTTTATTTTTTAGAATTTTTTAGAATTTTATTTTTTTTATTATTTTTGTTTTACATTTTTTTTAGGGGCCTGTGGTGAAATATCAGGGGTCTAAACAGGGGGAATCTGAGCCACGTGTAGTGATTACGGTGTGCCCAGGTACACCTGGCACACCCTGTGTGCACACCTATGAGTTCTTTATTTTCTAGGTAAAGCATTCAAGGATCCAGCCTAACATTTTTTTAAATATCATTTTAATCAAAAAGGAAATCAATTATTATCAATTATATTTGGTGGTGAAATTAGAAGATGTATATCACAACATAATTCAATTCGTCAGAGGTACCATCTCATTATCGTAATACAGTATCTCACAAAAATGAATACACCCCTCACATTTTTGTAAATATTTTATTATATCTTTTCATGTGACAACACTAAAGAAATGACACTTTGCTACAATGTAAAGTAGTGAGTGTACAGTTTGTATAACAGTGTAAATTTGCCGTCCCCTCAAAATAACTCAACACACAGCCATTAATGTCTAAACCGCTGGCAACAAATGTGAGTACACCCCTAAGTGAAAATGTCCAAATTTGGCCCAGTTAGCCCTTTTTCCTCCCCGGTGTCATGTAACTCGTTAGTGTTACAAAGTCTCAGGTGTGAATGTGGAGCAGGTGTGTTAAATTTGGTGTTATCGCTCTCACTCTCTCATACTGGTCACTGGAAGTTCAACATGGCACCTCATGGCAAAGAACTGTCTGAGGATCTGAAAAAAAATAATTGTTGCTCTACATAAACATGACCTAGGCTATAAGAAGATTGCCAAGACCCTGAAACTGAGCTGCAGCACAGTGGCTAAGACCATACAGCAGTTTAACAGGACAGGTTCCACTCAGAACAGGCCTCGCCATGGTCAACCAAAGAAGTTGAGTGCACATGCTCAGCATCATATACAGAGGTAGTCTTTGGGAAATAGACGTATGAGTGCTGCTGGCATTGCTGCAGAGGTTGAAGGGGTGGGGGGTCAGCCTGTCAGTGCTCAGACCATACGCCACACACTGCATCAAATTGGTCTGCATGGCTGTCGTCCCAGAAGGAAGCCTCTTCTAAAGATGATGCACAAGAAAGCCCGCAGTTTGCTGAAGACAAGCAGACTAAGGACATGGATTACTGGAACCATGCCCTGTGGTCTGATGAGACCAAGATAAACTTATTTGGTTCAGATGGTGCCAAGCGTGTGTGGCAGCAACCAGGTGAGGAGTACAAAGACAAGTATGTCTTGCCTACAGTCAAGCATGGTGGTGGGGGTGTCATGTTCTGGGGCTGCATAAGTGCTGCCGGTACTGGGGAGCTACAGTTCATTGAGGGAACCATGAATGCCAACATGTACTGTGACATACTAAAGCAGAGCATGATCCCCTCCCTTGGGAAACTGGGTAATATTCCAACATGATAACGACCCCAAACACACCTCCAAGATGACCACTGCCTTGATAAAGAAGCTGAGGGTAAAGGGGATGGACTGGCCAAGCATGTCTCCAAATCTAAACCCTATTGAGCATCTGTGGGGCATCCTCAAATGGAAGGTGGAGGAGCGCAAGGTCTCTAACCTCCACCAGCTACGTGATGTCGTCATGGAGGAGTGGAAGAGGACTCAAGTGGCTACCTGTGAAGCTCTGGTGAACTCCATGCCCAAGAGGGTTAAGGCAGTGCTGAAAAATAATGGTGGCCACACAAAATATTGACACTTTGGGCCCAATTTGGACATTTCCGCTTAGGGGTGTACTCACTTTTGTTGCCAGCGGTTTAGATATTAATGGCTGTGTGTTGAGTTATTTTAAGGGGACAGCAAATTTACACTGTTATACAAGCTGTACACCCACTACTTTACATTGTAGCAAAGTGTTATTTCTTCAGTGTTGTCACGTGAAAAGATAGAATAAAATATTTACAAAAATGTGAGGGGTGTACTCACTTTTGTGAGATACTGTATATATATATATATATATATATATATATATATAAAACCTTGGACTTTATTCCTGGCACACAATAGATATAGGAATTCACACCACAATAAGACCGGTGTAGCATTTTATGTTTAACCATCTAAAGGAAGTTCTCTGGGGAAGTGTAGTCATTAGTGATGAGGATGTTTTTTCCAGTATACATTTTTGGAGGGAGGATATTACAGTGGAACCTCGGATTACGAGAATAATCCGTTCCAGGAGCATGCTCGTAATCCAAAGTACTCGCATATCAAAGCGAGTTTTCCCATTGAAGTCAAAAGGAAACGAAAATAATTTGTTCCACATTGACTTCAATGGGATGTAATACTGCATGCGGCCAGAGGTGGGAGCACCGGAGAGCCTCGGAAACGGCCGAAAAGGCCCGAGCCGCACTTTGGCTAACCTCGGCAAACCTCGGAAAGACTCCGTTCACGAGCCTTTCCAAGGTTTGCCGAGGTCAGCCGGACTGTCATCGAGCCTTTCCGTGCATTTCCAAACGCCGATGATCTACGCTGTTTGGCTCCGGCGCCCCCTACCTCAGGCCAAAAGCGGTACTGCACACCGCTTTTGGCCTGAATCCTGCTGAGTTAGGATTTTTAGAAATACAGTGCTCGGTTTGCGAAAAGCTCGTTAAACTCACAATCCGAGGTTCCACTGTATTAAGTACTCTTTATTGCCCTGCTGGGGACTGGACAGATGAACCATCAGTTTTTGATTTATATGTGACTTCAGATTGGACAAGATTGATAAGCCCATCCTTCAGTGCATATCCTGAGGAAGTGAAATGCGTTGATGTTGATGTGAATAGTTACAACATACGTGGCTACTGTAATCTATGAAGTTGAATTGACTTTATGTTTTAATTATGCTAATTTGTATTTTTTAATGGATCTATAAATAATAAACAATGTTTTTATTGATTATAAATTACCGTGTTTGTTGAAAATCATCCCTGGAGGTCCATCTGGTATCCAATTGTTTTTCTCCACCCCTGCAAGAGTGGTTTTATATTAAAAAAGAAAAGACACTGTAAGAAACCGTAGAAGAAATATACACAGAAAAGGTATTACAAAACAGTTAAATAAATGGGATTTAAATGAAAAAATACTTAACTTCACCTGGTCTTTGGTTCTTTGCAGAGCCCAGTTCACTTGCAGAGTAAGTTTATGCTGATAGCTGTGCTGAAGAGGGCTGGAGAGCATTTTATTATGCCGCTACAGGCTTATCCTACCTGCTAACTATTCTTAAGTGCAGCTATATTTTCATCTGGCAAGGTTTCACAATCTGACAACCAACCTATCTTTACACAGAATTAAATTACAATTCACAAATATGATATAAATCAGATGCCTTTTTTTCCTGTAGACGATCTAATATCTTAGTGGCCTTCTAGGCCTTGTTATAACTGAATAGTATCTTCATATACAGTGCCTTGAAAAAGTATTCATACCCCTTGACATTTTCCACATTTTGTCATGTTACAACCAAAAACGTAAATGTATTTTATTGGGATTTTATGTAATAGACCAACACAAAGTGGCACATAATTATGAAGTGGAAGGAAAATGATAAATGGTTTTCAAAATTTTTAACAAATAAATATGTGAAAAGTGTGGCATGCATTTGTATTCAGCCCCCCTGAGTCAATACTTTGTAGAGGATTCTTTTGCTGCAATTAAGGCTGCAAGTCTTTTTGGGGATGTCTCTACCAGCTTTGCACATCTAGAGAGTGACATTTATGTACATTCTTCTTTGCAAAATAGCTCAAGCTCTGTCAGATTGGATGAAGAGCGTCTGTGAACAGCAATTTTTCAAGTCTTGCCACAGATTCTCAATTGGATTCAGGTCTGGACTTTGACTGGGCCATTCTAACACATGAATATGCTTTGATCTAAACCATTCCATTGTAGCTCTGGCTGTTGGTTTAGGGTTGTTTTCCTGCTGGAAGGTGAACTTCCGCCCCAGTCTCAAGTATTTTCCAGACTCTAATGCCGCGTACACACGACTGGACTTTCCTTCAGAATAGACTCCGATGGTCTTTGCAACGGAGTTCCGACGGAGTTCCGTTGAAACGGACTTGCCTACACACGATCACACCAATGTCCGTTCGTTTAGAACGCGATGACATACGACGGGACTAGAAAAAGGAAGTTCAATAGCCAGTAGCCAATAGCTGCCCTTGTGTCGTTTTTGGTCCGTCGGACTAGCATACAGACGAACGGTTTTCCCGATAGGAATTGAGTCCGTCGGAAAGATTTGAAACATGTTCTATTTCTAGGTCCGTCAGAATTTTAGAAAGGAAAAGTCCGATGAAGCCCACACACGATCAGAATGTCCGACGGAATGATTCCGTCTGACCTTTTCTGACGGAAAGTCCGGTCGTGTGTACACGGCATAACAGGTTTCCCTGACCCTACTGAAGAAGAGCATCCCCACAGCATGATGTTTGATTGCAGATGTGCCATACTCTTTCTGTTTTCGGATGATGAATTGAACAGTGCTCCATGAGATGTACAAAGCTTAGGATATTTTTTTATAACCTAACTCTGCTTTAAACTTCTCCAGAACTTTATCCCTGACCTGTCTGGTGTGTTCCTTGGCCTTCATGATGTTGTTTGTTCACTAAGGTTCTTTAACAAACCTCTGAGGGCTTCACAGAACAGTTGTATTTATACTGAGATTAAATTACACACAGGTGGACTGTATTTTCTAATTATGTGACTTCTGAAGGCAATTGGTTCCACTAGATTTTAGTTAGGGGTATCAGAGTAAAGGAGGCTGAAAACAAATGCACGCCACGCTTTTGAGATATTTATTTGTAAAAAAAAAATTGAAAACCATTTATCATTTTCCTCCCACTTCACAATTATGTGCCATTTTGTATTGGTCTATCACATAAAATCTCAATAAAATCAATTTACGTTTTTGGTTGTAACATGACAAAATGTGGAAAATTTTAAGGGGTATGAATACTTTTTCAAGGCACTGTATATTTGCGTAACCACTTTTTTTTTTTTTTTATTATCCAGAAAAAAGTTTTATTAAAGAACATAAATAAACATATACCGAAGCTACAGATACATTCCAGTACATATACAAACATCACAAGCAATAATTTTGCACGGTCTGCAAATCTAGCTAGACATTTCTTGACTACCTGGTCATGCCACATGCCATGTTCTAGATTGAATTGCCAGCGCCCACAGATTTGAGCCAATGACCCAGTGTATACCATATTCAGGTACCAATGGCCGGCAGTCTGCCCATGACCAGATCTACCTTGGTAAGCCCGGTACATTCAGCCACGGCCCCCATAGCTTCTCAAATTTCTGGGCGGAATCCCTATGTTGGTAAATTGTTATCTCCCATTGTGTTAATCCACTCTTTAAGAGTAGGAGGATCTTCCGGTATCCAACGGACCATTATTAGCTTGCGTGCCTGAAATAGAGATCTAATAACTGCCACCCTAGTGCATTCCTCCCAGTCCAATTCATCCAGAACATTGAGAAGGCAGTGTTTTGGATTTGTAGGCATCGAGACCTGAAACACCCTGTTTATGGTGTCCACCACCCCCTTCCAGTAGGGGTGGAGTTTCGGGCACCTCCACAGTAGGTGGATCAGGTCTCCATGATCCCTCTGGTGTAAAGTGGGGCAGGTCACAGACCCATAACAATCTGTGGGGGGGTATAGTACACTCTGAGCAATAGATACAGCTGCGTCAATCTGTGTGATACATTCAAGGAGCATGTGGGTACTGCTTGCAGGACCTCTTCCCACTGATCTCCATCAATCGGGCCCACCTCCCCCTCCCACTTGTCCAGCATTCGCAACGGGTATCTATTCAAAAAGTTTTGTAATAGCATTATGATATAAAAGCCTTAGTATTAGTCGATCTTGCTATGAAATTAAACAATGGAGTTGGAGAGGAGACCCACTCCGAGGATCTACTTTTGACCGTTATAGCATGCTTTAGTTGCATATAGTAGAATCTCATAGATTGCGGTAAACCAAAAAGGCCTTGCAAGTTTTCAAACGTAAGCATTTTACCATTGTGGAAGATCTGACTAAGGTAGACCACCCCATATCTCTTCCACAATGTACCGTGCTGTAGTTTAGCTAGTTCTGGGTATGAGTCATTAGCCCAGATAGGGCTATAGTCCGTGTACCCCGTCACCCCCTGCAGATATCTAGTTTTGTTCCAAATGTTTTGGATAAGGTTATAGGTCGGGTATAGTTTATTTGGTTTCCCAAATGCTATCGACTCCAGGGCTGTCAGTATCGAGTCCTTCCCTACTGTGTGTAACATCACTAGTTCGGAAGAGTCACAGGTCCTCCCTCTCTATCTATGCTCGTGTGGATTGTACCTATCAACTGTTGTAGCTGTGCAGCAATGTAGTATAACCAAGGATTTGGGAGGGCAAGCCCTCCCTCATCTTTCGGTCTTTGGAGATGTTCAAGCTTAATTCTAGGTGTTTGGTTCTTCCATATAAGTGTACGAAACAGGGAGTTGACAATTTTAAACACCTTCAGTTGCATTGTGGAGTACATAGAGTAATTGAGGCATGAGGATCACTTTAATTAGATTCACTCAGCCTGTGACCGACAGGCAGAGTGAATTCCACGTTTTCATCCGTCCCTGATGAAGTCACGTGTCGTGACGTAACGCGTAGGGCATGGCCAGAGATAGTTGTGGACCGCAAGTGATGTGAGAATGCGCTCAGACGCCGTAAAATTTATTCTAATACACTTTTAATGCTTGTTTGATGTAAGAATCCATTTGTCTACAATAAATTTTTACTTGATTTTAATTCACTACACTATGGAGGACATTTTATCTTTTTGATTCCTATGATAGCTGGAGCTTATAGCAATATGGTGGAAGTTTAAACCTGGCGTTGTGGAGTCTGGATATCAGTATTACTTTATCTCTACTTACTACTTTATTTGTGTCTCAGGAAGCTTTTAATACACCATAAAGAGGAACCTGTGGCTATACATCAATTTAGAGCCTGAAGGCTGAATAGTCCCATATCTCTAAGGCTTGATATTAATTGCTTTAAGGTGAGAGTTCTGGGAGCATATAACAGTTGTGTGAAGGCACGGAATGAATATTTGAGACAGCTCTATCAGGAAGAATTGTGTTGATTTCAGTTTTTTTGGACTTTATTTGGTGCACTATTATTGCATATTTATATTATTTGGGACAATTTATTATTGCGCAAGATCACCCCCCTTTCTTTGTTTTGAGTACTTGTGTATTGTGAGCACTATAGATTTTGCAGCCAGTTTTAGTTATTTATTGTCACGTTTCATACTTATTATTTTACCACTTGCTCACTTGGTAGCGCAAAGGACTTTCACATTTAGTTATGTTACCAAGATAGCCTTTACCAAGATAGTGGACTAACTTATAGCAGGTGAGTATCAAGATTTACCAAGATACTCCTGGTAAAGGTCGTCCTATATTGCTTAGAGTTTTTTCCCTTATAGGGACTCTGCGAAACCCATCATGGGCCAACAGAGTATTATAATTTTTCTTTTATGTAAGGGAACACTTTTTAGGGTCCTTCTACGTATTTCACAGAGAACCATTACCTTGGGGGGTCACCTGTATTGCACCATCGCATGATCTGTAGCACGTGGAGAGATATGAGCATGTTTGAATACATTACTATTTAAGATCACGCATAAGCACTTTCATTATTTATGTGCAGGACTTTATAGTATATGATAGGAACAACAAATTCTGACAAGAAGGTGTAGCGAATGTTGCCATTTTAGCGGATGCAAATGGCCACAACCCTTCCTGGCTTGCGTTGAAAAAGGCTAGGAAAGTACAGGGAAGGAGGGGAGGGCTTTCATAGAACCAGGGCCATCATTACAAATTCTGGGGCCCCATACTGACTGCTGGACAGGGCCTGCCCTTCTCCCTTTAAGTAGGGATGAGCCAACAGTTCAAACTTAGGTTTGAACAGAACTTTTGCTGTTTGGGGGTTCGGACAAACACCTAAACAACTGCCCATTTGCCCCCCTGTTTTGGTTCACGCTGCCAATGGTTCCTAAAGAAGCAATCTGTGGGTTGCTATAGGCCCAGAATTTTAATTTAATTGTCAGGAGTCAAGGATTATTCCGCCTGCTCCTGAAAATGTGTAAATAACTCCCCCTCTGTGCCCGGCACCTGCTGCTGATCTAAAGGGGGCCAGGGGAAACGTTTATTTAATTGCTGAGAGCCACAGCCCTTGGCATTACTGTGTATGCCCAAAGGTATTCAAAGAGTCCATTCTCTGTATCTGGGCCCCCTGGGGAACTGATAGAACCCAGGGCCCTTACAAGGAGCAGTGTTGCCAACCTAACAGATTGAAACTTACTGACAACCCAAAATTTTCTGGCACAGCCACGTTTTTACTGACATGTCCAAAAGTTACAAAATTACAGTTTTAAGTACAAATTTCACTATTTTGGCTACAAACAAGTACAATATATAATTAGCAATGCAATTTAAGGTAGATAATAAGGAAAAATACATATTTATTTTTTTATTTTCGATATAGTAAGTAAGTAGCTCAGGGACAGGATTCAGAAGGTAAAGAAATTAGAGTGGGTAGCACACACATGAAATAGACTCTCACAGTGAGCAGCAGTACAGATTACATACAAGACACGTCCCCTCCTGAGTCACAATGACAGTCTCTCTCCAAGCCAGGTGGTCCCTCCAGTCCAAACAGCACTGATGGTCCCGCTCCCGGCCTGCCTTTCTCCCATCCTGCAGACCCACACTCAAGGCTCTGGCCACTCTGTTTGGCTCCCTTGCACCATGACATCACTGGACATGCTCAGGCACCACCTCCACCAGAGCCACCCGAACACACTGTAGCAGGCACTCGTATGGTCTTGGCTGTCTCCGGACCAAGCGTCACAGCCATATTTTTTACTGGCAACCTTTTCTTTTTACTGGCATTAACTGGCAGGAGAAAAGTGCCTGTTTTTTACTGGCTGCCAACGGTTGGCCAACCGTTGGCAACACTGACAAGGAGGCAGGCTCTACCCCTCCTATCAGCAGCCCAGCAAAGCTCCATGGGAAAGCCTGCTAACCAACAACTAAAAATAGTGCTTTTGGCACAAGCCACCAAAAAAAAGAAAAATTATTAGGAACCTCACAAACAAATTCCCACTCTATTTTGAAACCCCTTTTTGGAAAGAAGATCTGTAAAAAGCCAGTGGTCAGTGCATATATTAAGAGTGAAACAAGGACATTGCACCACATCAGTAGGAAAACTGGGAAAACAAATACCTTTTATAGGAAGTCACATGATATCATTTGATGGTTATATAAGCAAAATGAAAAAAATAAAATAAAAAAAAAAAGCTTTCAAGATATTGAAGAAAAATATCTCTGAGGCTATTGTATTTATCAAGAGGGTGGTAAGGATGCTGCAAGCAAAAGCCACATAATTAGCACACAAATTGTTTCCGCTAATGTAGTGTAGACTCTTCCTCTCACTTTTCAAACAAAATTGCATTTAATGTGTGCCAGAAAATGGTTTTCATCTATAAAAATGAATGAACGCCAGCCAGGATTGGGAGGTTTCTGGTCTGTTCATCATGCAATTATCATAGCAACACCAAACCAAATGAAGAGGCAACCTGTTAAAAAAAAAAAGAGTTCATTTGTATATTCATTTCTTTATTTAATATGCCATTATTTATTTACTCATTTAACTTTGGTAATTGGATTGGAAATTCATTTCCAGGATTAACAAAGCATTAAGGTGGAACTTACACCAAATTTTTTTATTGTTTGTGGGGAAGGATTAGAACCCTGGCAGATGTTTACTGCCGTCTATGTGTCTCCCCTGGGAGGTTCAAACTCATTTTCTGTCTAGATGACAGCATAGGAAGTGATAAGGATCTCCGTAACGTGAACACGGACAACAATAAAAATGTGTTTTTATTACTGTCTGTGTCCCTGTTGGATGAAAATCTTTTACTTCACAATGCACAATATATATTAGTTTATATACAAATTTTTTGGAATGATTAATGAGCTTGCAGGAAATCTTCATTTCTTTTATTTCGTCTGTACCTAATTGGGTGCATGAAGTTAACATATGTTCCCGGGGCTAGAGAAAAAATAACTCTTTTAGTATATTGCTCCTGAAATTGACATGTGGCCATATATATTGGAATGATATGGAGAACATATACAGTATATGAACATAATGATTACAGTGAAAAGAAGTACAATATATGCTTATACAGTTGTATTATACAGTATTGCAGGTTTAAAAGCTGTATTTGTGGATTCAGACTTTTGGCCATTTATATCACTGTACAGATACTAGACATGTGCGATACGGTTCCTAACTAATAGATTTTCATACCAATTTGTCAGTATTCGTACATATGGATCAATTCGAACATCTGTATAGCTGAAAGAACCAAAATACGAAAATTACAAAACTATGAATAAGCAAAATAACGAACACGCGAAAATACGAACCTTACGAACAGACAAACTTCCGAAAATACGAAACTCCGAAACAGTAAAAGAAAGAAAATTACATCTATAACGAATGATTTACATTTCATATTTGCAATCCTTTGTCTGTTCATAATTTCGTATGTTTATATTTGCATTCGTGTGTTCATAATTTTGTTTCTTCGTCTGTTCGTGATTTCGTTTGTTCGTGTTCTCGAATCGTTCTTTTAAATGGACAGTATCTTAATATGTATGTTCGTAATTTCATATGTTCGTAATTTCGTGTTCTCGAATAGCTCTTTGGAATGGACAGTATATTAGTGAGTGATGTATCTTACTTAATATCTTTAGCCAATGAGCTTATCCCTTTTGTGTCTGAGTCACACTGCATTCCTGAATCTTTTTAGATTCAGTTGAGGAGGAGACGGAGTCAGGTCTCGTGACTGAGGGAGTGGACTGGAGTACAGGACTTATTAGAAAAGCAAGCATAGGATTATTATTCTTTATTTCCTACGAAAGTACGAATCAACGAAAAAGGCAATCTCACAAAAGTAACAATTACTAAACTACGAGTAGTGTACCGAATAAACGAAAAATATTATCTAATGGAATTACGAATCGTTTTGTATCAAAGAAAATATAACTGTTACGAAAATACGAACGAGTCTGAATGTGAAACCTCACGTCTTACGAAATTACGAATCATTAGACTAACGGAATTACGAATCATTTTATATCAACGAAAATATATCTGTTACGAAAATATGAACGAGTCCGAATATGAAAACTCGCGTCTTACGAAATTATGAATTGTTACGAATCAACGGAAACGTAAAGAAACGAAACAAAACAAATTTTTTTGTTGTGCACATGTCTAACAGAT
The DNA here is from genome assembly GCA_037952925.1 of Lithobates clamitans. Lineage (NCBI taxonomy): Eukaryota > Metazoa > Chordata > Amphibia > Anura > Ranidae > Lithobates > Lithobates clamitans. The sequence goes on along the minus strand of JBBGZY010000301.1, from coordinate 952,956 downwards.
ACCTATATTATGATACATTGCATGAGTGCTGATTTTTCAGGTTGTCCTTTGTCCTAAAATGGCGCATACACATGATCGGACATTCCGACAACGAAATCCTGTGATTTAATTCCGATTGATGTTGGCTCAAACTTGTCTTGCATGCACACGGTCGTACAAATGTTGTCGGAAAGTCCGATCGTCAAGAACGCTCTTCTTGCCATTGTACGTACAACACGTACAATGGCACTATAAAGAGGAAGTGCGCCGCCCTTTGGGCTCCTTCTGCTAATCTCGTTTTAGTTAAAGTTTGGTGAGAGACGATTCACGCTTTTCAGCCTCGTGCTTTTCAGATCGTTACTGCTCTTCAGTTTGTGCTTTTGGGTTAGTATTTGGTTTTCAGTGCATGTAGTCAGTTCGCATCTTGTTTTCAGTGAGTATTTTTATATTACGTATTTGATTTTCATTTCTGATTTTCAGCTCGCCTTCCTAGGCCTTCCTGATTTTCAGCGCATTCTGTTCGTTCTGACCAGCCGACCGTTTTCTATCCATGTTGCGGGTACATACTCATCATAGAGTTCGTGCTGTGCAGGGGCTTGGTGTTGGGGTTCTTACTTTGACCCAAGGTCAGTCCATGAACAGGGGAAGGAGGTGTTCATGGACGAAGAATTGGTTGCTCCAGCGTGACCAATTCTTGCACATGCCTTTGTTGCGGGAGATCCATGAGAATAATCCTGATGATTTCAGAAATTGTCTCCGTATGACGGACCCCGTTTTACACAGTTTGTTGGCTTTGCTGCCCCCTTATATTACAAGGCAGGACACCTGCATGCGGCAAGCCATCACTCCCGAACAGAGGCTGCCATCATTCAGGTCCTGCAGAAGGACTATATTAAGGTAAGATTTCTCCTTTAACATCATATTATATTAATGTTTGCTAATGTATTGTATTGTATTTCTTTTATCATTCCCTAATTATCATGATTGTAATATGCTGTGAATGTCCTCCTTGTCCTCATGCATGCTGGAAGTTTTTCAAGTTCCTTTTTTGTCCTTCATGCATATTTGCCTTTACTAACCTCCCCAGCATGCTATCCTGGGCCCATACATACCTAGCCTAGTCACTTAACAATGTATTTTGTCAGCTCCATAGTAGTGGAGCTGACACCCCCCTAAAATGTGTACAAATGTTATTCGTGTTCTTAAATTCAGGCACAGTGCCAGAGGCCTTTTTTTTGGGGTGACAAAATCATTTGGAACCCTCCCTCCCCCCCAACCGCTAAGTCAACCGATACCAATCTTCTATCTGCTGACTTTGCCAAACCCATACACACCATACCTACCTCTTTTGTGTTCATATTTATGGATAAATTCACCAAAGCATGTAGTGAAAGGGCCTGCCTGAATAATTTCAAATGCTACTGTTTAAAGTTTTGTTCTCCTATTATCTTGATAGGTAATTGCAGAATGTAAAAATCTGTGTGCTTCAATTTGTACAGTGTGTATTTATATTTTTGTATTATGAAACTTCTTACCTGTCCAGTGGGCTGTCAATAGTGTAAGTAAGAAGGGGCTGGCCAAAGTAACACACATTATTTATGCATTCAGCTCTCAATGAAGTGGAGAGGGTTACCTGTCCAAAACATCCCCCGCCCTAAAATTTTTACAATGGGCCATCAGAGGGGGTGAGAAATCTGATAAGTGGACCTTAGATTTTTTTTTAAATACTCCTTTAAATAAATGTTATACTGATGTTGGCCAAGAATGTTTGTGTCTAATCTGCTTGCAACGTTATATGCAAAATTACTAATTTTTATTTTTCTTGTTTCATGCCACAGTTTCTTTCAATGCCACAGGAATAGCAGACTGTGGCTTCCCAATTTGCCCAGTGGTGGGACTTTCCCAACTGCGGAGGGGCAATAGACGGGAACCGGCTGGCCAGAGCCAGAAGAGTGGTAGAGAATGCTTTCGGGATAATGGCCAGCCAGTTCCGCCCATTCCTTACGCCAATCAACATGGTGGATTATAAACTTAATACCATATAATCCTTGCATGCTGCATTCTCCATAACTTTTTAAGGAGAAATTCGATGAACTATGTGGCCTCAGTTGGGCCTGAGGCTGGATTTCAAGACCAAACCCTGGCGGTGCTTGAAGTTGGTCGCCCTGGCCGTCCTGATACATGAGGTGACAATCTCTTCTTCAGCTAACTATTATGTTGTGAGTCTGCTACACACACCTTGTTTTTGTTGTTAATGTATGTAATGCATTAAGAATAAAAATATTCATCATTTTCAGCACCATGATTTTATTTTTTGAGTGGCGAAAATGGCCTGAATGTTGCAAATTATAAATCACTGTGGGTGTTATTTACCAATGCAAAATACACTTCTCACTACAAGTGCACTGCAAAAGTGCACTTGAAACTGTACTGGGAGTGCACTTGTAGTGCAAAGTGGATTTTCTTTTAGTAAATAACCTCCATTGTCACTGTAAACACCAACTTACTCCAAAAACTGCTAATGAGCATTGAAAGAAAAAGCCACACATTGTTGAGTATAACATTTTTTACTCTATGCACATTTACATGTGCGTTTAGAAAAGGGTTTTTGAACAAACCAACATATTTATAGAAGAAATTTTTTTTTTAGACATTAGAAAAATGCTTTTTTGTGGTAAACAGGCATGTTTTTAAAACCATAAAACAATACACTACTCAGGAACTTACAAAGTTCAACTTTGATAAATTGAAGGCAATATCAGACATTAGTATGTCCAAACTGTGTTGATCTTGCCTTCATCAGATGGGGTGATGTCACCCCCGTGAAAGCCAAATTTTGAAGATGCACACAAATTGATAGTCAAAATGGGGATTTCCCTCCTGATCCCATGGCTAAGGTCAACATGTGCTAGCTCCCATCATGGGTGATCAATGGACGTGTTTCGGGGGTACAACCCCTTCCTCTCAGCTACTTGAGTTGCGAGGAAGGGGTTGCACCCACAAAACGCGTACATTGATATCCCATGATGGCAGATAGCACATGTTGATACACTGGGTGCATCTTCAGAATTTGGCTTTCATAATTTTTGGAAAAATTCAGAAAAATAAAATCAATTTTTAAAAATTTTGGTGTGTTTTATATTCTGCCTAAAACATTAATCATGTTTTTGAGTCTCTTTTCCACATCATTGATGTCTTCCTTGATCTTCTGTAAATCCCTATTGCACACCATGATCTCCCCGATGAGGATGTGTGCACTTGCACTTGTGAAATGTGTTTCTTCTTCCACAACATCCACATCACCTAAAAAAAAAAAAAAAAAACATACACCATGTATTATAAATATGCATGCATACATCTATTACCTGAAGCTGTGGTCTCAGACACTCACCTGTTGTGGTCACTATTTCGCCCAATTCATAAACGTCTCCTTCCTCCACATCCCCAGGTTGTGGTGTGGGGATTTCCCCTTCTTTAGGAGGTTGGGGGTCCCTGGTGTCCTCTGATGTCCCGATTCTTTTCCCCCCTATGTGAATAAAAAAAAAGGTGTACTTAGCACACAGATATTTGAGGGCAGAAATAGGAATATGAAACATTGCTTGGAAGTGTCGTACAATTGTCTGATTTGGCAGAGTTCCAAGCTGAACACATGATTTTTTACCTTTCTTAAAGCTGGAATACTTAACTTTTTTTGCAAAGTATCATACATGTAGAGACCCCTAGTATCCACTGGAGTACCTGTGTGGGACACCCTAAAAAGTTTGTTCTGGTGTCCCACACTAGTGCTCCTGCATCCAGATGTGTAAACAGCTGCTGAGTGTCCTCTACTTTCACCGAATCAAGTTTGCATTTCATTCTAGTTACAAACCCATCTAGACAACAATGTGCTAAACTTCTTTGAATACAAATAGGCATGACCAAATGTAGTTAACCTGCATCTGCCAAAAACATTGTATTAGTGAGCGAACGAACAATGTTTACTACGAACGATTATCGTGCCCACAAACCTGTAAGTTGCCATTTTAAACTGTACAGTAGTAAGCAACAAAGCACATGGAGCAGCACTGAAGTAATAATATTAATAATAATATGAACACACAACAACCAGGGCTTTTTTGCAGCGGGTACGCAGGGGAACGCAGTTCCGGCACCTCCAGCACTGAATGTATGTAATAGAAGGAGGGTGTGGGTGTGCTGGAGGGTCTATTGATATTGGCTGCTGGGGGATGTATTGTCACTGATGGGAATCTGATTTTGTGTGAGGGTCTATTGTTGCTAATGGGGAATATATTGTTGCTGGGGGGTCTTATGTTGCTGGAAGGGATCTACTGTTGATGGAGAGGTCTATTTTTACTGGCTGCTGGAGGATCTATTGATGCTGACTGCTGGGAGATCTGTTTTTGCTGCTGGTGGGGGGGGGTCTAATGTTGCTGGGGTGGATATTTTGTTACTGGGTGTGATATTTTGTTGTGGGTAGTTCACTGTTGCAGCAGGGAACTATTGTTGTTGGGGTGGAGTCCATTGTTGCTGGGGGAGTCTATTGTTGTGTGGGGATCTGTTGCTGGGATTCTATTGTTGCTGACTGCAGAGGATCTATTTTACTGCTTTTCTTTTTAACAACAACATGTTTCATACAAATGATTTAGCACCACAAAACGATACTTGGTTCTGTATTCTCTAAAAGGGGCAGTACTGGTAGGTGGGTAGGGGGTGGAATCAAGGGACAGTGGTCAGAGGTGGGTAGGGGGCAGAGACAAGGGGTGACTCAGACGGGGGGGAGTTCCTGCACCTATTCTCCAAGAAAAAAAGCCCTGATGACAACTAATTACTTTTTAGAAGCAGTTTCCTGATCCTTCTGTACTGATCCTGCTATTTCAATTTCAGGTCTGACCAGTGTTTCCTCAGTTGATCCTTGGATCGTCGCACCCCAAAATTCCTGTGCAGACTTTTCACAACTTTAGCCATGATCTTGGCCTTTCTCATATTTGGGTTTGGGTAAGGTCCATGCTTCCCATCATAGTCGGCCCTCTTCAAGATCTCCACCATCTCCACCATCTCTACAAAGGACATATTTGAGACTTTAAATCTCCTCCGGGATCGGGACATTCGTGGCTCCGGCCTTTCATCATTGCTGCTGCTGCTGTTAAGAAAAAGAGAGATCCCCCTTCATTGGGACTTTTAAGGCAACATACACTTGGATAATGAAAAAAGCCAAATTTATTGAATATACATAAAAATATTCGATCATAAAAATGATCAATAGTAAAAACCATCAAGGTTTGTACAAAAAATTACTTACAAAACAAAGGGAAAAAAACAGCAAAAAACAATAATTTACATGAACAGTATGACAACACAATAATACTCTCCAGTATAAAGTGATCCCCGGTACCCAACGCGGTTCTGGTTAAACACCTTCATCAGGGGTGTAGGATAAGAGTAACTATAGTCACAATTTGTTTTTTTACTATAAAAGATAAAAAGGACATGTCAGAGTCGTAATAATTGGAAAACAATATCCATACTATCCATGAAAAACAACCATCATGTCATCCAAGGAGGTATACATACCGTGCAATAATGATTCCACAACAAAAGAAGAAATAGGTGAAGCAACTGTACAAGAGGGGGCATAGATAAGCGCCATACAGGAAGCTGTAAAATCTTAAAACATCATAGGTTCCAGGTTAGGTATCTACCTATTAGGTAATACAAGAAGTGGGTTCTGATGGCCTGATAGGACTAGCAATGAAAAAAAGAAAAAACAAAAAATTAATCCAAAGATCCGCAAAATCACATAGGCACCAGAGCAAGCAGTGCCTATAGCCTAACATGCAAAACCTTGAGATGCTTTTACCAAAAACGTATGGGTATATATGTATAATCATGCAAAGATGTTTGTGAGCATATGATTATAAAGTGCATAGATATATATATTTACCGTTGTCAAATAACAAATAGAAATAACTGATCAGGGCCTTAAATAAGGCTCCTGGTTAGTTAATAACATCAGGACTTCCAAATGTCATGCACATGTGTCATCCCTGTAGGGGACAAGAAAAAAGCAATTCAGGAAGTGTAAAACTGACCATAAGTTGCCAGCCATCAGCAGATGGCCTTTAAGTTATCTGAGATGGAAAAAGAGGATGCTCACCAAATGTATATTTGTGTGGGTCCCAACACCTGGCGTCTCCCTGCTCTGCAGTGCTTGTCAGACTGTATAGAGCGGAGATCTATTTGTATCATGGCGCCAGACGCCCGTGAGTGTGCACTACTCCGCCGTAACTGCGCATGTGCTGAAATATGACGAAAGGGCGCACACGCGAGTGGTGCCGTCATTTTAGAAGAGGCTGGAACGCAGGCCCTGTCCCCCCGCGACTGGGGGGGCAGCGCTATGCGTTCCAAACATGGGTACACCTCTTAGAGGCAGCGGCTAGCATCCATAAGCTGCAAATAAAAGACAGAAAACGGCCACCAAACTAAAAAAAGGTATTGGAGGGAGAAGGGTCCAGATGATATTAAACATTGTATCACACCATCAGCAAGGGATTCAATGGTATACCACTTCAAAACCGGGCCATAGTAAAAAAACGTCCTCACTTTGGGGGGAGATATCGGAATGATGCCTGTAGCTACAGGCATCGTTCAGATATCGTTCTTTTCAGCCAGCGATTCTGTGCACGATAAGATCGATCATAGCAGCAGTTCCACCGCTTGATTATTTTTATAGGCGATGGGAGGGGATGACCCCCTCCCGTGCCATCAGGGGCCCGAAGAAAGAATCGTCCGACGCCGGGTGACGACGATAGAGATTTCCGGTGACCAGATGGTCACCAGTCATCTCTATGACCGTCGGAAATCCCAGATGTCAGAAAAGCCGCAATCGCAGCTGTCAGCATGAAGATCGGTGAATTTTTTTCACGATCTAATGCTTTCCAGCCTGGAGGAGAGATGTGGGGTCTTATTGACCCCGCATCTCTCCATAAAGAGGACCTGTCAAATAGATTCCTATTACAAGGGATGTTTACATTCCTTGTAATAGGAATAAAAGTGATCAAAAAAATAAAAGTGTAAAAATAAAAAAAAATTAAGTAAAATGAAAAATAAAATAATAAAAAAAAAATGTTTAAAACGCCCCTGTCCCCGGTAGCTTGCGCTCAGAAGCGAACGCACACGCAATTCCCGCCCACATATGGAAACGCCGTTCAAACCACACATGTGAGGTATTGTCGCGTGCGTTAGAGTGTGTACAACAATTCTGGTGCTAGACCTCCTCATTAACTCTAAACTGGTAACCTGTAAAAATTTTCAAAGCGTCACCTATGGAGATTTTTAAGTACCGAAGTTTGGCGCCATTCCATGAGTGTGCACAATTTTAAAGCGTGACATGTTAGGTATCTATTTACTCGGTGTAACATCATCTTTCACATTATACAAAAAAATTGGGCTAACTTTACTGTTTTGTTATTTTTTTAATTCATTAAACCGTTTTTTTTCCACAAAAAAGGCGTTTAAAAAATCATTGCGCAAATACCGTACAAGATAAAAAGTTGCAATGACCGCCATTTTATTCCCTAGGGTGTCTGCTAAAAAACATATATAATGTTTGGGGGTTCTGAGTAATTTTCTAGCAAAAAAAATTATGATTTTTACATGTAGGAGAGAAGTACCAGAATAGGCCCGGTATTGAGGTGGTTAAATTAGTTCCCCACAAGTAGAAAGCCACTGATAAGGCGCCCAGACACGTCCCCACAACCACAGTGCCACCTAGTGGGAAAAAGACAAAAATATATTCAAAAATGCGTATATATGTAAAACAACACATATATAATCTAGACTCATTAGAAGCAGGTACATACATAACCTTGATGTTGACTGTGTATAGAAAGGACAAGGAGACATTATATCCAAAACGCGCATTATATATGGATTTATGAGATGTATGGTTGGAGACAGAGAACTGAGATAGATACGAGAGGGGGGATATATCTGATGGTATATAAAGTAAACCAAAAAAGCAAACACAAGAACAGAAACAACAGCAAACACATAAATCCCCCTTAGCGGAGATGGACCTAATTAAAATACCCAACCAAAGTTACAGATGGTCCAAGCATTTTTTACAGTACTAGTCAGGAAGTTGCTCTTACATTGTCTATCCCACTCCATCCCAAACATCAGATGAAAAACTTTCCAAGAATGGGCAGTAGCTGATGCAATCATTTAGACCTGGTGGTGAAGTGGCTCGTAAGGCCACTATCCACCTTGTTTCCCTCTGTAGAAGGGTTTTGTCCCAGTCACCCCCTCTATTGTTGGGGTGAACATGGTCCAGAACTAGAAATTTGATACTGGGAAAATTCCCCTGATGTACATCCCGGGTGTGTCTGCCCAGGGGGAGATCTGGGTTGCATGTACGCATGCTATGTATGTGTCTGTACATTCTTTTATGTAATTCTAGCTTGGTTTTCCCAGCGTAAAAGCACCCACAGGGGCAGGTTAGAAGGTAAACTACCCCAGGTGTGCGGAAATTAGCGTAGTGGGAAGGTTTGTACTTGAGACCGTTTGGTAATAGGTAGTCCATTTCGGTGTTGATAAATTGGCAATAGGAACAACCCCCACATCTAAATTTGCCTCATATCTTACAGGGGTCACCCCCAAATTCCCCAGTGTACTTACTGGTAACTAATCTGTCCTTCAGTGATCGTGTACGTTTGTATGTAATCAGGGGATTCTGGGGTATTAACTGGTTTAACAATGGGTCAATTCGCAGAATATGCCAATGTCTTTCTAAGATTCTTTTGAAACATTTATGTTGTTTGTTAAATGTAGTGGTAACTCTTATTTGTGAATTTTCTCTAGTTGAGTTTCGTCCCTTTTTAGAGATGTCAATAGCAAATCATGTTGGGTTTTTTGTTTAGCTCTTCTATAGGCCTTTCAAGCTTGTGGGGGAGTACCCCCATTGTAAGAGTCTGGTTTGTAATTTGTTTGCTTCTATTTAAAAAAGTGCTCTCCTCAGAGAAGTTCTGACGAATCCGAAGTTACTGGGTATAGGTGATAGACTTGATCAGTGATGCGGAATGAAAGCTGGTGGCGTTTAAGATTGTATTGCCCGCCGTCTCTTTTTGGTACAACGCACTTGAAAGGTGACCATCTGGGTTTTTTAGAATGGTAACATCCAGGAAAGTGATCTTGTAAGGATCACTTACCATCGTAAAATTTAAATTGAAATCGTTGCGACCCATCAACGCAATGCATTGATTGAGCGCATCAACTGAACCATTCCAGATGAGGAAGATATTGTTGATATACAGTGGGGACGGAAAGTATTCAGACCCCCTTAAATTTTTCACTCTTTCCTATATTGCAGCCATTTCCTAAAATCATTTAAGTCCATTTTTTTTCCTCATGAATGTACACAAAGCACCCCATATTGACAGAAAAACACAGAATTGTTGACATTTTTGCAGATTTATTAAAAAAGAAAAACTGAAATATCACATGGTCCTAAGTATTCAGATCCTTTGCTCAGTATTTAGTAGAAGCACCCTTTTGATCTAATACAGCCATGAGTCTTTTTGGGAAAGATGCAACAAGTTTTTCACACCTGGATTTGGGGATCCTCTGGCATTCCTCCTTGCAGATCCTCTCCAGTTCTGTCAGGTTGGATGGTAAACGTTGGTGGACAGCCATTTTTAGGTCTCTCCAGAGATGCTCCATTGTGTTTAAGTCAGGGCTCTGGCTGGGCCATTCAAGAACAGTCACGGAGATGTTGTGAAGCCACTTCTTTGTTATATAAGCTGTGAGCTTAGGGTCATTGTCTTGTTGAAAGGTAAACCTTCCGCCCAGTCTGAGGTCCTGAGCACTATGGAGAAGGTTTTTGTCCAGGATATCCCTGTACTGTACTTGGCCGCATTCATCTTTCCCTCAATTGCAACCAGTCGTCCTGTCCCTGCAGCTGAAAAACACCCCCACAGCATGATGCTGCCACCACCATGCTTCACTGTTGGGACTGTATTGGACAGGTGATAAGCAGTGCCTGGTTTTCTCCACACATACCTCTTAGAATTAAGGCCAAAAAGTTCTATCTTGGTCTCAGTAGACCAGAGAATCTTATTTCTCACCATCTTGGAGTCCTTCAGGTGTTTTTTTTTAACAAACTCCATGTAGGCTTTCATGTGTCTTGCACTAAGGAGGGGCTTCCGTTGGGCCACTCTTCCATAAAGCCCCGACTGGTGGAGGGCTGCAGTGATGGTTGACTTCCTACAACTTTCTCCCATCTCCCGACTGCATCTCTGGAGCTCAGCCACAGTGATCTTTGGGTTCTTCTTTACCTCTCTCATCAAGGCTCTTCTCTCCCAAAAGCTCAGTTTGGCCAGACGGCCAGCTCTAGGAAGGGTTCTGGTAATCCCAAATGTCTTCCATTTAAGGATTATGGAGGCCAATGTGCTCTTAGGAACCTTAAGTGCAGCAGAATTTTTTTGTAACCTTGGCCAGATCTGTGCCTTGCCACAATTGCTTTCCTAATCAAGTCCAATCAGTATAATCAAACACAGCTGGACTCAAATGAAGGTGTAGAACCATCTCAAGGATGATCAGAAGAAATGGACAGCACCTGAGTTAAATATATGAGTGTCACAGCAAAGGGTCTGAATACTTAGGACTATGTGATATTTCAGTTTTTCTTTTTTAATAAATCTGCAAAAATGTCAACAATTCAGTTTTTTCTGTCAATATGGGGTGCTGTGTGTACATTAATGAGGAAAAAAATTAACTTAAATGATTTTAGCAAATGGCTACAATATAACAAAGGGTGAAAAATTTAAGGGGGTCTGAATACTTTCCATCCCCACTGTATCTATGCCAGACTAATATCTTATCAGTGAATGCACTAAATCTATCATCAGACAGAAAGGAATTCTCCCACTCCCCCAGATTTAGGTTGGCATACGATAGGGAACAGCATGTCCCCATCGCTACCCCCTGTATCTGGAGGAAGTGGGAGTCATCGAAGGCAAATGCGTTGTGTAACAAAATGAAATCCAAAGCTGACAAGCTAAACCAGTGTAATGGCTTGTCATCTCTGTGTGATTGGGAAATAAAATGTTTTATTACCTCAATCCCCTTAGTGTGTGGGATCGAGCTGTATAGTGACTCAACGTCCACAGTTGCCAAAATTGAATCAGATCTTCCAAATTTTGTAATGAATGGACTGTATCCCTGATGTATGAGGGAAGATTGGTAACTAATGGACGCAATTGTTCATCTATATTTTTACTGAGATGTTCAGTAATGCTCCCCCTCCCAGAGATGATGGGTCTCCCTGGTGGATTTTTGAGGTCCTTGTGGACCTTAGGAAGACTATAGAAGGTAGGGATCTTTGAGTGGTTTGTTCGTATAAAATCCCATGTCTGCTTTGTGATGACATTGTCAAAGTATGCCTGATCCACATAGGTAGAATTTTTTGTCAAATTTTTCAATTGTTAGTTTAGATATAGGTTGATACCATTTTTTATTAGATAAGATTTTTTTACACATGGACTGGTATTGGGAATTGTTCATAATTACGATATCCCCCCCCCTTGTCTGAAGGTTTAATTGTCAATTGATACTGTTTAGCGGGATTATCCAATGCTTTCAATTCCCTGTGAGATATATTGTCAAATAGTAATGAAATATGAGTGGTGTATCCGCGCAAACGGAACAGAAAATTAAAAAAGTGGAGAAAATGGAAAAAAAATGGAAAAAAATGGAAAGAATGGAAGAAATCGCATAAAGGACTGCTGCCTCCACAGATGTGATTTCCACCTAGGTGGAAAAAACAGAAGGTAAGTGAAGGGTTAGTGTGTGGGTGTGGCGCTGTCCTAATTTATAGAAATACTTGGTAAATTGTGTGTAGCCAAATCCCATATGTAAAGTCGCATAAACCAAAATTGCAAATAAAAAATTCAACGAAAATAAAACCAAACATAAAACAGCAAAGTGACCCCCTTTGGAGTGTGTAGGTGTAACGTTGTCCTAGTGGAGAAAAAAGTGGAGAAAATGGAAAAAAATGGAAACAATGGAAGAAATCGCATAAAGGACTGCTGCCTCCACAAATGTGATTTCCACCAAGGTGGAAAAAACAGAAGGTAAGTGAAGGGTTAATGTGTGGGTGTGGCGCAGTCCTAATTCATAGAAATACTTGGTAAATCGTGTGCAGGGAAATCCCATATGTAAAGTCGCATATAAAGTATAAACCAAAATTGCAAATAAAAAATTCAACGAAAATAAAACCAAACATAAAACAGCAAAGTGACCCCCTTTGGAGTGTGTAGGTGTAACGTTGTCCTAGTTTAAAAAATACTTTGTAAATCGTGTGTAGCCAAATCCCACATGTAAAATCGCATGTAAATTTTAAACAAAATATAAACAAAATCGCATATAGCAAATTTAACGGCTAGGTTGGCCCCCTTTGAATTGGGGCAGGGGGAAGGGGAACAGGGGATGAAATCAAAAAATGACTTTAGCCAAAGCTATTCCATCCGCATAAAAACCCCATATAGTGATTGACAAACATAACATTGCTGAATAATTACATAGGTTAAATCGTGACTAGTGCTCAGTGCAATTTAAGTGAAAAACTTGACATCTTTGTAAAACAAGGCAGGTATTTGTATTAATCTTGGTGACCAGGTGCTTGTGTCTTGTGATCATGCAGACACTCACCAGCTTCTTTAACCCCTGCGGGGGTAATGCGCAGTCACAGTGTATGCCACTGTGCGGCAATCCACAGGCTGTTTCTGAGTCACGGTGACGTTTTAGGCATAAGAGAAGAAAGAGGAGATTCCATAGCGTAAAACCATAAAACACTCTTTATTGAACGCAGATGACAGAATGGTACTCACATTTAAGCAGTTTATAATAGGCAACCAAATGTCATCAAAACAGGAGAGCGTCACATTTAAGTTGGTGATCCTCTGGGAGATGATGCAAAAGCGTCAGAATAGGCCACGCCCTATTGTCAAATGACGGGTTCGGTTTGAGGTTCTGAATTTCCCTTGTAGTCATAGCGAGGTAGGCCTTTAAATTAGAATTTAAATTGGGAGATGGAAATGTATTTGATTTCTTTTTGAGTGTAGATTTGCCCGAAATGCCACTGGTAATAGGAGAAATTTGTTCTGCCAGTAGTGATTCAATATCTATTCTATCCAATAAATCAGTGTTTTTCTGGTCATCCAACAGGGAGATCAGGTCATCGAGCACTTTCTTTTCTTGTGCTGATGGTTCATCACCTTGCACAGGTTTGGCAAATAGACATTTTAGAATTAATTTTCGGGCTAAAAGATGTAAATCTTTTATGGCTTCAATGGTATCTATATTTGAAACTGGACAAAAGGTAAGGCCTTTACTCAGTATTCTAGTCTCGTCACCCGACAATAAATAATCAGACAGGTTGTTGATGCTAAGGCCATCGTCAGTATGCTTATCTCGTGTTCTAAGTCAATAGGCTTCTGTGGATCCTCCTGCGGAAGATACCACAGGAGGGTACACAGATTGTCATCCCTGCCCAGATGGGCCACCGCCTGCAGCTCTGGTTGTGTGTTCAGTACCCACCACCCTTGGAGTAGATTGTGTAGAGGTTGCAGATTCTGTAATATGTTTCTTGTTTCTGCTGCAGTCTGCATGCACTTGTTATTTCTCCGCCATGTGCTCTCCCACTGCACCGAAAGAGAAGGGGCCGGAAATATACTAGATAGAAGGTGGGGGGGTGGACGCATGCGCTGTGTATAAAAAGCGGAACACACGTGCGTCGTATGTATGATCTGTGAGTGGGGGGAAGGAGTATCGGAAGCGCCGATCGTTCTAACGAAGGTACAATTTTAACTTGAGGCATCAGTGGTCTATACTGCTTAGAGATTGAGGTCAATATTGGGACAAGATTAGGAGAGTTTAGCCTGACATTAGGATTTGTCTTGTGTTGTGTCTTGCAGATAAAATGGATCGATTCAACGATCACGATTTCCTCCCCCAATTCATTGATTTGTACAGAGAGCTGCCCTGTCTGTGGCAGACAAAACACCCCTTTTATACAAATCGACTAAAGAGGAAGGCAGCACTGGATAAATTGCTTGAATTTGTGAAGCCGCAGATCCCCATGGCAGACATCAACTATTTGAAGTGTAAAATTGGTGGCCTGAGGAGCACTTATAATAGGGAACACAAGAAGGTCCAGGATTCCCAGAGATCAGGAGCAGCAGTAGATGACATTTATGTCCCCAGGCTGTGGTACTATGACAGACTGCGATTTCTGTCAGACCAGACTGAAATCAGGCCATCACTCTCAACTCTTCCTTCCACACCAGCTGAGGCTTCTGATGTCCAACCTGGGCCTTCCACCCAGGAAGAAGATGTGGAGGAGCCCAGCTTGAGTCAGGTATAGCATTGTTCAACATATTTCTCAAAATTGTGTGATTGATGAACAATAAACTAAAACTATGTCCCTTTTTCATACACAGAAAAGCCTCAGCCAGGAGGAGGCTGTGGAAAGTGGCAGCCAGGAGGGCAGGGGTAAGTGGCAGCCAGGAGGTGGCCGGACCCAGTAGCCTGACCAAATCCCAGGTCCCTCCCCTCCGACTTCAAGAAAAAAGGCCCAGGAAGGGGAGAAAAAATGGAGGAGTCAGCACTTGGGTTAATTCGGCAGGCTTCTGCGGCCCTCAGAACCCCCTAAAAGTCTTCTTGAGGCTTATGCCTGCATGGCTGCCAACAAAATGCAGGAAATGGAGGTGGGCCAACATCTCTTTTGTGAGGAAGTGACATATATGGCCCTAAATAAGGGTTTGAGGGGGAACTTACAAGCAAAACCCACCTGTGTGAGTTGGACCATCCTCCTCCCCCACCTCCTGCCACAACTCCAACACCAGAGCCACAGCCTGGAAGCAAGCGTAGAAGTAAGACAAGAAAGTGATGGGCTGGATTCAGTCTGGTCTGGCAAAAGACACAGGCTGTGTATGACCACAGCCTGGGGACATATATGTCATCTGCTGCTGTTCCTGATCTTTTGGAGTTCTGGACCAGATTGTGCTCCCTATTAAATGGACTCCTCAGGCTACTAATTTTGCATGTCAAATCAGATCACAAGAAATAATAAAGAAATCAGTTTGTGAGAACTCTGCGTGAATATCAGCAGCAAAACAACTTCATAATGCTAGCATTATAAAGAAGAAGAGAATGCACTGTATTGAAAGATTATTAAATTTACAGCATGACGAATGTGCTATCTCCATTATGAACGCTAGTTTTACCAGACCGAGCGCTTCCATCTTGTACTTGATTCAGAGCATGCGTGGAATTTTGTGCATCGGAACGGTCTACGCACGCTCGGAATTTACCAGAACAGATTTTGTTGTCGGAAAATTTGAGAACCAGCTCTCAAATTTTTGTTGACGGAAATTCCAACGTAAAATGTTCGAAGGAGCCTACACACGGTCAGAATTTCCAACAGCAAGCTCCTATCGAACATTTCTTGTCGGAATGTCCGATCGTGTGTACGCGGCAAAAGAGCAGGCAAGACCCATGAAAGCCATAGACACATGGGAAACCTTTCTGTTGTAGTTGTACATATCTGATATGCAGGGCTTTTTTTGGTGCAGGAACTCACCCCTTCTGAGTGACTTCTTGTCTCTGACCCTCTACCCACCTCTAAACAACATCCTTTGGTTCCACTCCCTACCCACCTCCCAGTACTGCCCCTTTTAGAGACTACAGAACCAAGTATCATTTTGTGGTGATAGGTAATTTGTATGGCAGCCAGCATCAGTAGACTCTTCAGGACACCCCAGCACCCCTTGCCATTACATACACTCAGTGCTGGAGGTGCCAGAACTGCGTTCTCCCACGTTTCCGCTGAAAAAAAGCCCTACTGATATGTAATTCTGACATATATGACATTCTATGACCATTATATATGTGTATAGTACAGTTACGGATTATTTTCATGTATCTGTATCATGTAACTGATTTGTTTTTTGTTCATTTGCATGTGTTGATACATTGGACAACCTCCTTTGTGTCATTGTCAATACAGCAAAAAAAAAAAAGGGGGGAGTAAGTGGTCACCTAAAGCTGTCTTGAAATGAGTACATTTTCACTTAGTAGGGAACTGGCTACATCTAGCCTGGATACTAGCAATCAGTTTTTTTTGGGGGTGGCGGCAAACAGTGCACCCACAGCCAGCCAACCCCCCCCTCCAGCCCGGTCAGAGCACTTACCACATCTATGGCGGGCAGCGCTTCACCCGGGTGACAGGTGGCGGGCATTAGAGACATTTAGATGACTATGTATGTTGTAGTGCCTAAAAAGTTGATTTGGAACCTATTGGTTTAATTTTATCTATAATTTAGGTTGTGGCAACCTCTTACCAGATCAGCATCCACATTACAACCCTGTGGGGATGCCCTTTTTTCTCCATATTGGGTTCAACATTGACAAGCGCCCACTGCTTCTTTCTGTCCATTGGCCAAAGGCTTTGTTTTCGCAGAATGTAGCACATCCTCTGGATGGGGGGGGGGATCGTGTCATTCCTCCACCTCTTCTCCATAGAACATTTTACAATGTGAGACAATAATAGCATGAGTTCTGTGAACGGCACCAAGACCGGGAAGGGGAGGATGAGTGGCGCTAGTCTTTCACCCTCGCAGCCTCTGCTATTAGCCCCTGCAGTACCAGTGGCATGAAGGGAAGATTTTTACATGAAGCAACATGGAGCAACAGCCTGCAGGTCATGAAATACACACCATAACTAAAGTGTTTGGTGCTGCACCCCCAACACGCCAACCCCCCCGCGGCCTTCCCAAACACTCTAAAATTAAATGAAATTTACCAGAATTATATACACTGACATTTTTTCTGCTTCTGCTTGTTCCTTGTTTATTGGAAGGTGAATGGAGCTTATTGCTAGTGGAGGTATTTGTACATTGCAATATCAGGTGAATTCCAAACATTTTCCTGCTTGTGTTTTCCTGGTTTTGATTTAGCATTTGTAAAACTTGACATGTGAATGCATTAAAGTAGAACTGAAGGAAAATCTTTTTTTTTCATTTTGGATAGAGTAAGGGAGTGTTACCCTTGTCATTTTTCCCCTCCCCCCCCTCATCTGTGTCCTATTGGTGAGGTTTCCCTTCACACTTCCTGTCTCATAGCTACATGTGGAAGTGAGAGGAAATCCCTCCAAAGTGGGTAAAATCCTTGGTAGTCACCAGGATCACCAGAACTAGTGTCCCCATTGGAAGATTTCCCCTCCCCTTATTTTATTAGTGGCCACTCAGAATTGTGAATTTCTTTCACTTTTTTTGTTCAATCTTTTTTATTGTTATAAAGAAGAACACAGAGTTTACTCCAATAAAAAGTATAGTGTACATACAATGGAAGGACTCCAATAAAATGGGTATGCAGCATACATAATAAGAAGAGAGGCACAAGGCCTTCAGAACATATGAAAATCAAATAACAATAGAATCAATAACAAAACAATTACAAAAGTGGTCAGCACTGGTAAACATGTGTTATGCTAAAGCAATAACTTGCTGTATCACGTTTCAGTGGCTTAAGGTATGGAGTTATAAGCAGTGCTGTGTTTTGGCCTAGGCCAACAAGGCCCAGGCCTAGGGCGGCACTTTGCGGGGGGGGGGGGGGGGGCGGCAAAAAAGGCCCCCACCAAAACGGCATCCGTGCCCTCCTCCCGCACAGCAGGGCACATCAGCAGAGTAAAGCTTAGCAGTGCAGTGGCGTCGCAGCTGCAGATGGGGCCAGAAAGCAGTGTAAGCAGGAGCCATCAAGCCGCCCCCGTAAACCGCCTCCGATTGGTCCTCTGCTGTGGCCAATCATGGGGAGGGAAACAGCGGTCAGGAAGCTGGGCGGCGGCACGACAAAACCAATCAGAGCCGCTCTCTCTCTTTCTTCTCCCTTCGAATGACAGAAAGGGGAGGGGGGGCGAGCGGGGGAGTTCTCTGCTGCTGCCGAGTTCTCTGGTAAATGGAGCAGCAGTGTTGTGACAGGGAGAGGAGAGATGCGGGTTGTCTGTGTATCTCCCCCGCTCGCCCCCCCTCCCCTTTCTGTCAGCCGAAGGGAGAAGAGAGAGAGAGCGGCTCTAATTGGTTTTGCCGTGCCGCTGCCCAGCTTCCTGACCGCTGTTTCCCTCCCCATGATTGGCCACAGCAGAGGGCCAATCAGAAGACTCTGGGGGCATCATGGGAAAAGTAGTCCCTGTACGCTGTACCCGCACCACCAGAGCCACGCTGTACCCGCACCACCAGAGCCAAGCTGTACACGCACCACCAGAGAGCCACGCTGTACCTGCACCACCAAAGAGAGCCATGCTGTACCCGCACCACCAGAGGAGGAGAAAGATGAAGCCACTGCCAGGGTAGAGACATGCTACACTACTGACTAGAGTCGGCCTGGGCAACCCAGAGTGAGCGAACGTCCAGCCAGAGGGATTACTGTTGCGGTTTCATCGGGTCTGGTAAGAGAGCCTGTTGGCCATTATCCATTACTGTTCCCAGGGACTGAGCCATTAGTAAGTGCCTAACCTGATATCCTCTAGGCCAACCCTAGTGACGCCACTGTCCCGGAGCCCACAAGTTCCGGCACTGAGTTTCGGTAACTGGCCAGACAGGGATGCGCCAGCGTGGGCACCCAGGACATTTGCCGCCCAGAGTCCCACAAGCGGCAATGGGCTTTCCGTGGCAGCCGACACCTCTCTCCCCACTGTCAGCCACACACACTCCTCGGCTCCTCCTCCCTTCTCCTTGGCTCGAATGTTCTAGTGTACACAGCCAGGAGGAGGAGGAGCCACAGAGGAGGGACATGACTTCAGTGCAAGAGCCTCCCAAAGCACCCAGCGCATATCCCCTTACCCCCCAAATGAAAAGATGCCGCATCCCTCCCTGTCCTCCTCCCGCGGCATCCCTCTGTCCTCCCATGAAGATGACAGGGCGGATCTTAAAAAGGAAGGGGTGTGGCCTTGACAGGAAGAGGTGGGTCATAGTTAAATTAGGGGGTGCGCGAGCTTAGTTAGGCCTAGGGCAGCACAAAACCTAAATACACCACTGGTTATAAGGAAGAGTCAAGCAAAAGAAGAGAAAGAGAGAAAAGGTAGAAAATGGAAAAAAGAGAGAGAGAGGCTGATGGCTCAGAGTGAACACAGGACTCAAGCTATAATAACTGCAAAAGATGAGGACTCAGAGTTTCAAGAGAGACTTATCGAAACCAGGTGGAAGAAAATGATCCAGCCAGGGTTGCCATATTTTAGGATGTTTAAGAATTTTATCTTAAGTAGTAACTTCAATTTTACTATAGATCATAGCCTGGGTGATCCTATGTTTGGTTTCAACAATGCAGAGTGTAGAGGACTTCCAAGCTCATGCTATGGTTTTTTTGGCTGCTATCATGACCTGCAATATAAGACAGAACGGGGCTCTGGTATAGTCCAGGGTATGATGGTTCAGCAACGCAAGGCATGGGGCTAGGTCAAGCATGGTGCTCATCAGGGTAGAGGCCATTCGGAAAATATCTGTCCAAAATTGCTGCACAACAGGACAGGTCGACCAGATATGTGCGTGCGTGCCCTTTTGACCACAGGCATGGAAACATACAGGGGGATATTAAGGAAGAAAGTTTGAAATCCTCAACGGGACCAAATACCATCGCATGAGAACTTTATAATTTGTTTCAAGCTCTAAAATGTTTTGAGAAGAAGATTTAGTGGTCACACAAATATTATCCCAATCCATTACCTCCAGATCAACCTCAAGGTCTCTAGACCATTGTGCAGTATAAGATGGCATGCTGGCCAACGGGGACATATGATCGTTGAACAGACACGATATAATACCTGGGTGCAGGTCAGGGTTGCATATACCTTTGTAGAGAGATAGACTGGTAAGAGATGAATATGTGCATACAATCTTCTTAAAAAAGTGGGCAACCTGGAGATAACGAGGTGGGAGTTGAACCTGTTCTTGGAGGGGAGGAAATTTTTTCAGGTCATTATCTGTCACAAGGTCACATATACAGGTCAAACCAAGGAAATGCCAAAAGTGGAATAAAGCGGGATTAGAATAGGCCAGGTATAAGCCTGGGTGGTTTAGAAAGGAAAGTAGTGGAACATGGGGAAACGCTAATTTGAATGTGCTTCTGAGTTTATCCCATAGTGTAAGGGAATGCTGGGTTATTGGGTTGGCTAGAGGCCCGAGGCGGGAGTGAGTCATCCACAACCAGTTAATAACTGACAAGGGATATGAATCAATCGCCTCAAGGTCTACCCATAACGCGGCCTCAGTTGTTGCAATGGTAGAGCATTAACTGGACTAGTTGTGCGGCGTGATAATATCTAAGAAGATTGGCGACCCCTAGGCCACCGTGGAATCTGCCACATAGCAGTAAGTTTTGAGGGACTCCTGGTTTAGTGGAGCCCCATTTATACTTTTATACTGTACTCTGGAGAGCCTTGGAAAAATAAGAGGGGATTGCAACAGTTTCTTTGACTTTTATTGTCAGTGAGGTTCATCACCAGGCTGAATATAAGAGAGGGTAAATCTCCCTAACGGGAACACAGACAGCAATAGAACCTGACAGGTGCTCTGTCCAAAACTAGAAAAAAGTTTTACCTTTAGTAATACTTTACATATAGCGGTATTAAACCTAAAACCAATAATTTATTTATATTTCAACTTACCAATCATTAGATATTGTGGCTGCATTAGTTTTCTTTTCTTGGACTTTTTTTCCCCGTGTTTTCACCTGGTGATCTGGCCAGTAACACACCTCCTGTATTAGAGCGCCCCCACTCTGGATGAATCAGCACACGGGGCATCTTTGGACAGCAGCATTGTAAGACTGGGGGAATGGGAGTGTTAGATGTACCAGGGGTGTGAAACTCAATTTCACAGGCTGCATCAGCAGTATGGCTGCCCTCAAAGGGCCGGTTGTACCTTGGGTGCACTACAGAGTGCAGAGTTCAGGAGTGCGCTATGTACAGAGTGCAGAGTTCAGGTTGGCACTATGTACAGAATTCAGTTCCAGGTGTGCCCTATACACAGAGTAAAAGAGTGCACAGATGTACAGAGTGCAGCGTTTAGGGGTACGCTACATACAGAGTGCAGGGTTCACGATTGTGTAATGTACAGAGTTCACAGGTGTGTGGTGAACAGAGTGCAGGGTTTAAGGGTGCACTACAGAGTGCAGAGTTCAGGAGTGCATTACATACAGAGTGCAGTGTTCAGGGGTGTGCTGTGTACAGAATGCAGTTCCAGGGGTGCCCTATACACAAAGTACAGAGTGCAGGGGTGTGCTATGTACAGAGTGCAGGGTTTTCGGGGTGTGCACATACAGAGTGCAGTGTTCAGGGGTGTGCTGTGTACAGAATGCAGTTCCAGGGGTGCCCTATACACAAAGTACAGAGTGCAGGGGTGTGCTATGTACAGAGTGCAGGGTTTTCGGGGAGTGCAGGGTTCAGGAGTGTGTTATGTACAGAGTGCAGAGTTCAAGGGTGTGCTGTGTACAGAGTTTAGGGCTGCACTACATACAGAGTGCAGTGTTCAGGAGTGTGTTGTGTACAGAGTACAGGGTTAAGGGGTTCACTATGCACAGTGTGCAACCTCAACCCCCCCCCCCCCAAGGCTTCCTCGCGTCTCTCTCCTACCTGGCTCGACTCTAGTACCTCCCTGTGTAGGTGGATCTGCCTCACAGAGCGATCGTTCTCTCTAAGATTCTGGAGATCTGTCCCCATTCTAAATGCATGCAGGGATCTGTTAGATCTGGGAGCCCCTGAGCGCAAAGCTGACAGCAGGGAGTGAGAGCAGAGGATGAGTGCCGGAGGTGGGGGAATGGAGGACTGGGCGCAAGGGGCCACATGACAAGGCCTGGAGGGCCTTGAGTTTGACATATGTGTACCACAAGATTTAGAACCACCAACAAATTAAAGTTGAACTCCAGCTTACACTTTATAAGCAGTTACAGCAATCAGTTTTGTTTATTTTGGAATAAAGGTTTTACATAAATAAAGAAAAGTTGATCATAGTAAGCACCCCTGTCAGTGGTAAATGGTTTGTCTGAACCCTCTAAACGTCTACGTCTGCAGCACAGCTTGTTCTTTTGAAGAACAACAGATTTATTGGCCAGATCATCAGTGAAAATAAAAGAAAGAAAGACTAAAAAATAAAACTCATGTTACCTCCATATCTAAGAATTGGTAAGCTGCAACAAAATAAATATTTCCTTCTGGGTTTAATACCACTTTAACCCATGCTTAAAGTGCAGTATCAGCTTTTTCAGCAATATGTAAGGTTGGCATTCAGTAATGCTGAACCAATGCTGTTTATAACTTTACATTTTTTTCCACAGAACATGGAAATGCAATTATTTCAGTAAATATAAACTGCTAAATACCTTTTCTCATGAGTAGTATATAGCAGTCTTGTGACCAGGGATCAGCAAGATGTCCGTATGCAGTACCCATATTTTGCTATTGATCCTGTTTTATAAGCTTTCCAAGGGGGGTCTTAAGGTGGTGATTTCCGCTTTAAGTGTAGGTGACCCCCTACCATGCCACATTTGGCATGTAATTTTTTGGGGGGGTAAGCGGGTACCCTATTTATACGGGCACCCAGCTCTCCCTTCCCCCCTGGTGCTGCAGCGCCGGAAAGAAGATCACCTCTCCCCCCTCCCTCCCTGAAATCTTCTGGGACACGTCACAGATCCCAGAAGATTGCTCGGCCAATCACAGCACGCAGATCACGCATGTGCAGTGCATGCATGTGCAGTGCATGCATGCGCAGCGCACGCCCGGCTGTGAAGCCACAGCTGGGCGCCTACAGTAACAATGACGGCGCCACGGAGAGGAGCGAGGCTCCATGCGCCCGCATCGCCGGACAGGTGAGTGTCTGATTATTAAAAGTCAGCAGCTACACTTTTTGTAGCTGTTGACTTTTAAATGGGTGGAATTCCACTAAATGTTAGACATTTGATCTCAGTAAAGCTGGCCATATACAGTACTTATAGATTTATTTTTTTTGTTCAGCCTTCTGACTGAATGAAAAAAATCGAACTGATTTCTTTATTCACTCAGAACCCGCAGAGTGCATGGCCAGCTTAAGGTTTAATTAGTGAACATTGCCACCAAATAGAGGAAAGGGTGCCCAGGCCAGGCTACATCTTCAGCACAGTGGAGAAATCTTGGCATCTTAGGTATCCAAATCTATGCACCACTGAACTAGGAGTTAAACATTTCTTCCAGAAATGTGAGTTTTTAAGTGTGAGAGAGTGTGACAATGAAATGCTGTGAGGGGGTTTGACTGTGAGCACGGAGACAATTTTTTCAAAGCCACCTCCATGTAGATGGTTATAGATGCACCACCAAATCAGGGGGGGGATCTATGGGGGACCATGGCCTGCTCTAAAGGGGATCTATGGGGACCCTGCTCTAAAGGGTGATCTATGGGGACCCTGGCCTGCACTAAAGGGGGATCAATTGGGACCCTGCTCTAAAATGGGATCTAGGAGGACCCTGAGTGCTCTGAGGAAGAGAGGCCACCCTCGAAATGCGTCAGCCTACCTTGGACTTTTTCATCCCACCTTAGTCTACTGGCCAGCAGATCCTGCTGGATGAGGCCAATGATGAATTTTGCACTGCTTGATTTTATCACTCGTTTGTGAGAACATTATTTTATTTGTAATAAATGTCAGTGTTGCAAAGGTAATGTGCAAGGCTGGTGTGCCCTCTGTCCTTGCTTTCTTTTAGAGCTATTTCTGGGTTCCCCCAACCTGTTGAGAGTGGTAGCACAGTCGACGCAGTGCCGTGATTTGTGAAGATTTCCTTCCTTCCTTCTTCAATATACTCTATGGCAATCTTTTGCGCGCAGGAGCATTTGTTTCTTTTTCTATGGGGACCCTGGCCTGCTCTAAAAGGAGATCTATGAGGACCCTGGCCTGCTCTAAAGGGGGATCTATGGGGACCCTGGCCTGTTCTAAAGGGGGAATCTATGGGGACCCTGGCCTGCTCTAAAGGGGGATCTATGGGGACCCTAGCCTGCTCTAAATGGGGATCTATCGGGACCCTTGCCTGCTCTAAAGGGGGGATCTATGGGGACCCTGACCTGCTCTAAAGGGGCATCTATGGGGACCCTGACCTACTCTACAGGGGCATCTATGGGGACCCTGGCCTGCTCTAAAGGGGCATCTATGGGGACCCTGGCCTGCTCTAAAGGGGGATCTATGGGGACCCTAGCCTGCTCTAAATGGGGATCTATCGGGACCCTTGCCTGCTCTAAAGGGGGGATCTATGGGGACCCTGACCTGCTCTAAAGGGGCATCTATGGGGACCCTGACCTACTCTACAGGGGCATCTATGGGGACCCTGGCCTGCTCTAAAGGGGCATCTATGGGGACCCTGGCCTGCTCTAAAGGGGCATCTATGGGGACCCTGGCCTGCTCTAAAAGGGGATCTATGGGGACCCTGGCCTGCTCTAAATGGGGTCATGTTGGCTAAATATATATATTCATTGCAGGGAGAGCCTGGAGTACCTAGTGGTGCAGGAAAACCGGGTAGCACTGGGAACATAGGTGTATAAATGTTATTTTAATCCTATTTGTACTTGTAGAATTAGGACAGAGAATAGACAGAGTGTTTTTTGATGGTTTTAATTTTAAATGTATCTTGGTGTCTTTCACTAAGGTCTGTACTTTGAGAAATGTCCGCCACAGCCTTGGTCCGTGCCTATCCCTGCTTGTGACTTCTTTCAGTGTCTGGTTAAAGCTTGTAGGAGGAGTTTTCATTCACCTCTGATTGTCCTATAAGACTGCAGGGCCCCTGACCCTCTGTCTGGATTTTATTGTTGTGGGTTTAATAACACTTTCAAGTAAGCTTTCCAGCACCGAAGATGCATTCAATACTGGATCAGCATTATGGAATTTCATTAAAAACCACTGTGCTGGCAGTAAAGGTCCATGTAAATGAATTTAGTAAAGGTGTGGTGAATGTGCAATGAATGTGGCATTGATTTTCATTGTTAACTACAATCCAGATTACGCCAATAAAGTAAAAGTGTATCTAAACCCAAGAACATAAATTGACAGCAGTGCAGCTTACCAGTCGTTAGATGTATTGATTGCATTTGTTTTCTTTTTCACACTTTTTTTCTTTATTATTTATAAGGGGCAACTCCACTTTCGTAGGGGCAAAATAGCAAATACAAATAATAAAATAATGTACACAATTGCTACACAAGTCATTTTTAATTTATGTTGCTAAAAATTACCTTTCCTTTCCAATCTGCAGCGCTGTAATTTTTTGTAAAATGCAATGTGGCTACCTGGAGGCATTCTGTACACAGATAGTGTACGGAACGCCCCGCCCACCCCCTAGAAATGTAATTTCCTACTTGTGTGATTGGCTCCCTGATTTTCCCAGAAGTCTGCACTAAAGATACAAGTCAGATTTTGGCATCCCCTGCAACAAAAATCTAATTTTTGGTGAGATACTCCCAAAGGAAAAGCACATCTAAAAGGATGCAGACTCTGCAACTTTCCTTTTTTGGAGCCCTCAGGTACAGCAGCTGATTGATAATTATAAAACCACTCCCATACAGATTCACATGGACACAGACAAACAAAAATGTATTTCTTCAGAATGACAAAAGGTAGGAATCTGAAACAGGAAGTAGTTAATACTGCTTTAAGTACTTGTAAAGGGATGCAGACATTGAAGAAAGACAGCCTCGAAATTGGGATTTTAAGGACAATTTTTGAAAAAATATATAAGGAAATGTCAATAAAATATTCGATTTATTAATACACTTAGATTATAAAATCAACAATAGTACATAATAATAGAAATGGAGAATGACAGAAGTGGTATAATCCCACTACATAAATGAGAACCATCCATGAGTGAGATTCCAACGCGTTTCAAAAAGTGCAAATATAATCTTCATCAGCCACTTATGTCAAAAATAAATTAAATAGGATAGAGCTTCCTCAATGCCATTGATCATCCAAAAAGCCTGTTTCTAGCCTTTAAATCATACAAAGGAACCAAAGGATATGAACATCCAACAGGGTCAAAAAAATAGGAAGAAAATGAAAAAAAATCTTGAAGGACATTGATTGTAGAAGGACAGGGACAAATTGTTGGGTCCAAAAAGAGACCTAGGAAAGAAGTGCTCCCGATAACGATAATCCTAACCCATATAAGGGGAGGTAAGAGATGATCCCGACCCGCCAAGGGGGAAAAAAAAGAACAAACAAAGTTCTTGGACTATTACTGTGATAATAGTGTGGTAAATACATTGTGCAGGTTCCCAGTAGTAGCATAAGCAGAATGCACTAGTTTCCAAGAAAATAAAAATAGACTTTCTATGGCAGATAATGTGTTTTGCCAAGTCTGCTTTGTAAAATTCTCTCTAGTATAACACCTGTGAAAATGAAGGGCTCTGACACATTAGAAAACAGGTGGAGAGCAAGAAAAGAGAGAAGCGTGTTAAAATCTGTGTTATTGTTGTGTCCCTCTGAGACACACATGACCTCTATTTTGGCTTTCTAGTTAACTATATATTAATCATATACAAGGCTCATTTAAAATGTGTCCTCATAATTCCCTATATTTCTTGGGTAGGTCTAGTAACACTGGACTGTGGGCCTATACTGACATCTGCTGGCAATATTAGAGATTGTATTTAATTCTAGTCTTAAAGGATCAGTTCACCATTAGGAGCATTATTATTATTATACAGGATTTATATAGCGCCAACAGTTTGCGCTGCGCTTAAAAAAATTAAGGCTGACATTACAGTTACAATACAATTTGGTACAAAAACAATCAGAGGGCCCTGCTCATTACAGCTTACAATCTAGGAGGGAGGATCAAATTCAATTGATACAAAAGGTAATAGCTGTGGGGGATGAGTGGATGAAGAAAGTAAAACAGTGTATTAATTAGAAGCAGGATAAGCTTCTTTAAAGAGAAGGGTTTTCAGGGATTGTCTAAAGATGGATAGATTAGGGGACAGTCGGACACATTGGGGTAGAGAGTTCCAAAGGATGGGAGAAGCTCTGTAGAAATCCTGGAGGTGAGCATGGGAGGTGGTGACAAGGGAGCTAGAGAGATGGAGGTCTTGGGAGGAGCAAAGAGAGTGGCTTGGTTGGTATTTTGGGACTAGGTTAGTGATGTACCTGGAGACAGAGTTGTGGATGGCTTTGTAAATTATTGTTAGTACTTTGAATCTTATTCGTTGGGTGAGTGGAAGCCAGTGCAGGGATTGGCAGAGAGGGGTGTAGGACACTGAATGGTTGGTAAGGTGGATGAGTCTTGCAGCAGCATTCATTATGTACTCAGGGGGGTAGTCTAGGTGAAGGTAATCCAATGAGGAGGGAGTTGCAGTAGTCGAGACTAGAGATGACCATAGAGTGAATTAGAAGCTTGGTGGTGTCATTGGATAAAAAGGGGCATATTCTAGAGATGTTGCGGAGACTAAGGCAGCATGATTTGGACAGGGATTGGATGTGGGCCTGAAAGCACAGTTCAGAGTCTAGGGTTACCCCTAGCACCCTGGCATGTGGGGACGGACTTATAGTTGTGCCATTGATCTTGACGGAGACATCAGGGCAGGGGAAGGGACACATGGGTGAGGAAGAATCATGAGCTTGGTCTTATATAGATTGAGTTTGAGGAAGTGGTATTACATCCAGGCTGATATGTCTATTAGTAAATCAGTGATGTGTGAGGAGATGGATGGGGTGAGCTAAGGGGCAGAAAGATAGATTTGGGGGTCATCGGCATATAAATGGTAGCGGGAACCATGGGAGGCTATCATCAATCAGAGTATGTAAACAGTAAAAAAGGGAGGACAGACCATATTGGCCCCATAAAGAATGAGGAAGGACATCTGGTTACAAAGGATGGGGAGATGGTGAAGGTATTGAATTTATTCTTCTCCTCAGTCTTCACGAGTGAATCAGGGGGCTTCAGTAACTAAAACTGCAGTGTTTATCCTCATGACACAACACAGGAAGCACCTTCATGGTTAACAGAGGACAGAATTAAAATTAGACTAACTTAACATTAATAAATCACCAGGACCAGATGGCTTGCATCCGAGGGTACTTAGGGAACTCAGTCAAGTGATTGCCAGACCGTTGTTCCTAATTTTTACAGACAGTCTACTGACTGGAATGGTACCAGCTGATTGGAGAAAAGCCAATGTAGCACCAATATTTAAAAAGGGCCCAAAATACATCCCTGGGAATTACAGACCAGTTAGCCTAACATCAATAGTATGTAAACTCTTGGAGGGGATGATAAGGAAATATATACAAGATTTTAGTAATAAGAACGGTATCATTAGCAGTAATCAGCATGGATTCATGAAGAATCGTTCTTGCCAAACCAATCTAATAACCTTCTATGAGGAGGTGAGTTGCCATCTAGATAAAGGAAGGCCCGTAGACGTGGTGTATCTGGATTTTACAAAAGCATTTGACACAGTTCCCCATAAACGTTTACTGTACAAAATAAGGTCCGTTGGCATGGACCATAGGGTGAGTACATTGATTGAAAACTGGCTACAAGGGCGGGTTCAGAGGGTGGTGATAAATGGGGAGTACTCAGAATGGTCAGGGGTGGGTAGTGGGGTCCACCAGGGTTCTGTGCTGGGACCAATCCTATTTATTTTGTTCATAAACGATCTGGAGGATGGGATAAACAGTTCAATCTCTGTATTTGCAGACGATACTAAGCTAAGCAGGGCAATAACTTCTCCGCAGGACGTGGAAACCTTGCAAAAAGATCTGAACAAATTAATGGGGTGGGCAACTACATGGCAAATGAGGTTCAATGTAGAAAAATGTAAAATAATGCATTTGGGTGGCAAAAATATGAATGCAATCTATACACTGGGGGGGAGAACCTCTGGGAGAATCTAGGATGGAAAAGGACCTGGGGGTCCCAGTAGATGATAGGCTCAGCAATGGCATGCAATGCCAAGCTGCTGCTAACAAAGCAAACAGAATATTGGCATGCATTAAAAAGGGGATCAACTCCAGAGATAAAACGATAATTTTCCCACTCTACAAGACTCTGGTCCGGCCGCACCTGGAGTATGCTGTCCAGTTCTGGGCACCAGTCCTCAGGAAGGATGTACTGGAAATGGAGCGAGTACAAAGAAGGGCAACAAAGCTAATAAAGGGTCTGGAGGATATTAGTTATGAGGAAAGGTTGCGAGCACTGAACTTATTCTCTCTGGAGAAGAGACGCTTGAGAGGGGATATGATTTCAATATACAAATACCATACTGGTGACCCTATAATAGAAATAAAACTTTTTCGCAGAAGGGAGTTTAACAAGACTCACGGCCACTCATTAAAATTAGAAGAAAAGAGGTTTAACCTTACACTACGTAGAGGGTTCTTTACTGTAAGAGCGGCAAGGATGTGGAATTTCCTTCCACAGGTGGTGGTCTCAGTGGGGAGCATCGATAGCTTCAAGAAACTATTAGATAAGCCCCTGAATGACCGCAACATACAGGGATATTCAATGTAATACTGACACATAATCACACACATGGGTTGGACTTGATGGACTTGTGTCTTTTTTCAACCTCACCTACTATGTAACTATGTAACTATATAGCTGACCCAGGGAGGACACGTAGATCGAGAACAGTAGAGGTCCAAGGACAGAACCTTGGGGGACCCCAACGGTAAGAGGTGTTAGTGAGGAGTAAGCGGAGTTGTAAGTGACACTAAATGTGCGGTGAGAAAGGTAAGATTCGAACCAACAATGAGCACAGCCATGGATACCAAGCAAATTGAGTTTTTTGAGACGGAGGGGGTGATCAAATGTATCAAAGGCAGCGGAGAGGTTCAAGAGTAAGAGTACGGAATAATGACCATTGGTTATAGCTGTTAGTAAGTCATTTGTGAGTTTTACGAGAGCAATTTCTGTGGAGTGTGGACAAATTCCAGACTGGTTATTCTCAAGGTTATTCTCAATGAGGTGGTCGCTCAGTCGGTTGTAGACTAAACATTCAAGGAGTTTGGAGACAAAAGGGAGTAAGGAGATGGGTCTTAGTTTGTTAAGATTCGGGGGGTCCAGTGAGGCCTTTTTTTGGTACAGGAGTGACTAGTGCATGTTTCAGAGGGTTGGGGAAGATGCCAGTAGAGAGGGAGAGGTTGAAGATATGAGTTAAAGAATGTAGGATAGAGCATACTGTATTTAGGGTGTAACATGTAGACATGTGCAATTTGTTTCGTTACAAATTTGTTTCCGGGCGAAATTCGCCATGTTCGTTCATTCGGGAGCATCTAAATCAGGGGTATTTAAACTATGGCCCTCCAGTTGTTCAGGAACTACATCATGCCTAGTCATGTCTGTGAATGTCAGAGTTTTACAATGCCTCATGGGGATGTGTAGTTCCACAACAGCTGGAGGGCCATAGTTTGAAGATCTCTGATCTAAATGAACAAAAGACTCGAAAACGAATTATCAGAAAGAACGAAAATCCAAAAGAACGGAAATCTGAAAGAACAAATACCCTGAAAAAACTAAAATACAAAAGCATCTGAAGTTAAGAATGATCCAAAGTAACATATGATCCGATAAACAAACAAAAAAAAAACTCATTTTTTGGTAGTGCACATGTAACATGTAACATGCTCCTATGCACCTGCCTCAAGCGCTTCCTGCTCTGTGACAGTGGGTGGGGGACCTTCTCCCCTCCCCTGCTTTCACTTTTTGAAAACAGCCCATTGTATCAGTGTGGGTAAGCTTTAGCCATAGGTTCCTTTCATACGAGTGTCATCAGTATCCTGACAAAAACTGATTAAAAAAAAAAAAAAGAACTTCTTTGATAAACAAAAGAAAGTGTAAAAACTGAACTTTTTGTATTCGTTTACACCAGTTTGTACATCCATCTTCAGCTCTGTTTAGTTCAGTTTACAACAGTATAAATTCATTTTTCACATTTTTTTTTTTTTAATGATTGAATGAAAATAGTCATAAGTGGACAGAAGTAAAAATAATGTTTCTTGCTTAAAGGGGATGCAAACTAATGATAGAATTTTACATTCGTATAGGTCTCCAAAAACAGTAAATAGTATTTATTTTAGTGACATCCCAGTCTGAAATACTAGAAATGTTCAACGCCTTCTATGACAAGCTCTATACCTCCACTCTTCCTTCCAATTTTCAGCCTGAGTCATTACAAGATCTTTTGGATTCTCTGGCACTTGGCTGGCTCTCGGAGAGGGAGAGGGAATTACTGGTCCAACCGTTCACGGCATTGGAGGTTTTAAATGTCATCCGGTCCTTTCCCTCCGGTAAGGCCCCAGGACCGGATGGACTACCAATAGATTTTTACCGCACTTACAGTGAATTTTTAGCACCCATATTGGCCCAATTATACACTGTTTGTTTGTCCAAAGGTGATTTGCCCTCATCAATGCACCAGGCTTACCTGACCCTAATACATAAAGCCCCCAAGGACCCAGAGCTGTGTGCATCCTACAGACCAATTGCCTTATTAAATAATGATCTTAAAATTTTAACTAAACTATTAGCTTCCCGCCTATACCCTCTACTGCCCTCGGTGATCGATCCCGACCAGACAGGATTCATGCCCAAGAGGTCTACTGATGTCAATCTTAGAAGACTCTTCACTAACATTCATGCTCAGCATCTTAATTCTGGGACAAGGGCCATAGCCTTGCTAGATATAGATACAGTCGAATGGCCCTTCTTGTGGGAGACACTGCATAGGATGGGCTTCCCACTACAATTCATCTCATGGTTGCAAACTATATATAAGTGTCCCACCTCATCGATACGCCTAGGCTCTAGGTTGTCATCTCCCTTCCGACTATTCAGGGCAACTAGGCAGGGCTGCCCCTCTCCCCGGTCTTATTTGCTATCGCTATTGAGCCAGTTGCCGAGGCCTTACGTACATCGCCCCATATTAAGGGGCTCCGTATTGGATTGCTGGAGGAGAGGGTAGCCCTGTACGCTGATGATATGGTCCTCTTTCTGGGTGATGCCGGCCCATCATTACAGGGTGCTTTGTCAGTCCTAAACACGTTCTCTGAGGTAACGGGCCTTCGGGTCAATTGGTCCAAATCCACATTATTCCCAATAGATCAGGCGGCAAAAACCACTTCCCCCCCTGATAGTCCGCTACAATGGGTCGACACATTCAAATACCTGGGGGTTCAGGTTTCTGCTCAGGCCCAGGATTTCCTTAAACAAAATCTTGAGCCGGTGGTAGTAGACATGAAAACTAAACTTAAAGCATGGAGTAATCTGCCCCTGTTTGGGGTAGAGTCAATCTCCTCAAAATGAAAATTATTCCCAAATTTACTTACCTTTTCCGTCACTCTCCGCAGTGGATTCCCAAATCATTTTTCACCAAACTTAACCAAAAATTCTCAGATTTATTATAGGGCCCCGCCCCGCCTAGATATAAACTGTCGACCCTGATGAGGCCAACGTCTCAAGGTGGCATGGCATTCCCAGACTGTTACAAATATTTCCTGGCCACTCAGTTAGTGACGGTGGTTTGGTGGGTAAATCCCGACAAAACCAACGCAGCTTCAGCATTGGAGGCTACGGTGGTGGGTTCTTGGGAGACCCTTCAATTTTTAATATTTAGGGGCCCACGCGCCACACACCCACTAACCCCCTCCATGCTTACTACCTTGCGTGCTTGGCGAGTGGGTCTAAATATCGGTAAACATAAACAATCAGAAATCTCTCCTAACGCCCCTCTATGGCTAAACCCATGTCTCTCACATATTAACAAACTCACAGACCCCCGGGCATAGACCAAGTATGGAATTAAATTGGTCTCACAAGTTGTATCACAATCTTCTCTGCTCTCATTCTCCCAGCTCTCCTCTCTATACAATCTACCAGAAACATTATCAGTTCTGATATTTCCAACTAGCGCATGCATTCACGGCCCAATTTCCTCACTCTTCCTGCACCCTGGTTCAATCCGAGCTGGAGAAGATGCTTAGATCTGGCTGCGCTGAGAAACCTACATCACGCCTTTACGCGCATCTGGTCTTTGTGTCTTTGCCACCTCTGGATGGGCTCTGGTCCCGTTGGCAGCGCGATATCCCAGTGTTGGATAACGACGACTGGGATGATGTCTGGGACTTTCCTTTCAGATCACTGGTTTCCATATGAGACAAATTAGTACAATTCAAAATTGTGCATAGGGCGTATTTCACCCCGCACAGGCTACATATGATGAACCCTGATCATACCTCTGATTGTTGGAGATGTGGTGTCTCTCCAGGAGACTTCTCGCACATTTTCTGGCACTGCCCGGGGGTTCAACAGTACTGGAGGGAGGTGCTTAATCTAACGAACAAAGTTGCATCTACCAATTTATCATTGTCAATGGAAATATGCATACTAGGATTAATAGAAAATGTTGTTCCATCAATAGCCAAACGCACTATGATTGGGTTGTTATTATTTTATGCTAGGAAAAACATTGCAATGCAGTGGAAAAAACCCAACCCTCCTTCTGGTACACAGTGGAAAAGCCTGGTCAATAACAGCCTTCCGTTATATAAGGATACATACGCAAATAGAGGTTGCCCCTTGAAATTCGATAAAATCTGGCGCAAGTGGTTGAAAATAATGAACATTGCACAGTGATATTTAGCACTAATAGGAATCAGGTTTTGATGGTTGATTAATGATATACCCGCCACAGCTCACCAATTTGTTATCCTAAGCCTCTAATAGTCGATTGATTTATTTGTATAATACATCTAGAGGAGGACAGACCTAATAATTTTAAGCTGTTTTATGTTTGGGTAATCTCACAGACCGTTACATTTATGATACTGTCGTGGTATAGATGACCTGTATGCAACCAAGTGTTATTGTACTGTTTGTTAAAAACCTGAAATAAATTTTTTTTTTTTTTTAAAGTATTTATTTTGATGAATGCACAACATTTTGACTGTAGCGCCATCTGCTGGTAAATACAGGTACACTGCATTTTACCGTGAACCTAGCCTAAAGCACAGTTTTTAAAAATTAAATTGCTGGTTTAATATGAGTTTAAATATTTTGTTTGGGCCAAGCTAGCCCAAATTAACTATTTCCAGTACATAACTATGCAGCAGCTGTGTGCACTGTAATATTGGGGTTGATTTACTAAAACTGGAGAGTGCAAAATCTGGTGCAACTGTGCATGGTAGCCAATCGGCTTCTAACTTCAGCTTGTTCAATTCGGCTTTGACAAAAAAAAAAAAAAAAAAAACTTGGAAGCGGACTAGTTTGTATGCAAAGCTGCACCAGATTTTGCAATCTCCAGTTTTAGTAAATTAACTCCACCGAGTAGTAGCATTATCTACATGTAGTATGCAGTGTTGTGCTCCGACAGCAGTACAGACACCAGTGGTAATTTTTTTTTGAGGGGGCGGCAAACAATAACACCGTTCCCCCCCCCCCCTCGGTCGGGTCGGCGGGCAGGTCTGGTGCACTTATCCCATCTTTGCATTGCTTCACCGGTGGCTCCCCTTGCTGAGCAACGGTGGTGACAGCCTTCACTTCCTCTGCTCTCCACAAGCATCGGCGGCTTCCGTTTCCTCCCTCCTCCTCGGCAGCCAATCGGGAGTCTTCTCTTTTCGGACAATGGGAAAACGGGTCTCAGACCTGCTTCTGATTGGCCAGATTGAGGATCAGTGTTCCTCCTGCCTCTTTGGAGGTCCCTTGGATGGGACAAATGGGACAGTTCCATCCCCTACAACTGGGACACTCCTCGGTATTACTTGGATACTTTTAAGTTTATCAGGGAGCAGGGGCTGCATGGAGTGAAGCCCAACTTGTGGAAGCCAAAAACTATCCACAAGTTTATTAGAGCATCTGAAATTGTTGAGACAGTCCCAGGCCTCCCTTCATCCACTTGCAAAGTGGTATGGAGGAATATTTCTTCAAAGAGACTCACCAACAGGCATAAAGATCTGGCATGGATGGCAATCCAAGGGGGGTACATGCCAGAAACCTGTGCAGATACAGGCACTGCCCTTTTTGCATCATCCAGGAGGAAACTGCTTTTCATGTTTTCTGGGAGGGCCCCTTTGCACAGGGCCTGTTGAGGGCCTTGGAACCTGAACTGAAAGACTTTGTACTACAGACTGCTATCACACACATTGCCTCTTCTGTGGAACTCATTCACAGGAGGACATTGACAGCACCTTGCGGGTGCTGTGCTGCTTTAAGGATGCTTTATGGTGTGCCAGAAAGAGCCTCATCCACCAGCGGGAGAGGATGTCCATAGAGGACTGGTCCACAGTCTGCTCAGAGACTATAACTTGATCGACTTTAAGGAGGAAGAGGAGGTCTGAAGATTTTCCCTTCCCCCCCTGTGTATCCTTTGGCAATTCAATAAAGCTTCGGGCCTGTGAACTCTTTTTTCCCTCCCCTACCCCACCTCCTCCACCCCCCCCCCCCCCCCCATCACACCTGTTGCCCATTGGAATGCTATTTGACAGTATATGACTTGACGTTTTTGTGACATGTTTTTTAAGTAATGCTTTCAGGGTAATGCGGCGTCATGTACAATGTGATGTTTTGGGGTACTATCACTCTGCGCAACACATTAGGCATCATACTGCAGGATGAATGTAATTTATTTGTATGCTTGGAACTGTATTGTTATGCAGTGTATTTACAGTATGCGCTGCGTCGCAGTACAGAGTGGTATTTGTTTTTTGTATATTTTCTTGCAAAATAAAGTATACATTT
Organism: Lithobates clamitans; assembly: GCA_037952925.1. NCBI lineage: Eukaryota > Metazoa > Chordata > Amphibia > Anura > Ranidae > Lithobates > Lithobates clamitans. The sequence continues at coordinate 917,186 of JBBGZY010000301.1, read as the reverse complement.
TCAACCAAAAAACAGGCATTGCAAGCAGTCTTTTGTTAAGTGTGTGTCTGAGATACAGTGGGGATGGAAAGTATTCAGACCCCCTTAAATTTTTCACCCTTTGTTATATTGTAGCCATTTGCTAAAATCATTTAAGTTAACTTTTTTCCTCATTAATGTACACACAGCACCCCATATTGACAGAAAAAACTGAATTGTTGACATTTTTGCAGATTTATTAAAAAAGAAAAACTGAAATATCGCATGGTCCTAAGCATTCAGACCCTTTGCTGTGACACTCATATATTTAATTCAGGTGCTGTCCATTTCTTCTGATCATCCTTGAGATGGTTCTACACCATCATTTGAGTCCAGCTGTGTTTGATTATACTGATTGGACTTGTTTAGGAAAGCCACACACCTGTCTATAGAAGACCTTACAGCTCACAGTGCATGTCAGAGCAAATGAGAATCATGAGGTCAAAGGAACTGCCTGAAGAGCTCAGAGACAGAATTGTGGCAAGGCACAGATCTGGCCAAGGTTACAAAATTTTTTTTGCTGCACTTAAAGCTCCTAAGAGCACAGTGGCCTCCATAATCCTTAAATGGAAGACGTTTAGGACAACCAGAACCCTTCCTAGAGTTGGCCGTCCGGCCAAACTGAGCTATCGAGGGAGAAGAGCCTTGGTGAGAGAGGTAAAGAAGAACCCAAAGATCACTGTGGCTGAGCTCCAGAGATGCAGTCGGGACATGGGAGAAAGTTGCAGAAAGTCAACCATCTCTGCAGCCCTCCACCAGTCGGGGCTTTATGGCAGAGTGGCCTGACGAAAGCCTCTCCTCAGTGCAAGACACATGAAAGCCTGCATGGAGTTTGCTAAAAAAAACACCTGAAGGACTCCAAGATGGTGAGAAATAAGATTCTCTGGTCTGTTGAGACCAAGATAGAACTTTTTGGCCTTAATTCTAAGTGGTATGTGTGGAGAAAACCAGGCACTGCTCATCACCTGTCCAATACAGTCCCAACAGTGAAGCATGGTGGTGGCAGCATCATGCTGTGGGGGTGTTTTTCAGCTGCAGGGACACTGACGACTGGTTGCAATCAAGGGAAAGATGAATGCGGCCAAGTACAGGGATATCCTGGATGAAAACCTTCTCCAGAGTGCTCAGGACCTCAGACTGAAGGTTTACCTTCCAACAAGACAATGACCCTAAGCACACAGCTAAAATAATGAAGAAGTGGCTTCACAACAACTCCGTGACTGTTCTTGAATGGCCCAGCCAGAGCCCTGACTTAAACCCAATTGAGCATCTCTGGAGAGACCTAAAAATGGCTGTCCACCAACGTTTACCATCCAACCTGACAGAACTGGAGAGGATCTGCAAGGGGGAATGGCAGAGGATCCCAAAATCCAGGTGTGAAAAACTTGTTGCATCTTTCCCAAAAAGACTCATGGCTGTATTAGATCAAAAGGGTGCTTCTACTAAATACTGAGCAAAGGGTCTGAATACTTAGGACCATGTGATAATTCAGTTTTTATTTTTTAATAAATCTGCAAAAATGTCAACAATTCTGTGTTTTTCTGTCAATATGGGGTGCTGTGTGTACATTAATGAGGAAAAAAATGGACTTAAATGATTTTAACAAATGGCTGCAATATAACAAAAATGTAAGGGGGTCTGAATACTTTCCATCCCCACTGTAGGAGGGATAGCCTCTTGCAGGAGGGATTTGTTGTCGGCACTCTCTCCATGAGCGGTCCATCTCCCGCGGCAACAGGCAGACTTGTGTCGCAGAGGTCCCCAGCCGGTACCCAGGTACGGAACGGTTAAGTGAGGTTGAGTGAATTGAAATTCAAATTGAATTTTACATCGAATTCCAGTCGAATATGAACTGTAAACATATTTCTGAAATCAAAGACTGTGTGTTATTAGAGTACCATTTTGAAATAATGTTGTTTTTGTTAAGCCAAAGGTGATATAAAGAGTCATTGTAATCGTTTGATGAAGATTTATTCACAAATGTCATTTGTGTTTTGTAAAGCACTGCAATGCATGTGCTTTGGGGTGCCTTTGGAAAGTGTGTTTGGGTGTTGTTAAAAAATAAATACATTGCAACGCACTGTTGATCCTGCATTACCATGTTTAGCGGTAACAAGTGGTAAAACACACACTCTACTGCATGCTACCACATCCCACACATGTAAGCTGGCCCTCCACAATTGTAATATTTGATAAAAAATATTGTAACTATCAAATATGATAGGTATAAAATATTGTATCTTCGTATGAGAAAATTCCATTAAAATATGTTTTATTTAAATTCTTAGCATATTACCTATATTAGATTTGCAAGCTTTATTTTATTCTTTGCAGACATATATTGTATGCAGATTTAGGTGACCTGGGGGCACTTTTCATTGGAAGTGTCTAATGGACTCAGGTGTGCTCTTATGTGCAAGATCACTGTGCAAAGATTGGAACATGGACAAAGTGAATCATTAGTAATGATTCATTAGTGCATCCAGCTGATGTTCCAAAGTATAAGAAAAAAAATTATATATATATATATATATATATAATTTTTTTTTCTTATACTATGGAACATCAGCTGGATGCACTAATGAATCATTACTAATGATTCACTTTGTCCATGTTCCAATCTATATATATATATATATATATATATATATATATATATGCATACTTACTGTTAAAACTTTTTATTCCATTAAGGGATGTAGGAACACAGGAATGTAGAAATGTTTGGATTATATTGCCACCTTCAGGGGTTTAAACAATGAAAAAAAAAATAAGTTAAGACAACCCCTGCCTTTAACATGTCTAATTTTTGGGGCAAGCAGTACATAGGGTCAATAAAACAGAAGGACAAGACCTGTGTCCTCTAATGCAGCGGTCCCCAAACTTTTTGGCACCAGGGACCAGTTTCACGGCAGCCAATTTTCCCATTTGACCGGGGGTGGGGCAGGGGCTATTCACAGAGTCTGTCCTTAGTCTGTCCTTGTCATTGGCTGACAGCTGATCATGTTGTAAGGGGCCAGGATCATTGACTCAGTGATCAAAGAGGGCACCGCACGCACCCCGCAGGCAGCTCATGCACGGGAGGACGTCATATGACAGCCTCCCGGCAATTAAGGTCCGTGCTGTAGCCATCATTCTGCTATAGCGTGGATGGGAAGCAGTTAATTTACATTGTCCCTTCTCTTTGTTTATGTGGATGATGGCACTGTAAATATTTTATTAAAAAAACATTGAAGTACCTTTTTCCTAATAGATATACAGCTGTCACATGACCCAGCTCTTTCCCAGCCTGTCTGCAGGGAAACATAAGTAGGAGGTGCTTCTATTTCTCTGCTGCTGGTCACATGTTCAAAAATAAAAAAAAAACACACAGCCTTTGGAATAGAGAGTAAAAATAAATAATTAACCACTTCAGCCCCGGAAGATTTGGCTGCTCAATGACCAGGCCATTTTTTGATATACTGCACTGCGTCGCTTTAATGGAGCATTGCGCTATAAACAAAAGAAGAGTGACAATTTTGAAAAAAAAAACACAATATTTTTTTCTTTTTGCTATAATAAATATCCCAAATTTTAAAAAATAAAATAAAATTTTTTCTCAGTTTAGGACGATATGTATTCTTCTACATATTGTTGGTTAAAAAAAAAATCAAAAAATCGCAATATTTATTTAAGCGTATATTTATTGGTTTGCGCAAAAGATCCGAACACCTACCTGTTCCAAAATCCTGTTCGCATCATGCAGTCCTTCCAAGAATTCTACTCCAAACTATACACAGACAGTAAACCCCCTACCACTAACAAAATAGACTCCTTTCTTCAGGGTTTATCACTTCCCAAATTAACGGACACACATAGGGAAATCCTAGGCAGTCCCTTTTCAACGGAAGAGGTTTAAGAGGTTATAAAATCATTTAAACAAGGCTCAGCCCCAGGCCCGGATGGTTTCTTGGGATGGTACTTCAAAAAATTTGAACCTACCCTAGCTCCCTACATGACATGGTTCTATAACTCTCTACAGTGGGGGACCCCCATGGATAAGGATTTAAATACAGCCTTTATATCGTTCATCCCCAAACCTGAGAAAGATGGAAGTGCAACTACCGCCCAATTTCCCTTATAAACAATATTCTCTCTCATGGCCATACCTTCGACATTCTGGAACGGTTGGGATTAGGTCCCAACTTCATGGGAATTGTTCATTCTTTATTCCATCCCCAAGTGCACAAATTCGGCTAATGGGCCATTATTCTGAAAGTTTCAACATTCTTAAAGGCACTAGACAGGGGTGCCCCCTTTCGCTGCTCATATTCGCAATCGAAACACTAGCAATAAGCTATCAGATCTAACCCAGATATTAAAGGGGTCTCTTGCGGTCCCCAAAAACACAAATGTGCTTTATTTGCAGACGATATGCTTGTCATGTCCTCATTAATCTCCACCCCCAATATATTACGAACAGTTAAAGATTTTGGAGCTATCTTAGGCCTCAATGCCAATGTATCCAAATCGATTGCACTTAATATCTCAGTCCCTCAAAACCGGGTCGATCAATTGAAACATCACTTCCCTTTCCCCTGGGCTAATGAATCCATACCATACACTCCCCAACAAAGTAGACCTAAAGGCTTGGTCGAAGTGTGGTCTGTCCTGGCTGGGTAGGGTCAATGCGGTAAAGATGACACTGATGCTCCATATAGTCCATTCACTCCCCATATATTTCTAAATTCCAATCGAAAATCATTAATTTTATCTGGGGGAAACAAGGACACCGCTTCTCGAAAGATATTCTCTTCCGGCTCAAAAGGCAGGGAGGGTTAGGACTCCCAGTCTTTTGGTGGTTTTACCAGGTGGCACAATTGACCCAATTTTCTACTGTGTATTAAAAGGGCCCCAAAGCAGACTGGATAGCCATAGAGAAACAGGCAGTTCCTCTCCACACATTAGACTTCCTAATGTGGTGCCCCCCAAAACAAAGACCCCCCCATCTTAGCTCCAAATCTTTCACATTCCTTGTCGTTTTGTGATGTACTCCACAAGCAGAACGCCCTAGTCTCTACCATAAAACCCCTTGCCCATCTTTTTCACAACCAGAACTTTAAGCCAGGGATGAACATTTTAGCCTTTAAGTGGTGGTTAAAAAAGGTATTGTTTAGAATAGGTCATTTCTTCACCCCATCTGACCCACTCACACTGGGTTACTGCGCCAACAAACTGGGGATGCTAAACGCGGAGAAGTTTAGATTCTCCTAGATTAAGCATTTTCTACACACCTTATGCACAGAAAAATCTAACACCCCAAAACCAACAGCCTACGAACAATGGTGCTCCAACCTCATGGATCAGAGAGGTGGGATTTCGATCATATACACCTCTTTGGTGAACAAGACCAGCACACCCCTCTATGTTCAAGCTTTGGAGTCTGATCTGGAACTACAACTGGACCCAGGAAAATGGTTTCTCTTTTAAAAAATCATATAAAGGTATCTTAAAAACTGGTCTAGTTGAAGCTAATGTTAAGATTCTCACTAGATGGTACTATGTTCTCTCTAGATTGGCAAGAATTTATCCAGATGCTTCTCCTTTGTGCTTCAGGGATTGTAAACAGGTTGGTGCTATGCACCATATCTGGTGGACCTGTCCACGCATTAGAGGCTTCTTGAATAGGTTCTTCCATCTAGTAAGGAAGGTCACTGGAATGGCAATTCCCCCGAACCCTAAAATCGAGCTCTTGAACCACAGAATAGACAACACTCCCAAACATTCCCAAACCCTGATATTTTTTATACTTCTGGGAGCTAAAATTACTGTGGCAGGGCCCAGGGGTATCAATGCTAATCACAAAACATAAGATCTCTTGGATCATGACCCAAGAACAAATTGCAGCGAAATGTTTAGACAAGGTAATAAGTTTGAAGCAATTTGGGAGCCCTGGGCATCATATACAGTATTAAAGTTCCCCTTTATCTGGGTCATACTAACCTTTAAGCAGACTAAACTGGATGACTGGCTTTTCCTGTCCCCTTCCTCCTATTGATGCGCTATCGAAACTCTTTCTTTCCGTATTTCTCATTTCCTCTTACTGTACCACGTTGACCCTTCAGGTGTAATACTGAATGGCACAGTTAGGTTAATCTGGTAGAGCGTAGGAAAATAATCTATCTTCCAGCAATAGGCTCAAACAAAGGTCTCCAGACTTAAAGCAGAGTGCCACCCACTTTTTACCCCTCCACCACTCATTTTTGGATAATGTCTTTTTCTTTTCTTTTTTGCCTTTTCTGAAGTACTGCGTGTACTTCCGTCCAGGCCCGTCGTGACAGGACAGGCAAAAGAAGCAATTGCTTGGGGCCCTGAGCTGGCCTGGGGCCCCAGCCACGCCGCCGGCTGCCGCTTCCTATAAGCGGCAGCCTGTAGCGTGGCCGAGCTCCTCTTCCTTCCTCCTGCAGTCCACGCAGTACAGGAGATTCAGTTTCCTGTTCCCGGCCAGACTGACAGGAAGTGCACACACTGAGTGCTCACTTCCTTTCAGTCCGGCCGGCCGTGAACAGAGAACGGAATCTCCTGCCGCGGTAGGGAGGGGGGGTTAAAAGAACACGGGGGGGTAGTAAGGGGGGGGGGCAGTCATCAAGACCCATTTAGTAATAAAAATATGGTAGCTTGTTGACCATAATAAAAACAATTACCATAGCTTTCTTTCCATTTTCTTCTTTCTTTACCATCCCATTTCCATCTTATTGCTTCTTTTTTGAATCAATGATACAGTGGTGTTTTTTGCAAATGTTCAATTGCTGAAAATGTTCAAATTTTATGCACAATATATGCAACAGCAGTATTTGCACTGTAAACCTTTTTTATTTATATAAAGTGTTGGTGAACTTAAACTGTATCTCTATGCTGTCATTCCTTTAGGCTTTGCTGGCACGCGTGCGGGGGGCCCTCCATGTCCATTTTGCTTGGGGCCCCCAAATTCCTTCAAATGGCCCTGCTTCCGTCCTATCTCGCAGCGCCCCAGGGCATAATTTCCTCCTGCTCCCCCGCTGTCTTCTGGGACCTGTGTGTGTCCCAGAAGATGATGGGGTCTTTCAGAAAGCACTGTGCGACTCGCACATGCGTAGTAGGGTCCCTGAGTTAAAACGGCGGCGCTTGCACCCGAGCCGATGGATCGGCCTCGGGGGGGGTGGGGGGGGGCGAAATCACAGGCTCCCTGGTAAGTGTTGTTATTAAAAGTCAGCAGCTACCATGTTTGTAGCTTCTGACGTTAAAGAAAAACGATTTTTGCGGCTGGAACACCGCTTTAAGCCTCATACACACACTAAGAATATCTAAAAAATTATCTTTTTTGGGGGGATTTTTTTGCATGCTAGTCTTATATCGAAAAACCAATAGGTTACTAAAGTTATGAAAGTTCTTGTAAGATGGAATACAAGTTCAGAAGGGATGTAATGTATTATAAATGTAGCGCCCTGAGGTTTAGTCAGGGAGCTCCTCACCAAATTCCTTGTCAGGAGTAGCTACCGTAGGTAATTTGTTAGAGATCCATTGATTTCTCCCTAAGTTTGGCATTGTTGTACTTTTCTCTTCTACCACTAGGTGGCTGGGCATTTGGTGGTATTAGATATGAGAAGGGCAACCAAACGTCAGATTATGGGTATGTGGGTGTTCCGGCCAATGGGCAGGGGTTTTCTTGAATCCCTTGGCCTGCTGGGAGAGCCTATATATTCGGATGAGGTCAGGTGATCTCTGTTCTGTGCCACCCAGACTGCTGTCTGGGTGGACGTGTGTCGTGTGTCCTGGGCTGCTAGGCCAGTGATTGGGCCTATCCCTAGGGCATTTGGCTGCCAGGCTGTGTGAGGGCCTATCCAGGAGTAAGAAGGCAGCGCAGGGGTGGGATTGCAGCTTGCAGTCCAACCAAAAATGACGGTTCTGCCGGCTGGAGAAACTGTCAGTAGTCGGCCGTAGAAGGGAAGCTGTCACCACGAAGGGACCAACCACCTTATTACCAGGGACCATAGTGAGTAACTGAAGCAAGTACCAGAGCAGTATTCTCACCGAAGGGCACGGAACCTTCAGGCAGTGATCAAGTCATTGACCCAACCAGCGGAGGTGACGCTTGCAGAGCAGCCTTGTGTGCCAAGCTAGGAACTGAGCCGGTTACCAGGGGTGAAGCTTGAAGATATCCAAAGTGCCAAGCTAGGGACCCAGTAGGGAAGCGTGATTGACGCTTGAGGGAGATACCACCGCAAAAGCCTTGAGGAGCTCACAGTATTCAGTGTCAGTAAATCAGAGGGTCCAGTGAGAGACCAGGAGCTTAAGGGGCCGAAGAACTACAAGTAGAAGTTGTAGTAAAGCAGAGAGAACTGTTATGTTTGAATTAGGAACTGTTAAAGGACTGTTACCATAGGAGACAGCAATCCTGCACGTGCAGAAATGGCACCTTGCTGGGGCCTGTCCCTGCACGTCTGTCCTCCCATTGAAATCTTGGAGTCTGCCAATTGAGTTGCAACTATTTAAGGGTGTCCTGGCCATAACCCTCTTTCCCCCAAAATATATAAAAAAAGGACTGTGAAAAGAAATAAAACCTCTTTTACATCTAAGAAGTGCCTGGCGCCCAATGACTTTCATCATCTTTGCACCCACTATGTCTCACAACCCATCACATATTGAAGGATGTCAGCTATCTTTGGCCTTGGAAGTCCTCATTAGACCAAAAGAGGTAAAAGACCTTGCTACATAAAATATTCTTTAATTTCTGAACATGTGTGGTCTTACTCACGCAATTTTTTTCGTGCAACTACTATACTATTTACATCGTTTGTTCAAAAATAATTTGTTCTGGTATTGTACAAGAAACATTTTCCTGCTTGTCCCTACAGATATTTTTTTGCATGAACTGTCATGGTTGGCTCTCGAAAGCTTTTTACTAATGATCAGATGATTGTATTGTCAAAGTCAGTGAGACAATGAGGAGAGAGAGGGGGTGAGCCAAGACGCGGCTCTAAATGGACACACAGAGCAGCTCGTGTGCCCCCATAGCAAGCTGCTTGCTGCGGGGGCACTCGGCAGAAGGGAGGGCCCAGGAGCGCCCGGCGAGGGACCAGAGAAAAGGAGGATCTGGGCTGTTCTGTGCAAAACCACTACACAGGGTAGTTAAGTATGACATATTAGTTATTTTTAAATAAAAAAAAAAACGAGACTTTAATATCACTTTGAGACTGACCAAGGAATAGGTAAGTGAATACATTCAATTGGAGAATCCTCCCAGAATGAGAGAAAGAGATATTTCACGTTCCAATACAACCGTCCCCCATGAACCACTTTTCAGCAAATAATTAGTAGGACTAATTGGTCCAAGGGCGCAGTTTTTTGCGCCAAAACGAATTGCTGGTTGCCATCAATTTCCTTCACTTTGGAAGGATTTCCTCTCAATTCTTGTTGTGGCTCTGAGACAGGAAGTGAACGGAAATCACCCCGACAGGATGCAAAAAGCACTGAAAAACCTGGCAGGGGTTATAACCCTAACTTACCCCATCCAAAACGGAAAAAAAAAAAAGGTTCTACTTTAAATCCAGTAGTTTGTTCTCCAGCCATGAATGTCTATGTAGAAACATTACACATACCTCCCAACTTTATAAAGGAGAATTGTACAAAAAAAAAACAAAATAAAAAAAAACAAGATTGGTTAAACCCACAAGTGCATTTTTACCACTACTATTCCTTTATACTGGCTTTTTGAAATTACAAATGAAGAAATTTAGAATTCAGATGAAAGGTTTAGCACTGGGAAACATTTTTTGATAGATAAAAAGTGCACTTTATATACATCTATGGTAGGTTAATTTGCTTCTGTCTAAAATTGGCCCCAGTATATGAATGTGAGTAAGCTCCTTGAGGGTAGGGACTGATGTGAATATACAATGTATATGTAAAGCGCTGTGTAAATTGACAGCGCTATACAAGTATCTGAAATAAATAGTCATTTTTTTTTTTTGTTAAAGTGGTTGTAAACTCTGTTACACCACCTCAACCTACAGGTAAGCCTGTAATAAAGGCCTATAATAAGGCTTAGGCCTCATGCACACGAGACGCTGTTAAACTCGTGTTCAGAGGCAGTTGGACACTTTTTTCAGCTGCCCCTGAACCCATTCAATGTTATCCTATGTGTCCATGTACACAGTCTAGTTTTTTGGCGTTTTTAGGCAGTTGCGTTTAACCTCGTTTTTCCAGAAGCAAAAAAATAGGGTTGAGACGCAAAAGTTTTCCACGTTTCAGACACCAAACGCGGCTAAACGCTGGTGACGCGTTTACGTTTATAAGTGTTTTTTACAACCCGACTTTGGGGTCCCATATCTCGGGACCACTTGGTGCTAGGAACCCCAAGATATGGGGCCCCAAAGTCGGGTCACAAAATGTCATTCTCTGCTGCAGAAAAGTGCTTGACATTTTGTGACCCGACTTTAGGGCCCCATATCCCGGGGTCACTTGATGCTAGGAACCCCAAATTTGGTGTGCTAACACAGTTGGACTAACACTATAACATATCCAATTAGGGGTTCCTAGCACAAAGTGGCCCCAACTTATAGGGCCCCAAAATGTCATTCTCTGCTGCAGAAAAGTGCTTGACATTTTGCGACCTGAATTTGGGGCCCCATATCTCGGGGTCACTTAGTGCTAGGAACCCCATTTGGATATGTTGTAGTGCTAGTTCCATTGTGTTAGCACATCAAATTTGGGGTTCCTAGCACCAAGTGGCCCCGAGATACGGGGCCCCAAAGTTGGGTCGCAAAATGTCATTCTCTGCTTTGCAGACGCAAACGCATCTAAACGCGGCAAAACGGGCATTTCTAAACGCCGGTTTCAGCTTTTAAAAACATGTGTTCAGCAGAGTTTGCACCAGCGTCTCATGTGCATGAGGCCTTACCTGTAGGTACTGTGAATATCTCCTAGACCTGCCTTTACAACCAGCTGCCTCCCAGACACCCCCCCCGCCCCCCCCTATTCTTACCTGAGCCGGATCAAAGGATGTGCACGAGCGCAGCGGCTCCCGCCACTGTCTGTCTCCCTTTTGGACAGATTGATAGCAGCATGAGTGATTGGCTCATGCTGCTGTCAATCAAAATGAAGAGAATCTGAAGCGGGCGGCATGGGCACCCAATGAAGAGGAGGAGCCTGGAGCAACGGCGGGGGGACCCCAGAAGAGGAGGATCCGGGCTGCTCTGTGCAAAACCATTACAGAGGAGGGAAGTATAACATGATTTTTTTTTTTTTTTATAAAAATATAACCGTCTAACCACATCCAAAAAAAACATGATATGATGAGGACATGTACTGTACAGAAGTGCGCTCTGTATATGTAATATTCACCTATATAGACATATGAAGGGATCATGCTTAGTGCGTCCCCATTCACATAATCATCACACTGCCCACCTATCCACCTTGTAGTATTGTTGGTAACAGACTGTACAAAATAAGGTCCGTTGGCATGGACCATAGGGTGAGTACATGGATTGAAAACCTACTACAAGGGCGTGTTCAGAGGGTGGTGATAAATGGGGAGTACTCAGAATGGTCAGGGGTGGGTAGTGGGGTTCCCCAGGGTTCTGTGCTGGGACCAATCCTATTTAATTTGTTTATAAACGACCTGGAGGATGGCATAAACAGTTCAATCTCTGTATTTGCAGACGATACTAAGCTAAGCAGGGCAATAACTTCTCCGCAGGATGTGGAAATCTTGCAAAAAGACCTGAACAAATTAATGGGGTGGGCGACTACATGGCAAATGAGGTTCAATGTAGAAAAATGTAAAATAATGCATTTGGGTGGCAAAAATATGAATGCAATCTATACACCGGGGGGGAGAAACTCTGGGGGAATCTAGGATGGAAAAGGTCCTAGTAGATGATAGGCTCAGCAATGGCATGCAATGCCAAGCTGCTGCTAATAAAGCAAACAGAATATTGGCATGCATTAAAAGGGGGATCAACTCCAGAGATAAAACGATAATTCTCCCGCTCTACAAGACTCAGCCGCACCTGGAGTATGCTGTCCAGTTCTGGGCACCAGTCCTCAGGAGGGATGTACTGGAAATGGAGCGAGTACAAAGAAGGGCAACAAAGCTAATAAAGGGTCTGGAGGATCTTAGTTATGAGGAAAGGTTGCGAGCACTGAACTTATTCTCTCTGGAGAAGAGACGCTTGAGAGGGGATATGATTTCAATTTACAAATACTGTACTGGTGAGCCCACAATAGGGATAAAACTTTTTCGCAGAAGAGAGTTTAATAAGACTCGTGGCCACTCATTACAATTAGAAGAAAAGAGGTTTAACCTTAAACTACGTAGAGGGTTCTTTACTGTAAGAGCGGCAAGGAATTCCCTTCCACAGGCGGTGGTCTCAACGGGGAGCATTGATAGCTTCAAGAAACTATTAGATAATCACCTGAATGACCGCAACATACAGGCATACGTAATGAAATACTGACACATAATCACACACATAGGTTGGACTTGATGGACTAGCTGAAAAATTGGGCCTTAGGCACTGGTGGTGGCGCCCAGAACCAAAAATGTTCTTACAAGCTATCAGCGTGATCATTGAGGAGGAAGAGGATAATTACTCAGGATACTCACTCAGCATCAGCATAGGCAGTCTTTGAAGGGATCTGAGATTTCAAAAAAAATTATTCGGTTACATCAGCATCAGGTGCTTGGTAGCTGGTGGTGATCCAAGACTGATTCATTTTTATGAAGGTCAGTCGATCAACGGAGTCGGTGGGCAGACGCACCCTGTGATCGGTTACAAAGCCTCCAGCAGCACTGAATGTGCGTTCCGAAAGAACGCTGGATGCAGGACAGGCCAGTAGCTCAATTGCATACTGTGCAAGCTCTGACCAGTGATCCATCCTCAAGACCGAGTAACCCAGGGGATTTTCGGTGGGAAAGGTGTCCAAGTCAGACCTTGCCCCTAGGTATTCCTGCACCATGAAAAACAGACGCTGGCGATGGTTGCTGGAACCGATCATACCTTGGGGCTGCGGACCAAAAAATTGTCTGAACGCATCGGTCAGACGGCCACCTTCTCCACCGCTCCTTCTTTGACTGACCGAAGCCTCAGCAACACGTTGTCCAGAAACAGGAGTTTGTAACCTCCCAGTCTCTGGGAACGCGTTGCACAGACCTTTCTGCAAGGCCTCCCGAAGATGTTTCATCCTCTGCTCCCTCTGCGACAGCAAGATAAGGTCCGCAACCTTACCCTTGTAACGTGGATCAAGGAGGGTTGCCAGCCAGTATTGGTCCTTCTCCTTGATACCACAAATACGAGAATCCTTACGCAGGCTTTGCAGGATCAGGGAGGCCATGCAGCGTAGGTTTGCTGAGGCATTCGGTCCGGAGTCCTCTGGGTCACTAAGGATGACATGGTCTGCAGCCATCTCCTCCCAGCCACGTACAAGTCCATGTGTTTCTTGGGACTGATCCCTTAAAGACTGCTGCTGATGCTGAGTGCCAGGCTCCACCTCCATACTGACACAATCCTCCTCCTCCTCCTCCTCTTCCTGTGTGATCGGCGGGCACGCAGGAACACTGTCTGGATAAAGGGGGCCTTGCCTAAGAAAGTCCTCCTCTTCCTGCCTCTGTTCTGCCTCAAGTGCCCTGTCCATTATTCCACGCAGCGTGTGCTCCAACAGGTGGACAAGGGTGACAGTGTCACTGATGCATGCACTGTCACTGCTCACCATCCTCGTGGCCTCCTCAAATGGTGACAGGACAGTGCATGCATCCCTGATCATGGCCCACTGGCATGGAGAAAAAAAACAAGCTCCCCTGACCCTGTCCTGGTGCCATAGTCACACAGGTACTCATTGATGGCCCTCTGCTGCGTGTGCAGCTGCTGCTGCATGGCCAACGTTGAGTTCCACCTGGTGGGCATGTCACAGATTAGGCGGTTCTTGGGCAGGTTAAACTCCTTTTGGAGGTCCGCCAGCCAAGCACTGGCATTTTATGACTGGCGGAAATGCACACAGACTTTCCTGGCCTGCCTCAGGACATCCTGTAAGCACGGGTACCTGCCCAAGAACCGCTGCACCACCAAGTTAAGGACGTGAGCCAAACAGGGCACATGGGTCACTTGTCCCTGTCGGAGGGCAGAGAGGAGGTTGGTGCCATTGTCGCAAACCACCATTCCTGCCTTAAGTTGGCGTGGCGTCAACCACCTCTGAACCTGCCCCTGCAGAGCTGACAGAACCTCTGCCCCCGTGTGGCTCCTGTCCCCCAAGCACACCAGCTCAAGCACCGCATGGCATCTTTTGGCCTGTGTACATGCATAGCCCCTTGAACGCCTACGGAGCACCGCTGGTTCCGAGGACAAAGCACAGGAAGAGGCCATGGAGGAAGAAGAAGAGGAGGGGGTGGAGGAGAGAGGTGTGTCACAATCATTAGTAGTGGCATTTTGGAGGCGTGGTGGCGGAACAACCTCCAACACTACTGCACCTTGTCCTGCATCCTTCCCAGCTGCCAGCAGAGTCACCCAATGCGCTGTGAAACTTAGGTAACGTCACTGTCCATGCCTGCTGGACCATGATTCACCGGTAAAATGCACCTTACCGCTGACCGCCCTGTCCAGCGAGGCATGGACATTGCCTTCCACATGCCGGTAGAGAGCCGGAATTGCCTTCCGTGAGAAAAAGTGGCGTTTGGGTACCTGCCACTGAGGAACCGCACATTCCACAAACTCACAGAAGGGGGCAGAGTCTACCAACTGAAAAGGCAGCAGTTGAAGTGCTAGCAATTTTGCCAAGCTAGTATTCAACCGCTGGGCATGTGAATGGCTGGGAGCAAACTTCTTTCGGCGGTGCAACAGCTGGGGCAGGGAAATTTGCCTGGTACAATCTGACGTCGGTGTACCGAAAGCAGATTGCCCACAAGTACTTGGCTGTGACACACCTAATTCTACACCTTCATTCCTCTCAGTGCAGGTCTCAGAGAGGACTGAAGATATAGTGGGGTTGGAGATCTCAGCTGATGAGGAGCAAGGAGAGGTTCTCCTTGTTCTTTGGTGTGGGTCTTTTAGATACGCTTGCCAACGAACTGCATGGCAGGTCAACATATGTCTGGTCAAGCATGTGGTACCCAAGCGGGAGATGTTTTGGCCACGCGAGATACGCTTGAGACATATGTTGCAAATAGCAGTGGTGCGATCTGATGCACTCGTCTCAAAAAAGGCCCACACCAAAGAACTTTTTGAATAACGCGCAGAGACTGCAGCGCCCTGCACATGTGGAGCTTTGGGGTGTGATGCAGTCAGTGTGCTACCCTTAGGCTGGCCCCTGGAGGGCATCCTGCCTCGTTGGTGATGTGCCGCCTCCTTCTCCTCCTCCTCTCTCCTATCAGGCACCCACGTTGAGTCAGTGACCTCATCATCCCCTCCCTCCTCATCACTGGAGCAAACCTGGCAGTGTGCTGCAGCAGGGGGAGCATGACTGCCAGATTGCTGTCCTTCTTGGGCACCCCCTCTGTCCGTGCTCATGTTACTGCCTTCATCTAGCTCAGTATCATCATCAGAGCCTTCTAAACGCTGGGCACTGGAGCATGTACCCAACACTGTGGTCAAACAGTTCGAGGGACTCCTCAGCAGGACATGGTGGGGCTAGGGAAGGAGTCACTGATGACATTGAGCCGAGGGAAGAGGCCGCTGCTTTGCCAGACAAAGTACCCTGAGCATGGGTGAGAGAGGATGAGGAGGATGAGGACGGCTTGGTCATCCACTCGACCAAGTCTTCCGCATGTTGCGGCTCAACACGACCAGCTGCCGAAAAAAAGGCCAAGCATGTCCCACGGCCACGTGCTGATGAGGATGCACCGTCTCCACGACCAGCACTAGACACAGAGCCTGCTTGCCCTCTTTTATTGGCTTGTGACTGTCTGCCTCTCCTTCTTGGCCTTCCAGACATACTAATGGCCTGTAGCTGCACTAAGCTGGGATATATATATATATATATATATATATATATATATATATATATATATATATATGTACTGATACTGCAGCTAGCAAAATCAACTGCCTGCCTGTAGTATGAGAACACCACCAACCTTCTACAGGTAGCTTTAGCTGAACACTGTGCAGAGCTCGCAAAAAACCAACTTGTAGCTTTTCTAGCTGCCTGCGGTAGTGATAGGATCAGGAAAACACCACCAACCTTCTACAGGTAGCTTTAGCTGAACAATGTGCAGAGCTCGCAAAAAAATAACTTGTAGCTGAACACTGTGAGCAGGACGCACTACACTAACTTGTAGCTTTAGATGAACACTGTGCAGAGGTCTCACTACACTAACTTGTAGTTTTAGCTGAACATGGTGAGCAGGACGCACTACACTAACTTGTAGCTTTAGATGAAAACTGTGCAGAGGTCCCACTACACTAACTTGTAGTTTTAGCTGAACACTGTGAGCAGGACGCACTATACTAACTTGTAGCTTTAGACAGAGGCGGCTCTCTAATTAGGCAAAATAGGCGGCCGCCTAAGGCCTCACAACTCATAGGGGCCCCGCGGGCTCCTAATTTGCCTAATTGAAGAGTCTGCTCTGTAGCAGAGCTCCCTGCTCTATCGCACTGGCTGCTATTTCTTCTCATGCCTGTCCTTGGCCAGCTTCTCCGGGTTCTTCTCTCCTGCTTAATGCAGAGCAGCCCAGCTCAGTGTCCTCCCCAGCCAGAGTCCCGCCCCCCCGAAGTCGGCTACATCCATTCCTTTCTGCAGTGCTCCGGAGATCTGCACACTTCCCCTGCTCTAAGGAAGTTTAAGGACACATGTGCAGCAGCCCTATGAGAGCCGGAGGACACTGCAGGCTTGTCTGCCAGCCACCCCCCCCCCATGTCATACACAGATCTCTCTTGCCTTGGAGATAAGCTGATCGCCTTGTCTGAGCTGCTGCTGGAGAGAGCCCAGCCAGGCAACCGTGGATGAATGCCCTGCAGCTTGGATATGGTAAGTGTGCTGACCCCACATCCCCTCACACCATCTTATACCCCACCCCTCCTCCCCTGGGGCCCCCCATCATCTCCCCTGGGGACAGGGGCCCCACCATCATCTCCCCTGGGGACAGGGGCCCCCCATCATCTCCCCTGGGGATAGGGCCCCCCCATCATCTCCCCTGCGGATAGGGGCCCCCATCACCTCCCCTGGGGATAGGGCCCCCCCATCATCTCCCCTGGGGACAAGGCCCCCATCATCTCCCCTGGCAACAGGGACCCCTTATTCTCTGGGGACAGGGCCCCCACCATCTTCTCTGGGGACGGGAACCCCATCTCCACTGCGGTCAGGGACCCCTTCTCACTTGGGGACAGGGCCCCCACCATCTTTCCTGGGGACGGGACCCCCTTCTCACTTGAGTACAGGGACCCCCTTCTCACTTGGGGACAGGGACCCTCTTCTCCGCTGGGGACAGGGCCCCCATCATCTCCCCTGGGGATGGGGACCTCATCTCCCTTGGGGACAGGGCCCCCGTTATCTCCCTTAGGGACAGGGCCCCCATTATCTCCCCTGGGGGCAGGGGCCCCATCATCTCACCTGGGGACAGGGCCCCCATCTCCCTTGAGGAAAGTGCCCCCATCATCTCTCCTGGCTACAGGGACCCCTTCTTCCCTGGGGACAGGGCCCCCACCATCTTCCCTGCGGATGGGGACCTCATCTTTCCTGGAGAAGGGACACCTTCTCATATGGGGACAGGGACCCGCTTCTCACTTGGAGATAAGGTCCCCATCATCTCCCCTGGGCACAGGGCCCCTAACATCTCCCCGGGCAATGCCAACAGGGACCCCTTTTTCTCTGGGGACAGGGCCCCTACCATCTTCCCTGTGGATGGGAACCCCATCTCCCCTGGGGACAGGAAGCCCCTTCTCACTTGAAGACCGGGACTCCATAATCTCCCCTGGGGACAGGGACCCCTTCTTCTCTGGAGGCAGAGCCACCACTATCTTCCCTGGGTATGGGAAACCCCATCTCCCCTGCGGTCAGGGACCCCTTCTTACTTGGGGACAGGGCCCCCATCATCTCCCCTGCGGACAGGGACCCCTTATTCTCTGTAGGCAGGGCCCCACCATCTTCCCTGGGAATGGGGAACCCCATCTCCCCTGTGGACAGGGACCCTTTCTCACTTGGGGACAAGGCCCCCATCATCTCCCCTGGCAACTGGGACCCCTTCTTCTCTGGGGACAGGGCCCCCACCATCTTCCCTGGGGACAGGAACCCCATCTCCCCTGCGGTCAGGGACCCCTTCTCACTTGGGGACAGGGCCCCCACCATCTTTCCTGGGGATGGGACCCCCTTCTCACTTGAGGACAGGGACTCCCTTCTCACTTGAAGACAGGGACCCCCTTCTCACTTGAGGACAGGGACCCCCTTCTCCCTTGAGGACAGTGCCCCCATCATCTCTCCTGGCTACAGGGACCCCTTCTTTCCTGGGGATGGGGACCTCATTTTTTCCTAGGGAAGGGACACCTTCTCATGTGGGGACAGCGACCCCCTTCTCACTCAGAGACAAGGCCCCCATCATCTCCCCTGGGGATAGGGCCCCTATCATCTCCCCTGGCAACACCAACAGGGACCCCTACTTCTCTGGGGACAGGGCCCCCACCATCTTCCCATGGGGACAGGGACCCCTTCTCACTTGAAGACAAGGACCCCTTCTCACTTGGGGACAGAGACTCCATCAACTCCCCTGGCAACGGGGACCCCTTCATCTCCCCTGGGGACAGGGCCCCCATCATCTCCCCTGGCAACAGGGACCCCTTCTTCTCTGGAGGCAAGGCCCCTACATCTTCCCTGGTAATGGGAAACCCCATCTCCCCTGCAGACAGGGACTCCTGCTTACTTGGGGACAGGGCCCCCATCATCTCCCCTGTGGACAGGGACCCCTTCTTACTTGGGAACAGGGACCCCATCTCACCTGGGGACAGGGACCCCATCTCTGTGCACTTAGAAAGAGTGTCATGACACCAGCACTGAGATAAAGAACACTGACACCAGCACTGAGAGCATGCCAGCACTGACACCAGCGTTGAGATAGAGGTCACTGCCACCAGCACTGAGATAGAGGACACGGAGATAGAGCACCCTGACACCAGCGTCAGATAGAGGACACTGACACCAGCTCCAAAACACACTGCACTGAGATAGAGTGCCCCAACACCAGCACTGAGAGCACACGGATGCCAGTGCTGAGAAGGTACACTGACGCCAGCGTTGAGATAGAGGAAACTGACACCAGCACTTTAAGGTTCTTAATATATGCAGTTTATACAGGTAATTTGTATCGCTTAATTTTTTTTTTCCATTACGGGTGTGAGTGGGGCCTCATGTCTAAGTTTTGCCTAAGGCCTCACAAAGCCTAGAGCCGCCTCTGCTTAAAGTATCTAAAAAACTTCAATAATGTATACATAAAGATCTGTTTCACACTCATTGATTGCTCTAGGCTCACTGATTGGTTGTTAAAGGTTAGTACACATCATTAATGATCACTGATTGGTTGCTAGAGGTTACTGCACATTATTACCTCTCACTGATTTGTTGCTATAGGCTATTGCTTATCATTATCACTCACTGATTGGCTGCTAGAAGTTACTGCACATTATTGCTGCTCACTGATTGGTTGCTATGGGTTACTGCTTATCATTATCGCTCACTGATTGTTTGCCAGAGGTTACAGCACATCATTACCTCTCACTGGGTGGCCGGGCAGTATTGTGGTGTGTGATTCAACTGTTGGGGTACAGTTTGTTGGTTGACAGGATGCAGTTTGGGGTGATGGTGATGGTGGCAGCATTGTGGTGAGGGACTGAGATCATATCTCCCCTATAATGATAGGGTTTAGAGTGATAGGATGCCAGAGGTAGTGTACAAGAGGGATGAGGATGATAATGACAGGAGGCAGGATGGTAGGAGGCAGAGGTTGGGTATAGGGGGATGATGATGACAGGAAGTGGGGTGGCATAGTGCCAAAGGTGGGGCATAGCGGGATGATGGGACGTTGATGACAATGGGTGGGGTGCTAGCATGTCAGCAAAGGGGGATGATGATGACAGTGGGTTGGGTGGTAGGAAGCTGGCAGGGGAGATAAAGATGACAGGGGTGGGGTGGTAGGAAGCTGGCAGTGGGGTACAGGGGGATGAAGATAACAGGGGGTGGGGTGGTAGGAAGCTTGCGGTGGGATGAAGATAACAGGGAGTGGGTTGGTAGGAAGCTGTCAGTAGGGTACAGGGGGATGAAGATGACAGGGGGTGGGGTGGTAGGAAGCTGGCAGTGGGATGAAGATGAAAGGGGGTGGGGTGGTAGGAAGCTGGCAGTGGGGTACAGGGGGATGAAGATGACAGTTGGTGAGGTGGTAGAATGCTGTCCCTGGGGTACAGGGGGATGAAGATGACAGGGGGTGGGGTAGTAGGAAGCTGGCAGTGGGGTACAGGGGGATGAAGATGACAGGGGGAAGGGGTAGTAGGATGCCAGGCACAAGGGGATTATGATGGGGATAGAAATTATGACAGGGGGTAAGTTGGTAGGAAGCATGATGACAGGAGGTAGGGTGGTGGGATTCCAGGAACAGGGGAATGATGAGGAGGATAATGATTATGGCGGGACCGCTCAGTAGGTGGCATCATATGCTGGATGGCATACATATCATCAGGGCTGTGTGTAAGGTCAGGGGCAGCTGGCAGTGGTGATTTTTGAGACGCCTTCGCTCAGGAGGTGACATCACAGGATGCTGTAGTGTTGGGCAGGACCGTCAGACAGTACCTTGAGGCAGACTGGCTCCTTGATGACTGTCAGCCGCCAACTCTGGCTCATCCTCCCTTACAGAGACCATCCATCCTGGGGAGGAGATCAGAGAGCCGATCGGCCGCTGCTGGCATTATCCACACTCTGAACATGGCAGGTGATTTGCATAGCGCGACAGAAAGGGAGGAGCCGCGGGAGGGGAGAAAATGGAGCCACCCACTGACCCTGAGACTGGGCAGTGCTGGGCATTCCCTCCCATACACGCTTTAGGCAAATTAGGCGTCCTGAGGCCCCTGGGAGGGCGAGGCCTTAGGCAATCGCCTAATTTGCCTAATTAGAGAGCCGCCTCTGTGTATATACTATATATCCACTGTCCTATATATCTCTCTATATACTATATCCCCCATGTATACCCAGATATAGAGATGTGACCTGTGTAATCTCTGTATATACTATATATCCACTGTCATATATATATATATAATACTCTGCAATACCCTGCCAATACCCTGCCAATACTCTTCCAATAGTCTGCAATACAATGCCAATACTCTGCAAATACCCTGCCAATACCCTGCAATACCCTGCCAATACTCTGCCAATACTCTGCCAATACTCTGCAATACCCTGCCAATACCCTGCCAATACTCCGCAATACCCTGCCAATACTCTGCAATGCCCTGCCAATACCCTGCCAATACCCTGCAATACCCTGCCAATACTCTGCAATACCCTGCAATACCTTGCCAATACCCTGCCAATACTCTGCAATGCCCTGCCAATACCCTGCCAATACTCTGCAATACCCTGCCAATACCCTGCCAATACTCTGCAATGCCCTGCCAATACTCTGCAATACTCTGCCAATACTCTGCAATGCCCTGCCAATACTCTGCAATACCCTGCCAATACTCTTCCAATACTCTGCAATGCCCTGCCAATACTCTGCAATACCCTGCCAATACCCTGCCAATACCTTACCAATACCCTGCCAATACTCTGCCATGCCCTGCCCATACCCTGCCAATACCCTGCCAATACCCTGCCAATACTCTGCCAATACTCTGCAATACCCTGCCAATACTCTGCAATACTCTGCCAATACCCTGCCAATACTCTGCCAATACTCTGCAATACCCTGCCAATACTCTGCCATACCCTGCCAATACTCTGCCAATACTCTGCAATACCCTGCCAATACTCTGCCATACCCTGCCAATACTCTGCCAATACTCTGCCAATACTCTGCCATACCCTGCCAATACTCTTCAATAAACTGCCAATACTCTGCCATACTCTGCCAATACTCTGCAATGCCCTGCCAATACTCTGCAATACCCTGCCAATACCCTGCCAATACTCTGCCAATACTCTGCAATACCCTGCCAATACCCTGCCAATACTCTGCCAATACCCTGCCAATACTCTGCCAATACTCTGCAATGCCCTGCCAGTACTCTGCAATGCCCTGCCAATACTCTGCAATGCCCTGCCAATACTCTGCAATACCCTGCCAATAGCCTGCCAATACCCTGCCAATACCCTGCCAATACTTGCCAATACTCTGCAATGCCCTGCCAATACTCTGTAATATTCTGCCAATACTCTGCCAATACTCTGCCAATATATTATTACAGTGCGGGAGATTTTTTTTTGTTGATCTGAGGAACGATCCGAACTGTGAGTTTTTTGATCCGTTGCACCCCTAATCTCTATATACTATATCCCCGTGTATATACCCAGATATAGAGATGTGACCTGTGTACTCTCTGTATATGTACACTCCAATGTCCCCATTACAGTCTATATGATGGGCCCAGGAGCTGACACTCCAATGTCCCCACTATAGTCTATGACTGAGCCCGAGAGCTAACACTCCAATGTCCCCACTATAGTCTATGGCTAAGCCCAAGAGCTGACACTCTGATGTCCCCACTATAGTCTATGACTGAGCCTGAGAGCTAACACTCCAATGTCCCAACTATAGTCTATGACTGAGCCCAAGAGCTGACACTCTGATGTCCCCACTATAGTCTATTACTGAGCCCAGGAGCTGACACTCCAATGTCCCCACTATAGTCTATGACTGAGCCCAGGAGCTGACACTCTGATGTCCCCAATATAGTCTATGGCTGAGCCCATCAGTTGACACTCCAATGTCCCCACTATAGTCTATGACTGAGCCCAGGAGCTGACACTCCAATGTCCCCACTATATTCTATGACTGAGCCCAGGAGCTGACACTCCAATGTCCCCACTATATTCTATGACTGAGCCCAGGAGCTGACACTCCAATGTCCCTACTATAGTTTATGGCTGAGCCCAGGAGCTGACATTCTAATGTCCCCACTATAGTCTATGACTGAGCCCAGGAGCTAACACTCTAATTTCCCCACTATAGTCTATGACTGAGACCAGGAGCTAACACTCTAATGTCCTCACTATAGTCTATGACTGAGCCCAGGAGCTGACACTCTAATGTCCTCACTCTAATTTTCCCACTATAGTCTATGACTGAGCCCAGGAGCTAACACTCTAATGTCCTCACTTTAGTCTATGACTGAGCCCAGGAGCTGACACTCTAATGTCCCCACTATAGTCTATGACTGAGCCCAGGAGCTGACACTCTAATGTCCCCAGTGCAGTCTATGACTGAGCCTCTAATCTTTATCTGTTTGAACCTTTGCCAGGAAATGCGAAGTTGTCGGAGTGTGGGGAGTCGTACCGCGCAGTAAGATTTCGGCAGACCTTCGGAGAAAGGTGGCTGAAGTCTGGACAGGGTTACACCACCATCTCCAAGGCCCTGGACCTCAATCGGACTACGGTCAGAGCCATTCTCACAAAGTGGAAGAAGTTTGGAACGGTGGTGAATCTACCTAGGAGTGGTCAACCTGCGAAAATCTCCCCCCAGGCCAGAAGGATCATCATCAGTGAAGCCAAGAAGAACCCTTCTGCCTCGTCCCGGGAACTGCAGGCCTCTCTGGCCTCGGCTCAGGTGAATGTTCATGACTCAACCATTAGAAAGACTCTGTGCAAAAACGGGAGAGTGGTGAGCCGGTAACCTCTCTTCCCTAAAAGGAACATGGCGGTTTGTCAGGAGTGCAGCAGAAATCTCCAGAATATCTCTACTCATCTCTGGAAGGGCATTCTGTGCCACGAAGAATCAAAAGTCCACTGTGTTCAGAAAATGTATATGATGTTCCAGAGTTCGTGTGGGACTAATACTGTTCTATGGAATCAGAATAAAGAATTCACTTCCCACCAGTGTAAGGAGGTACTGCCATGACCACCAGTGTAAAGAGGTACTGCCATGACCACCAGTGTACGGAGGTACTACCATGACCACCAGTGTAAAGAGGTACTGCCATGACCACGAGTGTAAAGAGGTACTGCCATGACCACCAGTGAAAAGAGGTACTGCCATGACCACCAGTGTACGGAGGTACTGCCATGACCACCAGTGTAAAGAGGTACTGCCATGACCACCAGTGTAAAGAGGTACTGCCATGACCACCAGTGTAAAGAGGTACTGCCATGACCACCAGTGTAAGGAGGTACTGCCATGACCACCAGTGTATGGAGGTACTACCATGGCCACCAGTGTACGGAGGTACTGCCATGACCACCAGTGTAAATAGGTACTACCATGACCACCAGTGTAAATAGGTACTGCCATGACCACCAGTGTAAAGAGGTACTGCCATGACCACCAGTGTAAAGAGGTACTACCATGACCACCAGTGTAAAGAGGTACTACCATGACCACCAGTGTAAAGAGGTACTACCATGACCACCAGTGTACAGAGGTACTAACATGACCACCTGTGTAAAGAGGTACTACCATGACCACCAGTGTAAAGAGGTACTGCCATGACCACCAGTGTAAGGAGGTACTGCCATGACCGCAAGTGTAAAGAGGTACTATCATGACCACCAGTGTACAGAGATACTACCATGACCACCAGTGTACAGAGGTACTGCCATGACCACCAGTGTACGGAGGTACTGCCATGACCACCAGTGCAAAGAGGTACTGCCATGACCACCAGTGTAAATAGGTACTGCCATGACCACCAGTGTAAGGAGGTACTGCCATGACCACCAGTGTAAAGAGGTACTACCATGACCACCAGTGTACGGAGATACTACCATGACCACCAGTGTACAGAGGTACTGCCGAGACCACCAGTGTACAGAGGTACTACCATGACCACCAGTGTAAACAGGTACTGCCATGACCACCAGTGTAAACAGGTACTGCCATGACCACCAGTGTAAAGAGGTACTGCCATGACCACCAGTGTAAGGAGGTACTGCCATGACCACCAGTGTAAGGAGGTACTACCATGACCACCAGTGTGTATAGGAGGTACTGCCATGACACCAGTGTAAAGAGGTACTACCATGACCACCAGTGTAAGGAGATACTGCCATGACCACCAGTGTACGGAGGTACTGCCATGACCACCAGTGTAAGGCGGAACTGCCATGGCCACCAGTGTAAGGAGGTACTGCCATGACCACCAGTGTAAGGAGGTACTGCCATGACCACCAGTGTAAGGAGGGGATGTGTCTCTGGGGGTGTGTCACTAGGGTGTATCCCTGGGGGTATGTCTCTGGGGTGTATCCCTGGGGGTGTGTCTCTGGGGTGTATCCCTGGGGGTGTGTCTCTGAGGTGTATCCCTGGGGGGTGTCTCTGGAGTGTATTTTTGGGGGTGTGTCACTGGGTTGTGTCTCTGGAGTGTATCTTTGGGGGGGTGTCACTGGGGTGTATCCCTGGGGGTGTGTCTCTGGGGTGTGTCTCTGGGGTGTGTCTCTGGGTTGTGTCTCTGGGTTGTGTCCCTGGGGTGTATCCCTGGGGTGTGTCTCTGGGGTGTGTCTCTGGGGTGTGTCTCTGGTTGTGTGTCTCTGGGGGGGTGTCTCTGGGTTGTGTCTCTGGGGTGTGTCTCTGGGGGTGTGTCTCTGGGGGGTGTCTCTGGGGGGGGTGTCTCTGGGGTTGTGTCACTGGGGTGTATCACTGGGGGTGTGTCTCTGGGGTGTATTACTGGTGGTGTGTCTCTGGGGTGTATCCCTGGGGGTGTATCCCTGGGGGTGTGTCTCTGGGGTATGTCACTGGGGTGTTTCCCTGGGGGTGTGTCTCTGGAGTGTATTTTTGGGGGGTGTCTCTGGTGTGTATCCCTGGGGGTGTGTCTCTGGGGTGTGTCACTGGGGTGTATCCCAGGGGGGGTGTCACTGGGGTGTATCCCTGGGGGTGTGTCTCTGGGGTGTGTCTTTGGGGTGTGTCTCTGGGTTGTGTTTCTGGGTTGTGTCTCTGGGGTGTATCCCTGGGGTGTATCTCTGGGGTGTATCTCTGGGGTGTATCTCTGGGGGGGGTGTCTCTGGGGGGTGTCTCGGGGGTGTGTCTCTGGGGGGGTGTCTCTGGGGGGGTGTCTCTGGGAGGTGTGTCTCTGGGGGGTGTCTCTGGGGGGTGTGTCTCTGGGGGGGGTGTCTCTGGGGGTGTGTCTCTGGGTGGTGTGTCTCTGGGGGTGTGTCTCTGGGGTGTGTGTCTCGGGGGGGTGTCTCTGGGTGTGTGACCCTGGAGGTGTGTCTCGGAGGTGTGTCTCTGGGGGTGTGTCTCGGGGGGGTGTCTCTGGGGGTGTATCTCTGGGGTGTGTCTCTGGGGGTGTATCCCTGGTGGGGTGTCTCTGGGGTGTGTCTCTGGGGGTGTGTCTCTGGGGGGGTATCCCTGGGGGTGTGTCTCTGGGGGGTGTGTCCCTGGGGGTGTGTCTCAGAGGTGTGTCTCTGGGGGTGTGTATCCCTGGGGGGGTGTCTCGGAGGTGTGTCTCTGGGAGGTGTCTCTGGGGGTGTGTCTCTGGGGGGTGTGTCCCTGGGGGTGTGTCTCGGGGGGGTCTCTGGGGGTGTGTCTCGGAAATGTGTCTCTGGGGGGTGTGTCTCTGGGGGGTGTCTCTGGGGGGGTGTCTCGGAGGTGTGTCTCTGGGGGTGTGTCTCGGGGGGGTGTCTCTGGGGGGGTGTCTCGGAGGTGTGTTCCTGGGGGTGTGTCTCGGGGTGTGTCTCTGGGGGTGTGTCTAGAGGGGGGTGTCTCGGGGGTGTGTCACTGGGGGGGGGTTTGTCTCGGAGGTGTGTCTCTGGGGGTGTGTCTCTGGGGGGGTGTCTCGGAGGTGTGTCTCTGGGGGGGTGTCTCTGGGGGTGTGTCTCGGGGGTGTGTCTTTGGGGGGGGTCTCGGGGGGGTGTCTCTGGGTGGTGTGTCTCTGGGGGTGTGTCTCTGGGGTGTGTGTCTCGGGGGGGTGTCTCTGGGTGTGTGACCCTGGAGGTGTGTCTCGGAGGTGTGTCTCTGGGGGTGTGTCTCGGGGGGGTGTCTCTGGGGGTGTATCTCTGGGGTGTGTCTCTGGGGGTGTATCCCTGGGGGGGTGTCTCTGGGGTGTGTCTCTGGGGGTGTGTCTCTGGGGGGGTATCCCTGGGGGTGTGTCTCTGGGGGGTGTGTCCCTGGGGGTGTGTCTCAGAGGTGTGTCTCTGGGGGTGTGTATCCCTGGGGGTGTGTCTCGGAGGTGTGTCTCTGGGGGGGTGTCTCTGGGAGGTGTCTCTGGGGGTGTGTCTCTGGGGGGTGTGTCCCTGGGGGTGTGTCTCGGGGGGGTCTCTGGGGGTGTGTCTCGGAAATGTGTCTCTGGGGGGTGTCTCTGGGGGGGTGTCTCGGAGGTGTGTCTCTGGGGGTGTGTCTCGGGGGGGTGTCTCTGGGGGGGTGTCTCGGAGGTGTGTTCCTAAGGGTGTGTCTCGGGGTGTGTCTCTGGGGGTGCGTCTAGAGGGGGGTGTCTCGGGGGTGTGTCACTGGGGGGGGTTTGTCTCGGAGGTGTGTCTCTGGGGGTGTGTCTCTGGGGGTGTGTCTCGGAGGTGTATCTCTGGGGGGGTATCTCTGGGGGTGTGTCTCGGGGGTGTGTCTTTGGGGGGGTCTCGGGAGGGTGTCTCTGGGGGGTGTGTCTCTGGGGGGTGTCTCTGGGGGGGTGTCTCTGGGACATTGACACACCTGGAAATGGTTTCACATCCATATAAAATGTATATTTATTGTGAATAATAATGATATATAGGGAATAATATCGATTTACTTCCTGATGTGGTTTTGTATTTCCCCCCTTTCATGCAGTGTCTCCGCCCCCCCAGAAGGTGAAGGACTTCCTCTCCTGGAGGTTCAGCTGATTCTGCAGATTTGTGACCACCAGAAGCAGATGGAATCCATTGTGTACTTTTTTGGTCAGCGTCACCTGAGGCTGTCTGATTCATCATGGAGCCTGACAAGTATGGATGGGGGGGATACCAGGGGACATCGCTGAATCTCTGGGGGGGAGGGATACCAGGGGACATCGCTTAATCTCTGGGGGGGGTGATACCAGGGGACATCAGTGAATCTCGGGGTTAATAGTACGTCCGCTGACACCAATGCTGGGGGTTAATGGTGCGTCCACTGACAGCAATGCTGGGGGTTAATAGTGCGTCCGCTGACATCGATGCTGGGGGCTAATTACGCGTCCGCTGACATCAATGCTGGGGGTTAATAGTGCGTCCGCTGACACCAATGCTGGGGGTTAATAGTGCGTCCGTTGACACCAATGCTGGGGGTTAATAGTACATCCGCTGACACCAATGCTGGGGGTTAATAGTGCGTCCGCTGACACCAATGCTGGGGGTTAATAGTGCGTCCGCTGACACCAATGCCGGGGTTAATAGTGCGTCCGCTGACAGAAATGCCGGGGTTAATAGTGCGTCTGCTGATCGCAATGCTGGGAGTTAATAGTGCGTCCGCTGACACCAATGCCGGGGTTAATAGTGCGTCCGCTGACACCAATGTTGGGGGTTAATAGTGCGTCCGCTGACCCCAATGCTGGGGGTTAATAGTGCGTCCGCTGACACCAATGCTGGGAGTTAATAGTGCGTCCGCTGACACCAATGCCGGGGTTAATAGTGCATCTGCTGACACCAATGCTGGGGTTAATAGTGCGTCCGCTGACACCAATGCTGAGAGTTAATAGTGCGTCCGCTGACACCAATGCTGAGGGTTAATAGAGCGTCCGCTGACACCAATGCTGAGAGTTAATAGAGCGTCCACTGACACCAATGCTGAGGGTTAATAGAGCGTCCGCTGACACCAATGACGCACTATTAACCCCGGCATTGCTGTCAGCGGACGCACTATTAACCCCGGCATTGGTGTCCGCTGACAGCAATGCCGGGGTTAATAGTGCGTCCACTGACAGCAATGCCGGGGTTAATAGTGCGTCTGCTGACAGCAATGCTGGGAGTTAATAGTGCGTCCGCTGACACCAATGCCGGGGTTAATAGTGCGTCCGCTGACACCAATGTTGGGGGTTAATAGTGCGTCCGCTGACACCAATGCTGGGGGTTAATAGTGCGTCCGCTGACACCAATGCTGGGAGTTAATAGTGCGTCCGCTGAAACCAATGCCGGGGTTAATAGTGCATCTGCTGACACCAATGCTGGGGTTAATAGTGCGTCCGCTGACACCAATGCTGAGAGTTAATAGTGCGTACGCTGACACCAATGCTGAGGGTTAATAGAGCGTCTGCTGACACCAATGCTGAGAGTTAATAGTGCGTCCACTGACACCAATGCTGAGGGTTAATAGAGCGTCCGCTGACACCAATGCCGGTCCCAGTAACTCCTCTGACATACACCTGGATGACAACCCCCCAACAAGCATAGCGCTCCCCCATTATTTTCCGTGCGTTGCCCTATGCCCCACAAGCCTGACAAAGTATCTCATGATGTGTTTTATTTCCCGTGCATTTTGCCACATTTCTTGTAATGGGGTCTCACGTTTTGGGGGGACATTTACAATAAATGGCACTACAAGCGTGAGGCAGATATTTTTGCGTGTTCCGGAATTGCGTGGAAACGTACATTTCTGTGCGCATTACCGGAACATGCAGATGTGACCGGAAAATGATATGGTGGAAAGTTGTCACCGCGGCACGCCGTGTTCCGCCATATTTCCATTTATATTCCTTTGTTCCCTGTTCCAATTTTTCCTTTTCCCCGAGTATGGGGCATGAATGATTGTCCATACAGAGCAGGAGATCTATGGGGGGGGGGGTGGTCAGTAGATCAATAGAGCATATGACTGGAAGCAGGGGGCCAAGACAAGGGGGGGGGAGGGTCACATGACCCAGGCATTATGCTCGGGGGCAGGGCACAGGTGACAGGCTCCCTCTCCTAGCACCTCCCCCACAACATTACGTCATACTCCTTCGCCCCGCCCCTACCTATTCTGCTCCACCCACTCCTCAGTCTGAATTCTCCTACACCGAGAGATTAGATGAGTCTCCTCCCACATAAAGTCCCTGGCTCCACCTCCTGCACAGGCTGATAGGTTCATTGAGCCTTCGCTAACATGGCAGACCGCCCACAAGTCCTGGTCCATTGAGCAGTAGTCATTGGTTGCTAGAGATGCCGGCATGCCTAGCAACCAATGACTTCACGTGCCTGCTGTGTGCCCTGCAGCACATTTCTCTTGCTAGTTCCCACCTTCTGCCTGCCAGGCTATAGGGAGTTCTCCTACAGGTACACTGAGCTCTGTGATGGGGCAACTGATCTATGGGGGTACTCTGATGGAGGCAACTAATCTATGGGGGCACGATGATGAGGCAACTAATCTATGGGGGCAGTTTGATGGGGCAATTAATCTATGGGGACACTGTAATGGGGCAACTGATCTATATATCTACTCTGATGGGTGCAGCTAATCTAAGAGGACATTCTGATGGGGTAACTGATCTATTGGGGCACTCTGATGGGGCAAGTGATTTGTGGAGGTACACGGATGGGGCCAACTGATTTATGGGGGAATCCGAAATACAAAAATGTACTATACTTCAGCTGACCAGTCCTTAGATATGGTGGCTGCATTCGTTTTCTTTTCCCTTTGTCTTTGATCCTGCCAGTAACTTCCTGTCCTTGGGTGACAACACTCACTGTACTGAATCTATGGAGACATTGTGTTGTCACCGTAGGACAGAAAGTGTGTTTGGACTACAGAATACTCCCCCCCTGTCTATAACATAGTGAGGTGATGTTTTGTAGTCCACATAGAGAACTGGGACTGAAAACAGTCCAGAGAAAACGAGAGCAGAAAGTTCTGAGCCCTGTATATTTCCGGCAGGATGAAAAGTGACATTTTTGCACTTGTAGAAGGCATAGAAGAATACGGTATATTCTATTTCTTCATTCAGACTTGTAAAGTTGCTGAGAGGTCCACTTTAAGGTCTGCCTGGAGTCCTGCTATGAAGCCTTGATTGCTGAGCTCTTCTTGTCCAGGATAGGGACTCTTACGTCTTCCCTTCTTCTTGTCACAGGAAGAATACCTCAGCTCCTTGTTAAGTGAATATCAAGAGAAAGATGAAGGGGAGCAACAAAGAGCGCTGTGTGCCAAAGCCTGCCGAAGATCCTCCAAGGGTAAGTACTAGCAGATAACAGCCCCTGCTTCACCACAGCGACACACTTTATCTTCTATCAAGCTGCTGCTAGAATGGAAATCACCCTGCCTTAAGTGTGGACCCCCGAGCAGAGGAAATATTTTGGCACGCCGTGGCCTCCCCTTTCTAACCCTCTAACCACCCTATTGGTCTGTGTAGCTTCCTGTCATACATGTACTGCATTATGACCACTAGATGGAGCTGAGGATCATCCTTATTTTCTTATTCCTGCTGGGGGGATGTGAGTTTCAGGATGGGGGGTGTCGGTGTAATATTCCAGGGGGGATGTGAGTGTCAGGATGGGGGGTGTCGGTGTAATATTCCTGGGGGGTGTCAGGATGGGGGGTGTCGGTGTAATATTCCTGGGGGGACATCAGTGTCAGGATGGGGGTTGTCGGTGTAATATTCCTGGGGGGTGTCAGGATGGGGGGTGTCGGTGCAATATTCCTGGGGGGACGTCAGTGTCAGGATGGGGGGTGTCGGTGTAATATTCCTGGGGGAACGTCATTGTCAGTATGGGGGGTGTCGGTGTAGTATTCCTGCTAGGGGGTATGGGTGTAATATTCATGTTGGGGGGTATGGGTGTAATATTCCTGCTGGGGGGGTATGTGTGTAATATTCCTGCTGGGAGGGTGTCGGTGTAATATTCATGTTGGGTGGGTATGGGTGTAATATTCATGTTGGGGCTTGTCGGTGTAATATTCCTGATGGGGGAGTATGGGTGTAATATTCATGTTGGGGGGGTATGGGTGTATTATTCATGTTGGGGGGACGTTTGTGCAGGAAGTTCTTGTCGTATGATGGACACGGCGAGGATTTGGTCACACCTAGGTGTTCTGGATTCCCGAATCGGTGCAAAACGCAGCACACGCTTGCGATCCCTGACGGCCTATGGGAAATAGGCGTCCCACAATTTTTTTTTGTGTGATTTGTCAGGTGACAATATTGTCCCATGATTGGGGTGCCATTGAAAATAACTGGATCACAATCTGGAATCGCAGTAATTCCGCCCGCAATCCAGAAGGCCTAGGTGTGATTGCAGCCTAAGCGTCTTCTTTCAGTTGCTGGGTTCACCTTCTATTGATTCTGGGGGAACATTTTCTTCCTCAAACATTCCACACATTTGCTTCATTCTTCATTCCACCCTTGTATAGCGCTTTTCTCTCTGAGGACTCCAAGTATTGGAGAAGGCGTTGGCCTGGGAATCGAACCCGAGTCAGCTGCTTGAAAGGCAGCTATGCTCACCACTGCACCACCAACGCAAGGTAGCATGTCTTTTTAGTGTGGGAGGAAACCGGAGTACCCGGAGAAAACCCACGCAAGCACAGGGAGAACATGCAAACTCCATGCAGATAGTGTCCTGGTCAAGATTTGAACCATGGACCCCAGTGCTGCAAGGCTAACCCTTAAGCCTCTGTGCTGCCTGTATGCGGCCTCTGTTCTCTAAGGCCCGCCCCCGCTGAACGGAGTTCATCAATTATGTCCACTCAAAGCACCTCCAGAAGAAATCCAAACTTATCCTAAACTGCAATCTATGTATATAACACTCCAAAACACACCCAAAGAATACCGGCCTCCAACCTCCCCTCAGCCGGTCCAACACACGCCCGAGGGGGAGTATGGAAGAGGGAGAGAGGGAGGAAAGGAGGAGAGGTTAGGGGTAAGGAAGGGGTGTGGGGGTTCCCCCCAACCCTCACCCCCTTCTTTCTCCAACCTTCCCCCCCCCTTTTCCTCCCTCTCTCCCTCTTCCATACTCCCCCTTGTTCTTCAGGTGATTATGTTTTGGCGACGTATTGTCGAACTTTAAAGCTTCTGCAGAAGCTGCAGAAAGGTAAATAGAGGGCTGATAGGAAGACCCTCCGGTTACTGGAGTGGCAGCTCGCACCAGTGTAGGGACCTGTGTTGGTACAGCCGTACCTGGTCCCAGGGAGGCTTCCTCAGACGTTTTGTTGAGTCTTCTTCTAGGAACAGCCAATTGCCTTGTTTGTCCAGCTGCATTGATAGTTGGTGATTCAGAAGTTCCAAAAATGAAAATGGAGGGCTGATGGGAAAACCCTCTGGTTACTGAAGTGGCAGCCACCAGTGTAGGGACCTGTGTTGGTACAGCCATACCTGGTCCCTCGGGAGGGTTCCTCAGAATTTTTGTTGAGTCTTCTAGGAACAGTCAATCATCTTGTTTGTCCATTTACATTCATAGTTGGTGATTCAGAAGCTCCAAAAAGGGAAATAGAGGGCTGATGGGAAGGCCCTCTGGATACTGGAGTGGCAGCCGCCACCAGTGTAGGGACCTGTGTTGGTAAAGCTGTACCTGGTCCCTGGGAGGGTTCCTCAGACTTTTAGTTGAGCCTGTGATTCAGAAGCTGCTGATGAACGTCACATTCTGCCAGAGTCTCAGTGGTAACGCCACAATCTGCCGGTGTCTTAGTGGGAAAGTTACATTCTGCCAGAGTCTCAACAGAATCGTTGCATGCTGGATGAGTCTCGATGTGAATGACACGTGGTTGATTTAACATTTTTTCCACCTTTTTGGTTATTTTCTTTCCCAACAGAGCTGCACCCTGCTCATTTAAGTGCAGTCCATCCCTGCTGTAGAGCAAGTGACCAATTGAAAAGTCAGTCCAGGTCTCCATGAAGCCAAACCCCTCCTTCCTGCACCAATTCTTCAGCCACCTGCTAAGCTCCCTAAGCTCCTGTTGCCTCCTTGGTGTGGCTCGAGGTACAGGTAGTATTTCTGAAAATGCTGCCTTGGAGGTCCTTTTCTTCAATATAGCCCCTAAGTCCCTGAAATCATTTTGTAGGGTGCTCCATTTTCTTCTAATGTTGTCATTGGTTCCAATATGTACCATGACAACTGGATCCTCCCCAGCCCCATCCAACAATCCGTCCATCCGATCTGCAATGTCCCGAACTCGTGCGACTGGGAAACAATATACTGTTCGTTGATCGTGGTCATTCTGACAGATTGCCCTCTCTGTCCCTCTAATAACAGAGTCCCCTACCACCAGGATCTGCCTATCCTTTTCTTTAAGCTTGCCCTCATCTTCATGGGAGGAGATATTCAAATGGCTGCCCTGGTATTTTGGTGGGTTCTCAACATGAACCTTACATTGTGATGTAGTCTCAACATGAATGTGACATTCAGGTGGTGTTTCAATGTGAACGTCACATGCTGGTGGAGTATCCGTGTGAATGTCACATGCTGGTGGAGTATCTGTGTGAACGTCACATGCTGGTGGAGTCTCCGTGTGAACTACACATGCTGGTGGAGGCTCCGTGTGAACGTCACAAGCTGGTGGTGTCTCCGTGTAAACGTTACATGCTGGTGGCATCTCCGTGTGAATGTCACATGCTAGTGGAATCTCCATGTGAACATCCCATGCTGGTGAAGTCTCCGTGTTAACGTCACATGCTGATAGTGTCTTCGTGTGAACGTCACATGCTGGTGGCATCTCCGTGTGAACGTCACATGCTGGTGGTGGATTTAACATTTTTTCCACCTTTTTGGTTATTTTCTTTCCCAACAGAGCTGCACCCTGCTCATTTAAGTGCAGTCCATCCCTGCTGTAGAGCAAGTGACCAATTGAAAAGTCAGTCCAGGTCTCCATGAAGCCAAACCCCTCCTTCCTGCACCAATTCTTCAGCCACCTGCTAAGCTCCCTAAGCTCCTGTTGCCTCCTTGGTGTGGCTCGAGGTACAGGTAGTATTTCTGAAAATGCTGCCTTGGAGGTCCTTTTCTTCAATATAGCCCCTAAGTCCCTGAAATCATTTTGTAGGGTGCTCCATTTTCTTCTAATGTTGTCATTGGTTCCAATATGTACCATGACAACTGGATCCTCCCCAGCCCCATCCAACAATCCGTCCATCCGATCTGCAATGTCCCGAACTCGTGCGACTGGGAAACAATATACTGTTCGTTGATCGTGGTCATTCTGACAGATTGCCCTCTCTGTCCCTCTAATAACAGAGTCCCCTACCACCAGGATCTGCCTATCCTTTTCTTTAAGCTTGCCCTCATCTTCATGGGAGGAGATATTCAAAGGGCTGCCCTGGTATTTTGGTGGGTTCTCAACATGAACCTCACATTGTGCTGTAGTCTCAACATGAATGTGACATTCAGGTGGTGTTTCAATGTGAACGTCACATGCTGGTGGAGTATCCGTGTGAATGTCACATGCTGGTGGAGTATCTGTGTGAACGTCACATGCTGGTGGAGTCTCTGTGTGAACTACACATGCTGGTGGAGGCTCCGTGTGAACGTCACAAGCTGGTGGTGTCTCCGTGTAAACGTTACATGCTGGTGGCATCTCCGTGTGAACGTCACATGCTAGTGGAATCTCCATGTGAACATCCCATGCTGGTGAAGTCTCCGTGTTAACGTCACATGCTGATAGTGTCTTCGTGTGAACGTCACATGCTGGTGGCATCTCCGTGTGAACGTCACATGCTGGTGGTGGATTTAACATTTTTTCCACCCTTTTGGTTATTTTCTTTCCCAACAGAGCTGCACCCTGCTCATTTAAGTGCAGTCCATCCCTGCTGTAGAGCAAGTGACCAATTGAAAAGTCAGTCCAGGTCTCCATGAAGCCAAACCCCTCCTTCCTGCACCAATTCTTCAGCCACTTGCTAAGCTCCCTAAGCTCCTGTTGCCTCCTTGGTGTGGCTCGAGGTACAGGCAGTATTTCTGAAAATGCTGCCTTGGAGGTCCTTTTCTTCAATATAGCCCCTAAGTCCCTGAAATCATTTTGTAGGGCACTCCATTTTCTTCTAATGTTGTCATTGGTTCCAATATGTACCATGACAACTGGATCCTCCCCAGCCCCATCCAACAATCCGTCCATCCGATCTGCAATGTCCCGAACTCGTGCGACTGGGAAACAATATACTGTTCTTTGATCGCGGTCATTCTGACAGATTGCCCTCTCTGTCCCTCTAATAACAGAGTCCCCTACCACCAGGATTTGCCTATCCTTTTCTTTAAGCTTGCCCTCATCTTCATGGGAGGAGATATTCAAAGGGCTGCCCTGGTATTTTGGTGGGTTCTCAACATGAACCTCACATTGAGCTGTAGTCTCAACATGAATGTGACATTCAGGTGGTGTCTCAATGTGAATGTCACATGCTGGTGGAGTATCCGTGTGAATGTCACATGCTGGTGGAGTATCTGTGTGAACGTCACATGCTGGTGGAGTCTCCGTGTGAACTACACATGCTGGTGGAGGCTCCGTGTGAACGTCACAAGCTGGTGGTGTCTCCGTGTAAACGTCACATGCTGGTGGCGTCTCCGTGTGAATGTCACATGCTAGTGGAATCTCCATGTGAACATCCCATGCTGGTGAAGTCTCCGTGTTAACGTCACATGCTGATGGTGTCTTCGTGTGAACGTCACATGCTGGTGGCGTCTCCGTGTGAACTACACATGCTGGTGGAGGCTCCGCGTGAATGTCACAAGCTGGTGGTGTCTCCGTGTGAACGTCACATGCTGGTGGCATCTCCGTGTGAACGTCACATGCTAGTGGAATCTCCATGTGAAGATCCCATGCTGGTGAAGTCTCCGTGTTAACGTCACATGCTGATAGTGTCTTTGTGTGAACGTCACATGCTGGTGGCGTCTCCGTGTGAACGTCACATGCTGGTGGTGGATTTAACATTTTTTCCACCCTTTTGGTTATTTTCTTTCCCAACAGAGCTGCACCCTGCTCATTTAAGTGCAGTCCATCCCTGCTGTAGAGCAAGTGACCAATTGAAAAGTCAGTCCAGGTCTCCATGAAGCCAAACCCCTCCTTCCTGCACCAATTCTTCAGCCACTTGCTAAGCTCCCTAAGCTCCTGTTGCCTCCTTGGTGTGGCTCGAGGTACAGGCAGTATTTCTGAAAATGCTGCCTTGGAGGTCCTTTTCTTCAATATAGCCCCTAAGTCCCTGAAATCGTTTTGTAGGGCGCTCCATTTTCTTCTAATGTTGTCATTGGTTCCAATATGTACCATGACAACTGGATCCTCCCCAGCCCCATCCAACAATCCATCCATCCGATCTGCAATGTCCCGAACTCGTGCGACTGGGAAACAATATACTGTTCTTTGATCGCGGTTATTCTGACAGATTGCCCTCTCTGTCCCTCTAATAACAGAGTCCCCTACCACCAGGATTTGCCTATCCTTTTCTTTAAGCTTGCCCTCATCTTCATGGGAGGAGATATTCAAAGGGCTGCCCTGGTATTTTGGTGGGTTCTCAACATGAACCTCACATTGAGCTGTAGTCTCAACATGAATGTGACATTCAGGTGGTGTCTCAATGTGAATGTCACATGCTGGTGGAGTATCCGTGTGAATATCACATGCTGGTGGAGTATCTGTGTGAACGTCACAAGCTGGTGGAGTCTCCGTGTGAACTACACATGCTGGTGGAGGCTCCGTGTGAACGTCACAAGCTGGTGGTGTCTCCGTGTAAACGTCACATGCTGGTGGAATCTCCATGTGAACATCCCATGCTGGTGAAGTCTCTGTGTTAACGTCACATGCTGGTGGTGTCTCCGAGTGAACAACACATGCTGGTGGCGTCTCTATGTGAACGTCACATGCTGGCGGAGTCTCAATGTAGCTTTCATATTCTGTCTCACTCACTGGGGTAGTCCTGCCTTGTGAGCTGTGTCTGCAGTAAATACCGCATACATCTGCAATAAAAAAGAAGAATCAGATTTAGCACCTTCACCTACATTATATATATATATATATATATATATATATATATATATATATATATATATACAACATAAAATTATGGAGAGAAAAGTTCAAAATTCCAGTGCAAGGGACAATAAATAATGCCAACATGACGGGGACACAGGGATGACTAATGGCCTTCATATAAAAATTTTGGTTGCCTGGCAGTTATGCCGACCCACTAAAATGAAAAAGGGGTCTGATTTTTCAATTTCGGTGCTGTGGAGTAATCTGCAGTGCTTCTGTTTCTTATTACTAAACACCCGTGATGATGAATGCGGACATATTTAATAAATAGCATCCCCCAGGACACCTACAGTGTCCCATCTGATAACAAATAGAGATCATACACCCATCAGCATGACCAACATACACATAAGAAGGGCCTGAAGATCAAACCTACCATGCGTATCCTCAAAACTCACCGTATCTGTTAGAACAAAGACATAGCAGCCACCTCCTGCTCCATGGCCGGCTCTGTGGCTGGGGCCACCAGTCCCGTCTGGCCTGGTGGCCATGTCTTTGTTCTGACAGATACGGTGAGTGTACATGTGCACTGAATTGTCTTTATGAAATGTGGACAACATTCATTGTCCCCCCGTTTTAAAACTTTGGACTCCAATAACGATATTTTTATAACAAAATATATTTTTGTGTGTTTTGGCACCATTAAAGAAGATCCTGTTCCTTTAAAGCCTGTTATAGAGCACAGTGCTTGTGCTGAGTATGAAATAGCTGGCTGATCCTACCAGTTTCTACCCTCCCCCCTCTGTGCTGACTCCCATGTATCAGGGCTGCAGAGTCCTGACACCGGAGTCCTGACAGAGGTTTCTTACCACGTGATCATCGCGTGAACCTGGAAGTGCCGGTAAACGGCATTCCTCGGTTCGTGCTATTGATTATCAGTGCAGCCCCCATGAGAGGTGCCCAACAACTGCCAGCAGTGCCCCCACAGTGCCAATCAGTGCCCACCACAGTGCCAATCAGTGCCCATCACAGTCCCCACCACAGTGCCAATCAGTGCCCATCAGTGCTGCCTATACGTGCCCATCAGTGCTGCATATCACTGCACATAAGTGAAGGAGAAAACAACATTTTATGACAAAATAAGAAAAATGTTTTTTGGTTCAAAAATTGGGTCTTTTTTAGTTTGTTTAGCAAAAAATAACCCCCCCCCCAGAGGTGATGAAATACCAGCAAAAGAAAGCTCTATTTGTTGGAAGAAAATGATAAAAATGTAGTTTGGGTACAGTGTTGTATGACCGTGTAATTGTCATTAGTGGGACAGCGCTGAAAGCTGAAAATTGTCCTGGGCAGGAAGGGGGGGAAGTGCCGGTATTGAAGTGGTGAATCTTCAACTGCCATAATGCTGCACATGTGATCTGTTATGACAGCAGCCATTGGATGGTTTGACAGTTTGGTTGAGAGCACAACCAATGTGACAGTTAGCATTCCCGACATGCCAGAAATAGAAATGTTTTTTGAAACTGTTAAATCGATGGGATTCCTTCCTCTTTAATACAAGTAGAATATCATCCATTCCTTCCTGTCTAAAGACTTCCCCCAAATGTCACCTCTGCACCCCACAAAGAGAACATTTCTTTATTTTATTTCTTATTTGGATTTCTTGTCCACTGCAGATAAAAAATGGGGGAGGGGAGGGGGAGGAGGAGGAATTGCACATTAATAACTAATATCTCATCAATATCAC
>JBBGZY010000301.1:647500-875000 GCA_037952925.1 Lithobates clamitans | reverse complement strand
GGGGAGGAGTCCAGTGATGACATCAGGCAGCATTGGACTCCTGATGTGTATATAGATCACTCCAATAATATATATATATATATATATATATATATATATATATATATATATATATATATATATATATATATATATATATATATATATAAATGGGCAGGAAGGGGGGGAAGTGCCGGTATTGAAGTGGTGAATCTTCAACTGCCATAATGCTGCACATGTGATCCGTTATGACAGCAGCCATTGGAGGGTTTGACAGTTTGGTTGAGAGCACAACCAATGTGACAGTTAGCATTCCCGACATGCCAGAAATAGAAATGTTTTTTAAAACTGTTAAATCGATGGGATTCCTTCCTCTTTAATACAAGTAAAAACCGTTTTATTTATAAATAACGCACAGGCACGAGGATGCAGATTTTTATCTGACAGAGGAGTTGATATAAAGATCAGATTGTGGCTTATCAATTACTTTAATATCCCTTCTGTTCTATAATTCTATGAAAACAAATAATCAATAATTTGATCGATGAGTGTAGGTGACTTATCCAGAGTACTTTTTGTATCTATCACTATCCATAACACTTACCAATTTCGGTGTCTGTATCTCGTTGATGTTGGGGTATCTGCAGGCTGGTCACTGATGCCTCCTACCATTGCCCCTCCTTTGCTGGCTTTCTCTTTGGTGTTTTTCAGAGAAAGAAGCCGATTACATTTAAATCGGTTCATTATTAGGATAAAGAAACTCGCTTTAAATGTATGACAATAGAAATCGCAATGAAATTGAATCGAACTAAATCAAATCCAATAAAATCGCAAGAAATATCTCAGGAGAGATAAGAAGCACGTCTTCACTGGTCAGTGATCTCTGAGCTTCTGAGAGCTCACTGACCTGCGTCTGGCTATATAGAGACTCAGCCGATGACATCCTAGGCAGAGGGACCAATCAGATCGCAGAGTGCAGTCAGGTGACCTTTTTTTTTTTTTTGAAAAATAACTGACGATTTTTCTTAAAGGAGCCACGTCCTTATTTGTGAGCTTTGTGAATTCATATATGGCTCCTGGAAGAACATGTTATTGTGAATGAGATTTAACCCTTACAGTCCCATGGCTGAAATAAAGATCTCTATTCTTATGATAACATTGTGAATGGAGCCTTAGAAATTCTCCATCAAATCTTTTCTTTTATTTTATCATTATTACACACCAATTATTTCTCCATTTTTAACCCTTTCACTGCCAAATCAAATGTTTTCCCTTTCATTTATGAAACCAATTCCCCTCCCCCCTTTGTTTTTAACCCTTGCACTACAAAATCTTTTTTTTTCATTTTTAACCCTTTCTATGAACCATTTTTTTTTCAAAACAGATTTTTGTAAGTTTTTTTTTTTTTTTAAACTTTCAGCGCTAAAAAACCAACTTCTTTTCTTTTTTTTAATACCCTCCCCCCATTTTTAACCCTTTTACCGACAAAACCAAAATGTGTTTTTCACATTTCTTGCCCATATGTAAAATTATCACTAAAGGAAAACTTGTTTATGGTTAGTGTTGGATGGAGTGGAGAGGGGTTGGAACCCCTGTCAGGTTTTTATTGCTGTCTGCGCCCCCCTTAGGGAGATTAATTCTCTTCAACTGCCAAATTTTTTCAGTTTTTAACCCTTTCACTACCAAACTATATTGTTCATTTGTTTCAACCCTTTAACTGTTAAACCAAGTAACCCCTCCCCCTCCCCCTACACACACACACACATTTTAACTGCCACTTTCACTGTCAAATCATTTTTTTTTTAAATTTCTCCCCCATATGTTACATTATAAATAAAGGAAAATGTTTTTATTGTTGGTGCTAGACAGAGTGGAGAGGGATTAGAACCCCTGTCAGGTTTTTATTGCTGTCTGCGCCCCCTTTAGGGAGCTTCATTCTCTCTATTTACCAACTAAAGTGAAAGAAACATTCCAGATATTGGGTTGTCACCAGAACTGGAATTAGAGGGGAAATCCTCCAATGGGGACACTAGTTCTGGTGACACCCAGGGATGATGTCACTGTGGGAGGATTTCTCTCACTTCCTGTTGTCTCCTTCTGTTTGTATCCTGGAGATCTCCTGTATCGGTTCTTTATATTTATCATTATATAGAGAGATTTCAGAATAAATGGCCTTTTTTTAAAAACTTTACATATTAACTAAATTATATATCACTCTTTTTTAGATTAATCGATTAATGACCTTAAACAATAAATAGCCAACTAATCGATTATGAAAATAATCATTAGTTGCAAACCTAGTGTGTGTATATTATATATATGTAGGGGGGGGTGACATGCGTTGTGATATATGTATGTGTGTATATAATATATATATACTAATATCTCATCAATATCACCCCAATAATATAAATATATATATATATATAAATATAAATATATATATATATATATATATATATATATAGATCACTCCAATAATCATAATAATATATATATATCACCCCAATCATTTATTGGGGGATCACAATGTCCGACTCTTCCAGCCTTGTGAATGAAATCTTTTGACAGGAAGGAATGGATGATATTATTATGGGATGGAGATATTACCATAGAAACGTCACATACACAATCCTTCCCATAGGAGGTCCAGTGCAGTTATGTCAGTTATTGTCATGGCGACGCAGCCCCAGCCAGCTGCCTCATTTGCATATTAGTAAACAAGTCTATATAAGGCAGTAGGGGGAGGAGTCCAGTGATGACATCAGGCAGCAGTGGACTCCTGATGTGTATATAGATCATTCCAATAATAATTATATATATCACCCCAATCATTTATATATATATATATATATATATATATATATATATATATTTATTTATTATCACCCCAATCATTTATATTATATATATATATATATATATATATATATATATATATATATATATATATATATATATATATATATATATAGATCACTCCAATAATAATATAAATGATTGGGGTGATATATATTATTGGAGTGATCTATATATATATATATAATATAAATTTAAATGATCGGGGTTTTAAATATATATATATATATATATATATATATATATATATATATATATATATATATATATATATAAATATAAATATATATATATATATATATAAATCACCCCAATATTAATGATATGATATGATAATGATGGGGGGGGGGGGTAAATATGTTATGCACGATGATGAGTTGTTTAATTTATTGATCAATTTTGGATTGGAGGATTGGATATTATAGCGCCCGTACCCCATTATTTCTATGATTTATATTGCTGGGGGGGATGGTACAATTACCATCATATATCAATGATTGGGAGGGGAGGGGGTCACCTATTTCTGGTATATAGTATATATCCATTACCCGACCATTCCTCACCATACACACCTCTGATTGTCAATAGAACTATCAATCACCCCTCCATAAAATAAATGTTACTTTATTACACCCCCCATAAGAAAGCTACATCTGTCTGTATAATCACAGGTGGGGGGGGGGGGTGTAATGATCACTGGGGGGAGGGGGGCTGTAATGATCACTGGGGGGAGGAGGGGTGTAATGATCACTGGGGGGGAAGGGGGGGTGTAATGATCACTGGGAGGAGGGGGGTGTAATGATCACTGGGGGGAGAGGGGGGGTGTAATGGTCACTGGGGGGAAGGGGGGTGTAATTATCACTGGGGGGAGGAGGGGTGTAATGATCACTGGGGGAGAGGGGGGGTGTAATGATCACTGGGGGAGAGGGGGGGTGTAATGATCACTGGGGGAAGAAGGGGTGTAATGATCACTGGGGGAGAGGGGGGGTGTAATGATCACTGGGGGAGAGGGGGGGTGTAATGATCACTGGGTGAAGAAGGGGTGTAATGATCACTGGGGGGGGTATTTAAAAGTAAAAAAACAAAATAGTTTGATTTCCAATATTTCATCATAGAATCCATTCAATCAATAATCGTTTATCATCGTCATGGTGATGGGAATAATTGGTGTCGGTCCAGCACAGGATTTATAGGGAGATTTATGAAGCACCCCGTGATGTGTGGCACCCCGTGATGTGTGGGGTACCGTACCCCGGATTTCTATGGGGGAT
This sequence comes from Lithobates clamitans, assembly GCA_037952925.1. Classification (NCBI taxonomy): domain Eukaryota; kingdom Metazoa; phylum Chordata; class Amphibia; order Anura; family Ranidae; genus Lithobates; species Lithobates clamitans. The sequence goes on along the minus strand of JBBGZY010000301.1, from coordinate 870,891 downwards.
CTAATAAAGGGGGTCCGACCCGCTACTAGCAAGGGGGAAATAAAGTGGCCGGTGAGTGTACAGTATATATACAGTATCTGACAAAAGTAAGTACACCCCTCAGTCACATGTGTGTAAATCATTTCTTCTATCTTTCCATGTGACAACACTGAAGAAATGACACTTTGCTACAATGTAAAGTAGTGAGTGTACAGCTTGTATAACAGTGTAAATTTGCTGTCCCCTCAAAATAACTCAACACACAGCCATTAATGTCTAAACCGCTGGCAACAAAAGTCAGTACACCCCTAAGTGAAAATTGGGCCCAAAGTGTCAATATTTTGTGTGGCCACCATTATTTTCCAGCATTGCCTTAACCCTCTTGGGCATGGAGGTCACCAGAGCTTCACAGGTTGCCACTGGAGTCCTCTTCCCCTCCTCCATGACGACATCACAGAGCTGATGGATGTTAGAGACCTTGCGCTCCTCCACCTTCCATTTGGGGATGTCCCACAGATGATCAATAGGGTTTAGGTCTGGAGACATGCTTGTCCAGTCCATCACCTTTACCCTAATGGCTGTGTGTTGAGTTATATTGAGGGGGCACCTAATTTAACACACCTGCTCCCCATTCACACCTGAGACCTTGCAACACTAACGAGTTACATGACACCGGGGAGGGAAAATGGCTAATTGGGCCCAATTTGGAGATTTTCACTTAGGGGTGTACTGACTTTTGTTGCCAGCAGTTTAGACATTAATGGCTGTGTGTTGAGTTATTTTGAGGGGACAGCAAATTTACACTGTTATACAAGCTGTACACTCACTACTTAACATTGTAGCAAAGTGTCATTTCTTCAGTGTTGTCACATGAAAAGATAGAAGAAAAGATTTACACAAATGTCACTGAGGGGTGTACTTACTTTTGTCAGATACTGTATGTACAGGAGAGGAGTGCAGAGGGTATGACAGTGACATTTTAGAGGCGGACCCAATTTTTGGCCGCTGAAACACATTGTTTGAAAATGGTGTTTTTTTTACATTCGGCCGAAAGAAAAAATGTGCCAATAATGGCATTGAAAACAGGGTGGTCCGCCCTGGGGGGCGCACATGGCGGGGGGGCGCACATGGCGGGGGGTGACATCCCTAGTGAGAGCCCTCCCCTCCCTCCTTGTCACGCAGAGCGATGATCTCTCTCTGTGTCACTGAGCTAAATCGTTCGGCAGCCCCCTGTGATAGAAGGCACACTGATCCAGTGGCGGGAAATTGAAGCAGTGTGACGTCCATCATAGGAGGCGGGGCTTTGTTACTGCGGCCCGAGGAATTTCAACCCAGCCCCGGGACACAGCGGGAGATCGGCGCTCTGTGTGATCTGGACACTGATAGGCTTCATGTACACGGGACAGTTTTACAACCTCTCCTGAATGATTTACCTTGACAGATAGTAACCCGTAAGTCCTTTGATGACGCCCTGGGGGAGGGGCGAAACGCGTAGACGTCACATCCGGCCTTCAAACAACCAAGTGACGCTTTTTAACTTCCTGGCTTCGTGGAGCGCACGCTACCAAGCGGCGATCGTGGAAGCATCTGATATGCCTGTTATGCCTGACTGTCACCAGGGAAAGCGTGAGTAGCGGTTTGTAGTGCGATTGGCTCTTACATCCCGCAGTACTTCACCATATATATATTTTCTCTCCTTTCATTTTTGGGTGATCGTTTGCAAGATATATGGCTCTTTAAATTGAAGTATCAGTCTAAGTATCCACCTATCCAGATAGAAGCACCTGATGTTGGATCAGAGTATGGATTGACTTGTTCACATAGGAACCGTTGGGATACCATTGAGTTGGTTGTCTGAGTTCCATGCCCAGCTGGGGCTAGTTGGTTCGGGACTATATTATTATTAATATTTTTTGCACTGGTATATTGTGATTAGAGTTCACTAATATTTTATATTTTTTATTTTATTATATCTGATTTGATAACCATTCACCAACACGTTTTTCAAGTTGTGTCTAATCAGGTAACACTGATTGATATATCACTCACATTGTGGAAATTAGTAGTTACATGTATAATATTTTTCAGCACTTAGCACGGTATTGCATGACTATCAGCGCTGTAACCATTTATCATTTTATTTAAAGATAGTAACCCGCGTTTAAAACATCAGTTTTTCCGCATTTACGTTTAGAAGCGTTAGGCAAAAATGAAATTTTTTTTTTTTTTTAAATATTAAAAAAAAAAAAAAAGCCTGTAAACGACACGTGAGCTACCACGTTTAGTGTCTGAAACATCGGAAACTTCTGCGTCTAAAATTATTTTTTTTGTCTTCAAAGAAAAGCCTCTAAACGCAACTGCCTAAAAACGACATTAAACAAACCTGTGTACACATAAGAGAACATTGGAGGAGTTCAGTGGCAGCTGAAAAAAAGCATCCAACTACCTCTGAACAATCGTTTACCAACAGCAGTGTACATGAGGCCTAAGGCTGCAGAGAAGATACAAGACACAGTCAGAGCGTGAGGACATGATACAAGAGATGGTCAGACTGAGGACATGATACAAGAGACGGTCAGACTGAGGACATGATACAAGAGATGGTCAGACTGAGGACATGATACAAGAGACGGTCAGAGCGTGAGGACATGATACAAGAGAAGGTCACAGAGTGAGGACATGATACAAGAGAAGGTCACAGAGTGAGGACATGATACAAGAGACGGTCAGAGCGTGAGGACATGATACAAGAGACTGTCAGAGCGTGAGGACATGATACAAGAGATGGTCAGAGTGAGGACATGATGCAAGAGACGGTCAGAGACCGAGGACATGATACAAGAGACGGTCAGAGACTGAGGATATGATACAAGAGACGGTCAGAGACCGAAGACATGATAAAAGAGAGGGTCAAGAGACCGAGGACATGATACAAGAGACGGTCAGAGCATGAGGACATGATACAAGAGACGGTCACAGAGTGAGGACATGATACAAGAGACGGTCAGGGAGTGAGGACATGATACAAGAGACAGTCAGAGAGTGAGGACATGATACAAGAGAGGGTCAAGAGACCGAGGACATGATACAAGAGACGGTCAGAGCGTGAGGACATGATACAAGAGACGGTCACAGAGTGAGGACATGATACAAGAGACAGTCAGAGAGTGAGGACATGATACAAGAGACAGTCAGAGACTGAGGACATGATACAAGAGACGGTCAGAGACTGAGGACATGATACAAGAGACGGTCAGAGACTGAAGACATGATACAAGAGAGGGTCAGAGACTGAGGACATGATACAAGAGAGGGTCAGAGACTGAGGACATGATACAAGAGACGGTCAGAGAGTGAGGACATGATACAAGAGACGGTCACAGAGTGAGGACATGATACAAGAGACGGTCAGGGAGTGAGGACATGATACAAGAGACAGTCAGAGAGTGAGGACATGATACAAGAGAGGGTCAAGAGACCGAGGACATGATACAAGAGACGGTCAGAGCGTGAGGACATGATACAAGAGACGGTCACAGAGTGAGGACATGATACAAGAGACAGTCAGAGAGTGAGGACATGATACAAGAGACAGTCAGAGACTGAGGACATGATACAAGAGACGGTCAGAGACTGAGGACATGATACAAGAGACGGTCAGAGACTGAAGACATGATACAAGAGAGGGTCAGAGACTGAGGACATGATACAAGAGAGGGTCAGAGACTGAGGACATGATACAAGAGACGGTCAGAGAGTGAGGACATGATACAAGAGACGGTCAGAGACTGCATTTTTCCTGAGCTTTTTTTGCACTAAAAGGTGCCAATAATGGCCAACAATAAATTCATATTAATTAATATCCTCAATTAAATGTAATAATTCAAATATAATACAATTGTATATAAAAATATGAATATTTTTTAAAAATATGTCATTCTCAGTTTCGGCACTCAAATTTCCATTCGGTGCACCCCTAATGTTTCTGAATTACGGAGTGTCCAGAATCAGAGCAAACAATCAATAATATAAGGCATTTGCCAGATTGGCAGAGAGGGGGTGAGGTCCCCCCTCCCCCTCGGGGGGGTTATTGAGGTGAAATCAAACTGTCAGCATTCGTAGAAAGATTTGCTGGAGGTGGCAGATAACTTAAAACGTGAAATAATTGAGCAGGCCTTTCTCAGTTCCTCCATCTCATCAATGCGACTCGGAGACGAAGGTAACATTGTATGCAAAGACGTCGTAGAGAGTTTGACGTGGAAATGGAATGATGGAGTTCAGGAATTGTCGGACGGGACGTGTTCCTCGAAGCCTTCGCTCTCCCGCACCAGAGCGCGCTGCAGGATGACACGCCCCTCTTTGTAGCGCTGGCTGTCCTCCGTGGCAAATTCGTAGATCCAGCCCAGCTTGCTGTTGCAGTTTTTGCAGCTGACGTCCCGCATCATATGACGGCCGGTGAGCATGACCCGGTCCTGGACTTCACTGTACTGCAAGTTTACCACCTGCAGGGGAGAAGAGAAGAGAAAGAGAAACTTTAGTGGAGACATCATCATGGAGGGGCAGAGACACACAGTGTAAGGGACAAGAGATCACCTGGAGGGGCGGAGACACACAATGTATGGGGCAAGAGATCACCTAGAGGGGCGGAGACACACAATATACAGGGCAAGAGATCACCTAGAGGGGCGGAGAAACACAATGTACGGGACAAGAGATCACCTGGAGGGGCGGAGACACACAATGTACAGGGCAAGAGATCACCTAGAGGGGTGGAGACACACAGTGTAGGGGACAAGAGATCACCTGGAGGGGCGGAGACACACAATTCACCATTAAATCCCTATCCCGACATAAAAAAAACCTCAGAACATCCCAACTTCCCTGTGTCATGTAAATCACCACAACGTCTTCTCACACAACCCCGCCCCCTTTTTTATAATAAAGTCTTTGCTTTGTCAGTGATAACAAGTAGACTGATCAAGTCCTCATACCTAAGTGTATGTTGTATCAGTGGCGTCACTAGGGTTGGTGTCTCCCCCCCTCCTGTCTAGGCTGTCCAGCACCATGCAGGCAGAGCATGGTCACGGGGCGCACCCCAAACCAGCCCCTGTAAATTATAGTATAGGGTGGTATAGTGGCAGGTTGGGGTGGTATAGGGCAGGTTGAGGTAGTATATGGCAGGTTAGGATGTTACAGGGCAGGTTAAGGTGGTATGGGGCATGTTGGGGTAGTACAGGGCAGGTTGGGGTGCCACAGGGCAGGTTGGGGTGGTATTGGGCAGGTTGAGGTGGCATAGGGCAGGTTGGGGTGGTATAGGGCATGTTGGGGTAGTACAGGGCAGATTGGGGTGGCACAGGGCAGGTTGCGGTGGTATTGGGCAGGTTGGGGTGGCACAGGTCAGGTTGGGGTGGTATAGGGCAGGTTGGGGTGGTATAGGGCAGGTTGGGGTGGCACAGGGCAGGTTAAGGTGGTATAGGGCATGTTGGGCTAGTACAGGGCAGGTTGGGGTGGCACAGGGCAGGTTGGGGTGGTACAGGGCAAGTTAGGATGATATAGGGCAGGTTGGGGTGGCACAGGGCGGGCTGGGGTGGTATAGGGCAGGCTGGGGTGGTACAGGGCAGGCTGGGGTGGTACAGGGCAAGCTGGGGTGGTACAGGGCAAGCTGGGGTGGTACAGGGCAGGCCGCGGTGGTACAGGGCAAGCCGGGGTGGTACAGGGTAGGATGTGGTGGTACAGGGCAGGCTGGGGTGGTACAGGGCAAGCCGGGGTGGTACAGGGCCGGCCAGGATGGTACAGGGCAGGTTGGGGTGGTACAGGACAGGATGGGGTGGTACAGGGCAGGTTGGAGTGGTACAGGGCAGGATGGGGTGGTACAGGGCAGGTTGGGGTGGTACAGGGCAGGCCGGGGTGGTACAGGGCAGGCCGGAGTGGTACAGGGCAGGCTGGGGTGGTATAGGGCATGTTATAACTCTATGTAGTGTGCAGTGTGCTGAGTAACTTACTGTACATAGCATGCCTCATGCCTGCAGATGAGAACTCAGGCGGGGCTGCTGTGTCCTCGCCTCTATGTTCTTCAGCTGCGGGATCAGCCATAGTGAAGGAGTCTGTGGGAGGAGTGGAGGAGGCAGCCACACCCCCAGCTCGGCCCACCAACTTCGGCTCACTTGGGGATATTAGACTGAGTGAGGAGTGTTATAGGCAGCCTACCCCTCACGGCTGGATGCCGTGCTCGCACCGCTCCGCTACAATACAGTAATACAAAGCAATACAGTACAATGTTTAGCGGCGGCCCCGGTGTCACCCCTCTGGCGGGTGTCACCTGGTGCGGGCCGCCCCCCCCCGCACCCCCATAGCAACGCCACTGTGTTGTATGATCCATCACTCTCAGGAGGAATCCAACGTGTGACACCGCTCCGTATAGCAGTGTGTGCAGCAGGAAATACCTTCCCCCTGCCTGTCTGCCTCCTGTGTATTGGCACATAAGGAAGAGAGCGATGCACACAGGAAGTGAAGGTGAAAGTGCTGGTATAGGAGGAAGTGGTGATGTGATGTGATCACGTGTTCTCAGAACACACCGCTACTGAACACGTGTGCCTCTCTATGTCCATTACAACATACAACTACCATATCGGAACTCTGACACCTCACAAAAGGATATGTATACCACAAACAATAAATACAAATAGAATGCAAAAATATAGAACCTTTTAATTACTTAAAGTGGTTCTAAGGCCCCTTTCACACTTGTGAGACTTGTCCTGCGACTCAGGACTTCAAAGTCACATGACGGGACGTGTTCCTCGAAGCCTTCGCTCTCCCGCACCAGAGCGCGCTGCAGGATGACACGCCCCTCTTTGTAGCGCTGGCTGTCCTCCGTGGCAAATTCGTAGATCCAGCCCAGCTTGCTGTTGCAGTTTTTGCAGCTGACGTCCCGCATCATATGACGGCCGGTGAGCATGACCCGGTCCTGGACTTCACTGTACTGCAAGTTTACCACCTGCAGGGGAGAAGAGAAGAGAAAGAGAAACTTTAGTGGAGACATCATCATGGAGGGGCAGAGACACACAGTGTAAGGGACAAGAGATCACCTGGAGGGGCGGAGACACACAATGTATGGGGCAAGAGATCACCTAGAGGGGCGGAGACACACAATATACAGGGCAAGAGATCACCTAGAGGGGCGGAGAAACACAATGTACGGGACAAGAGATCACCTAGAGGGGCGGAGACACACAATGTACAGGGCAAGAGATCACCTAGAGGGGTGGAGACACACAGTGTAGGGGACAAGAGATCACCTGGAGGGGCGGAGACACACAATTCACCATTAAATCCCTATCCCGACATAAAAAAAACCTCAGAACATCCCAACTTCCCTGTGTCATGTAAATCACCACAACGTCTTCTCACACAACCCCGCCCCCTTTTTTATAATAAAGTCTTTGCTTTGTCAGTGATAACAAGTAGACTGATCAAGTCCTCATACCTAAGTGTATGTTGTATCAGTGGCGTCACTAGGGTTGGTGTCTCCCCCCCTCCTGTCTAGGCTGTCCAGCACCATGCAGGCAGAGCATGGTCACGGGGCGCACCCCAAACCAGCCCCTGTAAATTATAGTATAGGGTGGTATAGTGGCAGGTTGGGGTGGTATAGGGCAGGTTGAGGTAGTATATGGCAGGTTAGGATGTTACAGGGCAGGTTAAGGTGGTATGGGGCATGTTGGGGTAGTACAGGGCAGGTTGGGGTGCCACAGGGCAGGTTGGGGTGGTATTGGGCAGGTTGAGGTGGCATAGGGCAGGTTGGGGTGGTATAGGGCATGTTGGGGTAGTACAGGGCAGATTGGGGTGGCACAGGGCAGGTTGCGGTGGTATTGGGCAGGTTGGGGTGGCACAGGTCAGGTTGGGGTGGTATAGGGCAGGTTGGGGTGGTATAGGGCAGGTTGGGGTGGCACAGGGCAGGTTAAGGTGGTATAGGGCATGTTGGGCTAGTACAGGGCAGGTTGGGGTGGCACAGGGCAGGTTGGGGTGGTACAGGGCAAGTTAGGATGATATAGGGCAGGTTGGGGTGGCACAGGGCGGGCTGGGGTGGTATAGGGCAGGCTGGGGTGGTACAGGGCAGGCTGGGGTGGTACAGGGCAAGCTGGGGTGGTACAGGGCAAGCTGGGGTGGTACAGGGCAGGCCGCGGTGGTACAGGGCAAGCCGGGGTGGTACAGGGTAGGATGTGGTGGTACAGGGCAGGCTGGGGTGGTACAGGGCAAGCCGGGGTGGTACAGGGCCGGCCAGGATGGTACAGGGCAGGTTGGGGTGGTACAGGACAGGATGGGGTGGTACAGGGCAGGTTGGAGTGGTACAGGGCAGGATGGGGTGGTACAGGGCAGGTTGGGGTGGTACAGGGCAGGCCGGGGTGGTACAGGGCAGGCCGGAGTGGTACAGGGCAGGCTGGGGTGGTATAGGGCATGTTATAACTCTATGTAGTGTGCAGTGTGCTGAGTAACTTACTGTACATAGCATGCCTCATGCCTGCAGATGAGAACTCAGGCGGGGCTGCTGTGTCCTCGCCTCTATGTTCTTCAGCTGCGGGATCAGCCATAGTGAAGGAGTCTGTGGGAGGAGTGGAGGAGGCAGCCACACCCCCAGCTCGGCCCACCAACTTCGGCTCACTTGGGGATATTAGACTGAGTGAGGAGTGTTATAGGCAGCCTACCCCTCACGGCTGGATGCCGTGCTCGCACCGCTCCGCTACAATACAGTAATACAAAGCAATACAGTACAATGTTTAGCGGCGGCCCCGGTGTCACCCCTCTGGCGGGTGTCACCTGGTGCGGGCCGCCCCCCCCCGCACCCCCATAGCAACGCCACTGTGTTGTATGATCCATCACTCTCAGGAGGAATCCAACGTGTGACACCGCTCCGTATAGCAGTGTGTGCAGCAGGAAATACCTTCCCCCTGCCTGTCTGCCTCCTGTGTATTGGCACATAAGGAAGAGAGCGATGCACACAGGAAGTGAAGGTGAAAGTGCTGGTATAGGAGGAAGTGGTGATGTGATGTGATCACGTGTTCTCAGAACACACCGCTACTGAACACGTGTGCCTCTCTATGTCCATTACAACATACAACTACCATATCGGAACTCTGACACCTCACAAAAGGATATGTATACCACAAACAATAAATACAAATAGAATGCAAAAATATAGAACCTTTTAATTACTTAAAGTGGTTCTAAGGCCCCTTTCACACTTGTGAGACTTGTCCTGCGACTCAGGACTTCAAAGTCACATGACAAGTCGTACCCCTCGAGTTCCAATGAGCACCATTCATATCGGTGCAACTTCAGAGTAGTCCCTGCACTACTTTGATCCGACATGAGGTCTATTGACACAGGCATTGCTTCAAGTCGCGTCAAAATCGCAACAAAGTCGTGCGACTTTCTGTGAAAGGAGCCTAAAGCCTCAAGGTTTTTCACCTTAGTGCATTCTATGCATTAAAGTGATACTAAAGTAGGGCGGGCACAGTGATGTAGTGGGCCGCACAGTGGTGTAGTGGGTGGGCACAGTGGTGTAGTGGGCGGCACAGTGGTGTAGTGGGGCGGCACAGTGGTGTAGTGGGGCGGCACAGTGGTGTAGTAGGCGGCACAGTGGTGTAGTAGGCGGCACAGTGGTGTAGTAGACGGCACAGTGGTGTAGTGTGGCGGCACAGTGGTGTAGTAGGCTGCACAGTGGTGTAGTAGGCTGCACAGTGATGTAGTGGGCCGCACAGTGGTGTAGTGGGGCGGCACAGTGGTGTAGTGGGGCGGCACAGTGGTGTAGTGGGCGGCACAGTGGTGTAGTGGGGCAGCACAGTGGTGTAGTGGGCGGCACAGTGGTGTAGTGGTTAGCACTCTCGCCTAGCAGTAAAAAGGGTCGCTGGTTCAAATCCCAACCACGACACTAACTGCATGGAGTTTGCATGTTCTCCCTGTGCCTGTGTGGGTTTCCTCCCACATTCCAAAGACATGCTTGTAGGCAGAGGCGTTGCTAGGAGGTGGCTATTGAGGCTATAGCCCCGAATCTGGGGCCCATAGCCCCGAGTCTCTAGGGCAGGGGTTGGCACCCGGCCCGCCACCGCTGAATGCGGCACCTGGCCCGTGGAAATTTTCGCTGCTGTCGCCTTCATTGGACAGTGGCGAGCGCCCAGTATCACAGGGCTGGATGGGGGCGGGAACCGCAGGAGTTGACTTTTTAATTAAACAGCAGGTGATTGGTTGCTGGACAATCCTAGCAACCAATCACCAGCCTGTTAATGTGAAAAGTTAACTTCTGTAGTTCCCGCCCCCATCCAGCTCTGTGATGCCGATCTCAGATGCTCTGCTTGCTGTACACCTGTGTAAGGTAAGAGTTCTACTTACACAGTGTGTGTGGTGGGGTGCAGGGGACAGAGGGCACTGCAGTGGGGGGGGGTGCACTGCTCGGCACTGGTGAGGCTGCATTGCTGGGCACTGGAGGCTGCATAGATGGGCACAGCTGAGCCCTGCATTGTTTATGTAGCCAACTCCTGAGCCCTAGGGCTCTCTGGGGACCCTGATGTAAGGGGGACTCTGGTTACCCTGACGTAAGGGGGGTGGGATCTCTGGGGACCCTGATGTAAGGGGGGCTCTGGTTACCCTGATGTAAGGGGGGTGGGATCTCTGGGAACCCTGATGTAAGGGGGCCTCTGGTTACCCTGATGTAAGGGGGTGGGATCTCTGGGGACCCTGATGTAAGTTGGAAGGCTCTCTAGGGACCCTGATGTAAGGGGGGTGGGCTCTCTGAGGACCCCGATGTAAGGGGGTGGGATCTCTGCGGACCCTGATGTAATGAGGGGGGCTCTGGGGACTCTGATGTAATGAGGAGGGCTCTGGAGGCCCTGATGTAAGTAGGGAGGCTCTCTAGGGACCCTTATGTAAAGGGGGTTCTGGGGACCCCGATGTAAGAGGGGATGGGCTCTCTGGGGACCCTGATGCAATGAGGGGGGCTCTGGGGACCCTCATGTAAGTAGGGAGGCTCTCTACAGACCCTGATGTAAGGGGGGCTCTGGGGACACTGATGTAAGGGGGGTGGGCTCTCTGAGAACCCTGATGTAAGCGGGGGGCTCTCTGGGGACCCTGATGTAAGCGGGAATCCACACTCAGAGATATATATACTGTACACCCACACGTATATTATATACATGTGTATGACTTTCTTTACACCCACACGTATATTATATACATGTGTATGACTTTCTTTACTTCACTACTATGGGCTCTAGCCCCAGATCTTTTGTAGACCTAGCAACGCCCCTGCAGCTATATAGATCAGACCAAAATGAGGGACAAATGAGGAGGAATGAGGGACAGAGGGACATTGCTCCAAATCAGGGACAGTCCCTTGAAATCAGGGACAGTTGGGAGCTGTGTATTACAGGGTAAACAGCAAGTTTTCAGAACTGTGCTCCTTTTATCAGACTGACATGTTTTCCATTTTATATAATGCTTTTCATTTTCAGGATAAATCCAGAAATCTTATTGTTACACTTTGACCTTCGCATAGTAAACCAGTTATTGTATCCTTCAGATGTTTTTCTGTCTCCAGCTCACCTTACCTAACGTTGAAATTAAAGTACTTTCAAGGACTTACTGGCTTACACAACACAAAGCATTTTTATTCTGTCCGGACTGATCCCTGACTTCTGGAGTTCATCCCCTTTGTGTACTGCAAGCGACTTAGCAACCTGTGCTGCTCCCAGTAGCAGTTGTACAAACACACTAATAAATCTCCGGACTGCAGGAACCTTCTGTTTGCTTGTGAGTAGCAAAAACTATTTCTTTTTCCCTATAACATCTACTAATTTAAATTCATTTTATTATTTCTAATCTAAGAAATACCATGTTGTGTACTGTATGGTGACATTGTTGTATATTTTGACACCCTGCCAGCTTTGACATATTTATTCTGTTCAATGTTGATATGCTAATAATAATATCATGTGGAAAAAAATACAATGACAAGTCTATTCAAATGGGATGATAACCATAGTTATCAACTGTCCCTGATTTTGAATGGCTGTCCCTGATTCAGAGAAAAGTCCCTCTCTCCCTCTTTCCTCCTCATTTTGGTCTGATCTATATAGTTGTATATAAAATGGACTACTTATCTATCAAAAAGTATTTTAGGCCCCTTTCCTACGATCGGACCGTTCAGGTCCGTCTGTCAGTTTTGACGGCGGACCTGAACGGGCGCTCCATGTTAGTCTACGGAAGCAGACGGATGGCTCTACGTCCAGGTCCGTCGCTGGCAGATTGGATCGGGTGAGATCTGATGAAAACAGACATGCTGTCCGTTTTCATCCGATCCCTCCATAGGCGGCAGCGGCGCCTGACAAGCCCCTCCCCGCTCAGTGAGCAGAGAGGGACCTGTCATCCGCCGGCTCACCGGAGATCAACGGACAGATCTCCCGCTGAGCCGGCGGACCGAGGCGTGTGAAAGGGGCCTTACAGTGCTAAACCTTTCATCCAGTTTCCAAATTGCTACAAAAGTCAATATAAAGGAACAGCAGTGGTAGAAATAGCACTTGTAGGTTTAACCCAGGGGTGTCCAAACTTTTTTCAAAGAGGACCAGATCTGATGAAGTGAACATGCGTGAGGGCTGACTATTTTGCCTGACATTCTTTGAACCATTAAAATTTGGTCTAAGTGTGTTCGTTCGAGCAAAAATACACTGCCCAACAAGAATTCTCTTGCCCTTGTGGCTGTGTGTGAGTAAAGAGATGAGCTCGGGCGCGTTATTTGGATATACTGTATTTATTGACGTATAACACGCCCCTTTACTTTAAGAGGGAAGTTTCAGGGAAAAAAAAAATTAATTTTATATAGAGAACTGTGAAGCAAAATAAGGGTCAGTGCCCATCTGCAGCCTCATAAGTGCCATGAATGCAGCACCCCCATTGCCATGAATGCAGTCCCACCATTGCCATGAATGCAGCACCCCCATTTCCATCAGTGCAGCACCCCCATTGTCATGAATACAGCACCCCCATTGCCAGAAATGCAGCACCCCTATTGCCAGGAATGCAGCACCCACCATTGCCATGAATGCAGTAACACTATTTCCATTAATGCAGCACCCCCTTGCCATCAGTGCAGCACCTGCCCATTGCCAGGAATACAGCACCTGCCCATTGCCAGGAATGCAGCACCCGCCCATTGCCAGGAATGCAGCACCCGCCCATTGCCAGGAATGCAGCACCCGCCCATTGCCAGGAATGCAGCACCCGCCCATTGCCAGGAATGCAGCACCCACCATTGCCATTGCCACTGCCACCGTTGTGCAGCCTGATTGATGCCCATCCATCTGCAGCCTTAGAGGGGACAGGGAGGGGGGCGGGACGAGCGCCAAAAGATTACATACAGGAAAAAACTCCTGTTTTCTCGGCGGCCTCTTTAATACAAAGTCCCGCCCCTATGATGGACAGAACAGTCGTCCAATGGCAGCGCAGGAGATGGACTTCCTATTACAGAAGCCACCGTGTAAACAGGAAATACTTCTGTGTCTATGGCACTCATCCCGACTCCTCCCTGTCCCCTCCAAGGCAGCCAGCATATATATCTTTTGTTGCCCCACCGCTGGGAGATAACAAAAGATGTACATGTCCAAATAAGCAGGCAGGCCATTCAAAACAGGAACGCGGGCCCCGAATGGCAGGGGGTGTGTCCTACCTCTACATACTTTTGCTAATATGTCCCTCATTACCATGTCAGAAAGTTGTGAGGTATGCCCAACTGTCAGTATCCCTGATTTCAAAGACTGTCCCTGATTTGGATCAAAGTCCCTCTGTCCCTCTTTCATCCTCATTTGTCCCTTATTTTGGTCTGATCTATTTAGTTGTAAATAAAATGCACTACTTATCTTTTAAAAAGTGTTTCTCAGTGCTAAACCTTTTATCTAATTTCTACATTTCTGCATTTGTACATTTCAAAAGCCAATATCGGTGGCGGCTGGAGCTCAATTTTTTTTTGAGGGGGGGGGGGGGACCGGCAAACAAACCTCCTTGCCACCCCCAAACCTCCCCCTCCAATCGTCTTCCCCACTGCTTCTCCTACCGGCCAATTGAGTTGCTTCTCCTCCCGGCCAATCGGGTCTTAAGACCTGCTTCCTGATTGGCCGGGAAGAGAAGCAGAAAGACAATAATAAATATTAATTTGCTAACGTCACACAACTGGGTGCTCTGCACCCCAAGCCCACCCATTTTGAAGCCAATTAGAGCCTCGGGCTCTAATCACGTGCTTCTAAAGAAAAACAAAAAATCTATGCGTCCGGCAGCCTGCATGGAGATTAGGGGCTGGGCGCATGGAGATTAGGGGAGCGGCACCCCTGCGCCCCGTATGAGCGCCCGTCACTGGTCAATATAAAGGAACAGTAGTGGTAAAAAAAAAAAAAAATTCTAGTGTGTTTACCTAATCGTTGTTTTTTGAATAATTCTTCTTTAAGGGTGCGTGGCAGGGGCGTGTCCTATGCCTACATACTTTTGCTAATAGGTGTCCCTCGTTACCATCTCAGAAAGTTGGGAAGTATGAATAACTGTGATGTCTGTGGGCCCACCCTGTCAGTGCAAATGACCAGGACCTTTAGGATCAAGTATGCTTTTTAAAATATCTTTAATGAAAGATCATTATTGATCACTTAAATACAGAACCATTAAGGGCTAGTTCACACCACAATTTCTGTGTTCCAGCTGCGTTTCTGCATGCATGTTTTTGATATGTTCTGGTGAGTTTTCTCCCTCCTTTTTTTTTTCTTCATCTCAATTGAGGACATGTGCACTCCTGTGCGTTTTTTGATGCGTTTTGCCACGTTACAGGTGCGTTCCATACAGAAAAAATGCAGCATGTTCTACTTTTGTTGACTGCACTGGAACACACTGCACTAGTGTGAACTAGGGCTATTAGTATCCATGTTAAACACTGTCCAAATAAAAAACGCACACTGCACTGTATACAGGCTGGTTCACATCACATGCAGTCTAGTGCAGTTTTTTTTCCGCATGAAATAAATGGACAGTAGGTTACATGGATTCCAATCACAAAGGTCACACCATTGCAGTGCATTCCAGTACACTTAACAAAAGTAGAACATAGAACATGGCAAAACACATCAAAAAGGCACTGGAAAGCATCTACATGCATCAAACATGCACCAAACTGCTTTTCAGCAGAAAAAACCCAGGATACTTTGGAGAAAAAAAACAAAACAATGCACTGGAACACATTGAAAACGCATACAAAAAAAACACACAGGGTACCTACATAAATATTCTCTTTATTTCCATAGCTCATTGGGTGTCCCAAAACCTAAAGTGCTCTACAATGTAATTTCTGACCAGATATTGGATGATTGTGCCCTGAGCCTCTCACCATTTAACACTTAGGGTCGGTTCACACTGCTGCAATGCGGGAACCCTGCGAATCCACTGTGGGTTCCCGCATCACATGTCTCTCGGCGGCAGTTCACACTGCCCTATGCATACTGCTGGGAGTGCCAGTAAAAAAGGTAATGACACCCCCAAATCAGTTCACATATCGCAGTGCAATCTGCAAACTCGGACAGGAATCGGATCACATGGGTGTGAACACCCATGCAATCCGATTCTGCTGTGGACCAAAAAAAGGGTCCTGTGCGAGTTTGGCCTGAATGCGATGCGAATTCAACCATACTATCTGTATGGCTGAAATCACATTGCATGGACATCACATGTGATTTGCACTGCGGTGCAGGGGAGAATCACATGCGATCTTGCACCACGCAGCAGTGTGAACCAGCCCTAAAGCCTAGTACACACTACCAGTTTTTTTTTTTTTTTTTTTCCCGTTCAATCTAGCGCAGTGGTTCTCAACTCCAGTCCTCAGGACCCACCAACAGGCCAAATTTTAAGTATTACCTTGGGGAGATGCAGACTAGAATACTGCAATCACTGAGCAGCAAATGATATCACCTGTGATGTATTTCAGTTATCTTGCAAACCTGGCCTGTTAGTGGGTCCTGAGGACCGGAGTTGAGAACCACTGATCTAGCGGGTTGAGCGAAAAAAACCTGACAGCTCAGGTCGGAGCCGCTGTATTAACAATCTGATGTTAGTACACCAATCTCCCCTGCTGTGCTACTGCGTTCAGACACCCCTGCAAGAACACTCCAGTCAGTGCTCTCAGCTATTGACTGAAAGCACTGAGCGGGAGGCATCGGCAGACCTTTTTTGGTCATGACCCTTCGTCAGAAGCTGACCGAACAGGCACAGGCTGAATGTCAGACGGTTTCTATTGAGCCGCCCGACATTTTGGCCCATGTGTACTAGGCTTTAACTTTTTGGGGGGGAAAATTATTTGTATTTGTTTACAACATAATACAAAACACGGTATCGTAGATACCCAATTAAAAGAAAAAAAAAAGAAAAGAGGGGAGAGGGGGTGGGAGGAGGAGAGGGGGGGAAAAACTAGA
Source organism: Lithobates clamitans (assembly GCA_037952925.1). Lineage (NCBI taxonomy): Eukaryota > Metazoa > Chordata > Amphibia > Anura > Ranidae > Lithobates > Lithobates clamitans. Next base: position 854,425 of record JBBGZY010000301.1, on the reverse strand, counting down.
GGGAGGGGGGGGAGAAGAAGGGGGGGGGGATTTGGGGAGGGGGGAGGGAGGGGGGTGAGAGAGAAGAAGAAGAAGAAGGGGGGGAGAAGAGAGGGGGGAGAGGAAACAAGTGGAGGAAAGGGAGGGGAAAAAAGGGGGGGAAAGAGGGGGAGGGAAAGGAGAAAGAAGGGGGGGTATTGGGAAAGGGGGGAGAGGGGAAAGGAGAAATAGCAAGGGAAATAGGTAGAGATTCCCTCCCTCCTTCCCCTCCCCCCTGCCCCCTTCCCTTCCCCTCTCCCCCTTCCCCCCCCCCTTTTCCTTCCGTCCACCAATTCCCTCACGGTCTTGTCCAGTCCTTTCACTGTGGTGATATATACTCTTTTTATATATAGCTTAGGCCAACACTCATTATACATTATATAAATTTTTTGACACTAGCCGATCTTGCCACAAAATCCCCCGTGCTCGCCCTAGGGGGAACGCCCCCAGTGGGCGTCTCACAAGTGCCGTCTAACCCGAAAGGGCAGTGGTTGGTGAGTGTTTACAAAACTTTATAAATTGCTCCAAAATCATGTTATGTTCTCTGTATTATCTGTTACCAATATTTATTTTGTAACTCTGACTGTTTTACTCTGTAGATACTGTATGTGGACGCCTCCTGAGGAAGCGGCTACGCCGCAAAACTGTTGAGGTTCACGTCCTTGAGTATATCAGCTTGCCTCCATTTACCTATGCGGGCTTTACTATATTGCTTTTTTAAAATTACTATTGTTTTGTAACAGTTCTTAGAGTGTACTGTTATTAATCTATATTATGTATATGGATTTTTTAATGCTTGAAATTGAATAAACTGTAATTTTTACCCTTACTGTATGTTATTATATGGTACCGCAATAGTCCACATTTTCCTTTTGGTGAGGCAGGACTTGATTTGGAGCGGTCCTGTCCATTTCCTCTCCAATCCATCTCTGATTAGAGAAAAGCTCAACCCCCCCAAAAAATAAGGATGAGCGGGAAGAGGAGAGAAAGACCAGTAAGCAACCACTCAAGCTCTGGTTGGAGCATGCATAACACAGCACACAGCATTTTTCTGAAATGGAAATTAACTATGTAGGCATTTATGTGTGTAGTCATTTAGAGATATGCAGCTTACTATATTTGAAGTCACTGGTAAACTTTTTAAAAATCCAATAAAACATCAGTAGTGGTTTATTGTCATCTGTGCTTGTTGGGAAGTTTTCCCTTTGTGTCTTGTGCTGGTGACAAGTGGTCCTTGGGGCAGGAAGTCACTAATTGATTAACTGTTTTTTTCTAATTTGACAGAGAATAAAGATGATGAAATCTTACAATAAAAGACAACTCCTTGATTTCAGCCATAATACAGGTAAGCTTTAAAAAAAATCTGTGATGAGCCTGGACAAGTCACACTGAACAAATGAGAAGTAAAATAATTAATTTAGGTTAATTTCAGTAAAAAAAAACATGTTCAATAGATCAGGGATGTATGCAAATGTAGTGAAATGTAAATCAGGACTTTTATTTTTTCTGTAAAGTCTAGCTTGGCCCCACCTGTTTTTGTCCCACAAACATAGCTCCCAACTGTCCCTGATTTGGAGGGACTGTCCCTGATTTGGGGCAAAGTCCCCCTGTGCCTCTTTCCTCCTCATTTGTCCCTCATTTTGGTCTGATCTATAAAGTAGGTCAATTTTTGCATTTGTAAATTTCAAAAGCCAATATAAAGGAACAGTAGTGGTAGAAAAAAACACTCATAGGTTTAACTAATTATTTTTTTTGTATAATTCTCCTTTAAGGGGTGTGGCAGGGGGCGTGTCTTATGTGAAGGGAAATCTCCACAATGGGCAAAAACTATACTGGCAGGAGTTATAATCCTCCCTAAAGCCTCGTACACACGATCGGATTGTTGGCCAACAAAGCATCAGACTTTTGTCCGAAGGGCGTGTGCCAGGATCTTGTCTTGCATACAAACGGTACCATAGGCGTGCCCACGGGTTGTGCCGGGTGTGCCCAGGCACACCATAATCATTCAGCCCTGTCTGTGTTTTAAAAAGTTTTGTCAGTGCTAAATGCCTGCAACATCTGTCCTGTCCCTGTGTAACTCAGTCACCACCACTGGGGCCAGTAAAAAACAGCTGTGCTGCGAGTGGGAGGTGATTGAGCAGGGAACTAGGACCTCAGCCGCGGAGTAAGCCAGCCGCATTTTCCGATGCAGCTTCTATAGTTCCTGTGTTCTGCCGAGAAAGTTCCGCTCAGTGGATAAGGACCCCCCTCTACTGCGCAGGTGCTGCGCCTGCGCAGTAGGATCCGGCGGAAATAGCCGAAGCGGAATAGCTGAAAATCAGCTGTACACGGCGCCTGTAAGAGGGCCCCTCGCGGGCTCGCTTCGCTCGCCACGCTTCGGGCACGGCCTCGCTTCGCTCGGCTCTTTTAGATTCCCCCTCTAGGTCCACTTGGATGGTGGGGAAGGAACCTGGACCTAGGGCGCAGGCGCCGTGTACAGCTGATTGAAGAGTTTGAGCTTCGGCTATCTCCGGCGGCTGACAGTAGTTCGTACTGCGCAGGCGCTGCGCCGGCGCAGTACAGGGGGGGAACTTATCCGCCGAGGGAACTTTCTCGGCAAGACACCAGCTGCAGGTCCTCACAGGCGCCAGCGGAATGATCTACATCTGCACTCCGCCCCCCCCCCCCCCCTCCAGCTTCTCTCTCCCTGGATCCAGAGCGGCAGACGAGTGGCTGCAGCCTCCTGAATCCAGGTAGTGATTGCATTTAGAAGCTTCCAGTATGTTCAATCTGTGCCCTCATTCACTTAGATCCTCCCCCCTATCTCCAGTACCGTGTGCCCAGAGAACACGGAGGGGGGGGGGGGCACTGCTACTGCCGGGTGCTGCTGACACTGTGCAGGGAAGGGGGTGAGCTGAGCTCATGTTCTAAGAAAAGTCAATTTGCAGAGGTAAGCTGGCAGTTTCACATCAGAACTAATCAGGAGGATTGGTTTGCAGTGTAATGAGAATGATTAAGCTAATAGTAGGATGGAAGAGCAGAGTGTGTATGGGGGAGTTGAGTCTTCAGCTTTGCTCACAGCTAACAGATATCTTGGATGCTGGCACCTATCACTATATAAACAACCCCCACACTCTGTGTATGTCCAGATAATCTGAAGAAACTTTATAACCATTCAATTTAACCCTGTGTTCTCCAAACTCTGTACAACATGTAAATTCCCCACATAAACTAAACACTCTCTATACAAGTTACCTGTCCTCAATAATCAGAGCAGAGCACAGTGTTCAGTTATTTACATGGTAGTGCAATTGTATGAACACTTATTATTTAGAGAATAATTGTATAGAGGGGGGGAGGATTGCAAGGATTATAGCGGTGCCAAAAATACACAAACTAATTTAAATAAAAAACATAAACATTTTATTGGGAGAATTTATAAAAAACACATAAATGAGGTGTGCAATTATAGATTCAGACAGTTAAAAACATTTGTAGCGACATTTTACGGGAATCAGCCAGGAAAATGTGGCGGCCAGTTCCGTAGACAGGTATATTGAAAGTCCTACATGTTTCGCCAGATATGACTTCTTCAGGGACAGGTGTTTATGTCTTAAAGCGCTACTATACAGTCTATGAAAAAGAGAGTTAACAATCAATACCAAATATAACATAATTAATTTCAAATTAAATCCAATATTAAATAAATTGAAAAAGTGTAAATAAACAATTTATTATATTTGCGGGCTGTCATACATGGACCCTCACGCATATGCCCGAAATGTATCAGCAAAGCACTACACCCCAAGAAGAGGCGGGCATCCCCTCCCCCACCCCCCACCAGGCTGGAACACCCACAAGATGAAAAGAGGGGGCTACCTGTACGTCACCAGGGATGGGCACAAAGAACTCCCGAAGCGACCACCCGAGCTTAGGGTACAATAAAAGGCTGCAGGGGGCAAAGAGGAGGACCAGGCAAAAAAAGTATTTTCTAAAAAAAGGAAAACGAGTATAATAATTATAGTAGGTCCCAAAAGAATTGGGACACAAAAAGTATATAAGCACATAATAGGATTGAGGAATATCTGAATACTTACAAATTTTATTTAAAGAGGTTGTATATAGGACATGGGAACACACTGAATTTGTGACGTAGCGACTGCTTCTTATCACAAATAGGGTCCAAATACAAAATACCTGAAAGTAACAGACATAAAAGACGGAGGAAAGGAGGGAAAATTAAATATTTAAATGTGTAAGTGTATATGTGCCCAACACCAATGTGTTGGGAGGATATAAATGATGGGGGCTAATATAGGACAAGGTATACAGCACTTACCCGTAAGGATAAAGCAGTAATTCAGGGGTCCTCAAACTTTTTAGACAGGGGGCCAGTTCACAGTCCCTCAGACTGTTGGGGGGCCGCACTATAGTTTAAAAAAAATATGAACTAATTCCTATGCACACATCTTATTTGTAGTGCAAAAAATAAAAATAAAGAACAATTGTAATCAATATAAACTTATCAGTATTTCACAGACTCCCCTCATTACAGAACCACTCCCAATCACATACTTCCCCCATCACAGATCCCCCCATATCAGTCCCCCATCATAGCACAGAGTCCCCCACATCACAGATCCCCACCATAGCACAGAGTCCCCCACATCACAGATCCCCACCATAGCACAGAGTCCCCCACATCACAGATCCCCACCATAGCACAGAGTCCCCCACATCACAGATCCCCACCATAGCACAGAGTCCCCCACATCACAGATCCCCACCATAGCACAGAGTCCCCCACATCACAGATCCCCACCATAGCACAGAGTCCCCCACATCACAGATCCCCACCATAGCACAGAGTCCCCCACATCACAGATCCCCACCATAGCACAGAGTCCCCCACATCACAGATCCCCACCATAGCACAGAGTCCCCCACATCACAGTCCCCCACCATAGCACAGAGTCCCCCACATCACAGATCCCCACCATAGCACAGAGTCCCCCACATCACAGATCCCCACCATAGCACAGAGTCCCCCACATCACAGATCCCCACCATAGCACAGAGTCCCCCACATCACAGATCCCCACCATAGCACAGAGTCCCCCACATCAGTACCCCACCATAGCACAGAGTCCCCCACATCACAGATCCCCACCATAGCACAGAGTCCCCCACATAGCACAGAGTCCCCCACATCACAGATCCCCACCATAGCACAGAGTCCCCCACATCACAGATCCCCACCATAGCACAGAGTCCCCCCGTGTGTCACAGATCCCCACCATAGCACAGATCCCCACCATAGCACAAATCCCCACCATAGCACAAATCCCCACCATAGCACAGATTCCCACCATGGCACAGATTCCCACCATGGCACAGATTCCCACCATGGCACAGATTCCCACCATGGCACAGATTCCCACCATAGCACAGACTCCCCCCGCCGCCCTTACACTTACCTGTATCACGCAGGACACGAGGCATGGTAGGTCCGGACGGAGGACGGGGCTTTGGAAGTGAGGGGCAGGTGATTGGTTCCTGGGACCGCTCTGATGCCTAGTAACCAATCACCTGCTTCTTAGCACAGAAGGTCCTTTGCCCGGCCTGTCATGTTTCCCGTCCTGTGTGATGGAGGGAGCAGAGGGCAGCGGCAGTGCTGCAATTTTAAAGGGGCAGTCCGCGGGCCGGATCAAAAACGCTGGAGGGCCGGATGCGGCCCACGGGCCGTAGTTTGAGGACCCCTGCAGTAATTAGTCGGATGATGAGTGCTGGGATTACATCTACTAATAATACTGCATTTGGAGTGCTAAGGAGATAGACAGACATATAAGACACCAAGCCCATACACGCTTGCTGTCTCAAAACAACACCCATGTATTCATAAAGTATAGTACATACCAAGTAGAGATGTTGGAAACAAATCCATGTCCTATGAATCCCTATGCGCTGGCATGGCCTGGGAAGCCAGCTCTCTTATGCCCCCCAACACACGTGCGGCGTCTGACGTCACCGCACGTGTGAGCGGACAAAAATACCACTGCGCATGCGCAACTCGCTGCCGCCTACGGGCCTACAAGGTCCAGAAGGCATAGCGAGAGTGTCAAAGTGACACTCGATTTAGAGAATAATGATTTTTTTTATTGAGAATTGTTATTTTGCATCTACTCAGTTAATCGTTTTCATGCATTACGTGTAGGGCAGCCCATTAATTTGAATGGGCTGCCCTAGGCACAAGCATCATGGAAAAGAAGTCCTGAATCTTTTCCAAAAGTGTGCGGCACCCTGTAGTTTGGTCCACATGTTTGCAGATGCATTGAGAGGCCAATAACAAACAATAGCATGCTGCACATCTGGATAAGGGCAGCACATTTCTTTGCATGTTGGGAAGGCATGCAATTTTGCATGCGTTACCCACACGCATAGATGTGAACTTGGCCTTAGAGTGTTTCGTTTTTATATGGTGAATTTACACTTTGGATTTTACAGAGTTTGGATCAACACATGGTTAAATTGAATGGTTATACATTAACTTTACATGATCTGGAAACCACATACACAGAGTGCTTTCACTCTCATACCTCCCACGCTCCTCTCCTGTACATAGTGCCCACTGTCATACTTCCCACACTTCTATCCTGTACATACTGCTCACTCTCATACCCCCCACACTCCTCTCCTGAGCATAGTGCCCACTGTCATACCCCCCACACTCCTCTCCTGTACATAGTGCCCATTGTCACACCCCCCACACTCCTCTCCTGTACATACTGCTCACTCTCATACCCCCACACTCCTCTCCTGTACATACTGCTCACTCTCATACCTCCCACGCTCCTCTCCTGTACATACTGCTCACTCTCATACCCCCACACTCCTCTCCTGTACATACTGCTCACTCTCATACCTCCCACGCTCCTCTCCTGTACATACTGCTCACTCTCATACCCCCACACTCCTCTCCTGTACATACTGCTCACTCTCATACCCCCACACTCCTCTCCTGTACATACTGCTCACTCTCATACCTCCCACGCTCCTCTCCTGTACATAATGCCCACTGTCATACCTCCCACACTCCTCTCCTGTAAATTATTTCTAATTACCTGGCCTGCTAATTAGGAGTTCTGGCTTTACTTTGATTTCTGTTACTGCATACTTGTCCAAGATCGCTGGCTCCGGATTTGTTGAAGTTGGGATCAGAATGAAAGCACAGCAGCTCAGCTTTTTTGTCTTTGTAACACTTTAGAAATTGTACAGCACAAAGTACCTTGAGGATGGTCACTTCTTCTCCAATCTTCCTACATACAATCGTTGGAAAGTCCATGATAGGAGTCTTCCTTCTCTTGTTCCATTACCCATAATTTGACATGAATAGATGGTCACAATTGTAGTCCCATTCTAATTGCCAATGTTGGTGAGGGTGGTTGGATGTACGCATCTTCCCGCCATCAGCTATGAAAAAAAAGAAGGTATTGAACTATAATTCAACCCACCAACGTTCCTAAAAATACCAATTTCAGATAGCCTGTCACAAGTAGCAGCCACCTTCTAGGTAGTAGTGTTTCCTAGATCCTGGGCCTCTGCCATGGTGTGGATTCTCAGTGTCACCAGTGGTATGCTTTCATTCCATTTAACTGAACGTCCAAACATTTCTTGGGTGTTGTTATTTCGAGGGTTTATGTTGTAGTGGGTATTATTTTCATGAAATCTGTGATATTTATTTATTCATGATTTACTAAAACTGGAGAGTGCAAAATCTGGTGCAGCTGTGCATAGTAGCCAATCAGCTTCTAACTTGAACTTGTTCAGTTAGACCCCTTTCACACTAAGGCGCTTTTCAGGCACTTTCGCGCTAAAAAAAGCACCTGAAAAGCTTCTGAAAACTGTTTCCCATTAATATCAATGGATGCTTTCACACTGTGGCGATGCGCTGGCGGGGTGGTGAAAAAAAGTCCTGCAAGCAGCATGTTTGGAGCGCTCAAAAAAACGTCTCAAAAACACACCACTCCATTGAAATGAATGGGAAGTGCCTGAAAAGCGCAAGAAAAGCGCCTCAAAATTGTTCTTTTGAGTCACGTGACCTTAAAAAATATTAAAAATGCACAGCTAACGCCTCAAAAGCGCTTGAAAAGAGCCCAACGATTTATGGGCAGTTTTCAAGCTCCTCAGTGTGAAAGGGGTCCTGATCTTTGACAATAAAGTCCTGGAAGCTGATTTGTTTCTATGCCGAGCTGCACCAGATTTTGCACGCTCCCGTTTTTATAAATCAACCCCATAGTTCTTTATATAATTAATTTCTTGGATGATGGCTTTTTTATATTATAGGGACCACACTTTATTTTATAATATTTTATTTCATTTCAGTTAATCCTTGGCATCCTCCCCCCCAGTCCCCCTTCTTTTGGTCCCTGCCTTTCTCAAGACTTTAGCCCTGTTGGCCTTCACTTACATTTTCTTCTACCCCTCCTTCCTTACATTCTGTTAGCATTACCTAAAAGTGGTGTTTTTTTGTTGGCTGGAGCTGTCCAGATATATATCCAGGGGCTTGATTGTCTCACTCACTCATTATAAAAAAAAATCTTTAATCAATAAGATTGTTGTATATAGAGTTCACATTCAGTAGGTTGATACAGTCTAATGGGATATTTTTGGTAGCTCCAACCTTTATGAGAATGGTTTTGGGTATTTTTGTTATACAATTGTCGCCAATTTTTTTGTTATTTCTGTACTGCCTTTAACTGGTTACTTGTGTGTTGTGTAATTTGCTGCCAGGCGGACCGGAAGTCAGGAAGGGGTTAATGTGCTGGCTCTTGGGTGTTCATGGCTCTGCCCCCTTCAAGCGGGCTATAAATACAAGGGGAGGCAACCTAACCTGGTCCTTGGATGGGGAGTGGCATGGAGGATTGCTGCCACATGTAACGCGGTTCTGATTTTTGGGGCTCTCCCTTGGTAGGTCCCCAGCTGGGGGAACAGAAGGCGGATTCATAGACTTTATTCTATGAACTTGGCACTATTTATAAGGTATGACCTGGGACAGCCTGAGGTTAGAATCAACTAGAACAATGTATGGAAGGAATATGTAAAAGATCTTTCTGTACCAACAAGTGTTTGAGAAGATTTTAAGTAAATGTTTAAAAGTTCCAAAATGTGCATGGTCTGAAGTTATTTAAAAAAGGGGTGCATGCATGGCGTATTAAAGAACAGGGCTTAGTTTGGGGATGAAGAGAAGATAGTGAAGAGACATTACATTAGCGGAAGGGGGATGGACTATATTGTCATTGCTAGGGGTAACTGGGTTAATGTTGGATGCTAAAGCAGCCAACCAGCGAGTAGTAGAGGGTGACTTGGCATGTGTGATGGAGGGCCATAGTAGAGAGGTTTGCAAGCTGGGCATCCTTCCTAGAGATCGGTACCCCAGAGATCCTAGAGATATGTGCTATCGCAGCACAGAGTATCCCATGTACCTAGCCTGAGAGGTCATGGATGATGAGTTAGAGGTTACGGGGGTGAAGAAGCTCATGATAAGGAAGTGACTTTCCCCTGTCTTATGAGAAGTCTTATTATGTCACTGGGAGTGAGGTGACATGTTGGGCTGTGCTGATGAAGTGTGGTACAGGCTCCACAGTACCCATTCAGAATTGCTGCATCCATTGGGACAAGTTACAGAGCCCCCCAATATGAGGTGTGCACCATAAAGAGAAGGAACATACAGTAACTGTGCAAATAAAGTATGCTTGCTTCTAAGTAATAGTGCCACATTAATGATGATTTCACAAGACAGCGTTTTCCACCTGTGAATACAGGCATTAGCGAGCGTTACTAATGAGTACCCCATTGGGCGTGTAAAGCCTTGCGCACATACTTTTGCTTATATCTTATATAAATCTGGCTTGCCTACGAATAAATCTGACTCTCTGTTAGAAATTCACCAGATTAATGTGTGTTCTTTTCTTCACTAGACCTGTTTAGATCAAGAGAGAAGCCCAAAAACTCGGGGATTGATCAAAGTAAGGTGGACCTTCTGGAAGAAGAACTAAGAAAAGGTTATCATCAGGAGGCTTTAACTCTCAATGCTGTAATGGAGAACATGACACGCCTTTATCTAACACGGTAAAGTGGGCCGAGAACTGGAATCAGCATCATCACTAGGGATAAGCAAATCCCCAGTTTAAAGCGGTAACGAAGTCTACTTTTTTTTACTTGTACCTACAGGAAAGCCTATAATAAGGCTTACAACCTGTAGGTACAGTGATTATCTCCTAAACATGTACCGTTTAGAAGATATACACCTTTGTAGCTAGACTCTCATGTGCAGTGATGTCGTCACGACTCGGCCATTTAAGCGGCTGGAGTACGTAAACCCAGAAGAAAGACTGGGGGAAGATGGAAGCCCCTGTCACCAGTAACAGCGCATCGCTGGAGGGATCCACTTTACAGGTAAGTCTGTCATAATGTGGTAGTATGGAATGCATACTACCACATTATTACATTAACCTGCAGAGGAACTATTCTTTCTTTCAGATATATATATACTACAGCGCTCGCAATATATCAGAAACCGTGAAATCAGACCGAGACAGAAGTACAATTAAATCACACTTGTTTAAAAATAAAAGTAAAAAGAACAAACGTAGTCAAAACATAGCCAAAGTTCAGTTACCGGAACAGATAGTCAGCCAAGCCAGAAGTCAGGGATCAATGTAGTGGAACAGCAAGCAGGGTCTGGAGCCAGAAGGAATGTCAGCAAAGCAAGTCTTGAACAGGATCGCAGGAGATTTCTGCGATGTTGGCCAAGGCAAAGGCAGAGATCCTCTGGACAGGACGGCTTAAGTAGGCAGGACTGACGAGCAGGAAATCATCAACAGCTGAGTAACTGTGGAGAGATAGGAGCTGGCAATTAGCCGACAGCTGAGCAGCCAGCTCAGAGAAGGAAGGGCTGAGCCCAGCCCTGACACAATAATACAAAACAATAACCTAAATAATCACATAATAACAATTCATTAATAGGTGAATGCCCATATATTAGTGAACGATGTGCTCCAATCCACAAAGTGCAAAGTGCTCCAAAATTTGAGGTGCGCAACACCCCCTCCAATGTCCCCACTCACCGGATGGAGTGGACCTCTAGCTTTTCAGTCTAGGGGTCGTTTCAGGCTTAAAATGGTGGCCAGGGATGGTAGATTTACATCAATTCACAAAGCAAATCTCCCATGCTTATAATAATCATCCATAGATAATAGTACCCAAAATGAGATAGAAAGGAGGGAACTATAGTGAAGTACTGTTTGGCAATATCTTTATTGCGCAAGTAAAATTAATACTTACAAAATGCAGAGTAAAAACAGGCATATATCATTAAAAGATTTGCAATGGGAAATGCCGCTGTTGGCGTACGTTCCACTGAAAACCGGAAGTGACGTCTATTGGACTCGAAACCGGAAATTGCGTCAATGCGTTTTCGCCCTCCCACAAGATATATTTTTGCTAAAAATCTTTTCACAATCTTTTACTTCAAGCGCAAGTATATATATTTAGAATAGATTTTTTCACTATGTTTTTCAAGAGTTTACTACCGCTTTAATTCACCAAGAATTCGTCAAATCCCATTTGAAATATGGCGAACCTGAACTTGGCGTTGAATCTCATTGAAGTCTATGGGGCATTGGCCATTGCCACGGAGGACATGTACCAATGTAATAAAATACTGTTCAGCTGGGAGAGGGTCTGTTCCGGTGGTTTGGTTTCAAAAGCAACATTGAAAATACATAAATCATTTAAATAATATGCTTGGGGGATACCCTTAAGTTGTGCGTTGTGTTCTGGAACTGCATTGCCGCGTACACATGATCGGAATTTCCGACAACTAATGTTCGATGTGAGCTTGTTGTCAGAAATTCCGACTGTGTGTAGGCTCCATCGGACATTTGCTGTCGGAATTTCCGACAACAGATGTTTGAGCATTGGATCTCAAATTTTCTGACAACAAAATCCGTTGTCGTAAATTTTGAGCATGTGTAGACAATTCCGACGCACAAAGTTCCACGCATGCTTGGAATCACGAAGAAGAGCCACACTGGCTATTGAACTTCATTTTTCTCGGCTTGTCGTACGTGTTGCATGTCACCGCGTTCTTGACGTTCAGAATTTCTGACAACATTTGTGTGACCGCGTGTATGCAAGACAAGTTTGAGCCAACGTCCGTCGGAAATAAATCCACAGTTTGGTTGTCGGAATGTCCGATCGTTTGTACGCGGCATTTGAGTTCCATGGGTGGTCACAGCAGCAATGTACACTGGCAGGGCATATTTGACTATGGAATAGCTTTTTCTTTTCTGCAATTAGCTTTGTTTTCTCCCCAATCTGATGTGTTGGGGGGAAATCTGATGTGATGGGGAGGCCTCTGATGTGATAGGGGGCATGTGATAGGGGGCCTCGGATGCGGTAGGGGGCCTCGGATGTGATAGGGGGCCTTGGATGCGATAGGGGGCCTCGGATGCGATGAGGGAACTCTGATGTGATATACAATGTAATACTGACAAATAATCTCGCTCATAGGTTGGACTTGATGGACTTGTGTCTTTTTTTAACCTCACCTACTATGTAACTATGATGGGGGGCCTCTGATGTAAAGGGGGACCGCTGATGTAAAGGGGGAACTCTGATGTAAAGGGGTACCTCTGATGTGATGGGGGGGGGGGCTCTGATGTGAAGGTAAAACCTCTGATGTGATTGGGGACCTCTAATGTGAAGATGGAACTCTGGTGTGATGGGGGCCTCTGGTGTGATGGGGGCATCTGATGTGATAGGGGACCTCTGATGTGATAGGGGACCTCTGATGTGATGGGGGGTCTCTGATGTGAGGGAGGCCTCTGATGTGATGTGGTGGGGAGCCTCTAATGTAAGGGGGGACCTCTGATGTGATGGGTGGACTCTGATGTGATGGGGGACCTCTGATGTGATGGGGGACGTCTGATGTGATGGGGGACATCTGATGTGATGGGGGACCTCTTATGTGATGGGGGACCTCTGATATGATGGGGGACCTCTGATGTAATGGGGGACCTCTGATGTGATGGGGGACCTTTTATGTGATGGGGGACGTCTGATGTGATGGGGGACCTTTTATGTGATGGGGGACGTCTGATATGATGGGGGACCTCTAATGTGAATGGGGGGCCACTGATGTAATGAGGACCTGTGATGTGATGGGGGGTCTCTGATGTGATGGGAGGACCTCTGATGTGATGAGGACCTGTGATGTGATGGGGGACCTCTTATGTGATGGGGGACCTCTGATGTGAAGGGGGGCCTCTGATATCATGGGGGACCTCTGATATGATGGGGGACCTCTTATGTGATGTGGGACCTCTGATGTGAAGGGGGGTCTCTGATGTGATGAGGACCTGTGATGTGACGGGGGGTCTCTGATGTGATGGGAGGACCTCTGATATGAAGGGAGACTTTGGAAGTGAAGTTAATTTCATCAAGGCAGTTGTGCGCATCATCCCAGCCTTGAGATTCCTATTGATAGGTAACATTTTTAATATTTTAGACTGGGATTTTGCATATTTTAAAGGATGCCACAACTGAAAAACGGGATGAGAATTCCTGCACTATACAATCTGGCTCTTTTAGCTTTAAAAAAACTATGTAATATGAGGTAAAAAAATAATCAATCAATTAAATTATTATCAAGTTAGGCAGGCTATTGTACTACATAGGCGATGGTAGAGCTAAAGGACATTGTACAATTAGATTGTATAGTGTATGGCCAGCTCTAGCATACAAGGACATGCATTGTGCTGCGACAAGTATCTGTATGCTGAGACTCTGCTTACTATATGTCCCAGTTGTGTGACACGTACTTTGTAGTTCATATACTATTTGCTGCTTTTACCTTGCAGGTTTCAGGAACTGGAGAAAGAACTGATAGGCGCCCAGCAAGCATTGGAGCAGGCCGAGAAACAACAGTGCGAAGCACAGAGAACCCAAACGGAGCTTCTCCATCACAACTGGGAGCTCCTGAGAAAACTCCAGCAGCTTCGCCAGACACTAGAGAGACAACAGAATAGAAAAAACAGGAGGCGACAGTCCCCGCCTGAGATCACACACTGGAAACTAGTAGACTTGCAGCGCACCAGACATCCTGTGTAATAAAAGTCGATTAGGCATGTTCATAACTATTGAAGCTGAACTCCGGGCATAAAAACTTTTATTGAAATAGATTCCTCAATAACCACAAAGGATATAAATCTACTATGTGTGCACCAAAGAGCTTTCCAAACCCAGATATTACTTTGTAAAGGTAGCAGTGGCATTATCATGTACATAGCCTGTGCAGAGGGAAGAGCTCTGGGAGGGGCAGTAGCTCCACCCACTACATGAAATCTACAGGAGGGGGCGGAGACAAGACCAGTCACCCTGCACAAGGAGGGAGAGCAGCAGAGACCGGTCTTTATTACAGGAAGCTCCTGCACAGAAGGAAAGTCTCATTTACTGCCCATATCTGGAGGAAATGCCCAAAAAAACACCAAAATTCAATCAAGAATACACATGATGAATGGATTTAGATGATATTTGCTTATCCTGGATCTTAATTGGGTATAAAGAGAATATATTTCTGAAAACACTCGGTGCTTTTGAGTCCTTTTTTTATTATTAAAAAAAATTGAAAGTATTAGGGTTGCGTCAATACTGTTTTTTTTATCTGCGAGTACCGATACTTAAGGAAATACGGAAGAACCCCCTAACGGGGCTTTAATGCATCTTCTGGGGTGCGCAGCCCATTTGTCTGCACTCCTATGAGTGTCCCTGTTTTGTCGAGTACCGATATTTTGCAGTGCGATTTGCATCAATACAAAAGAAAATTCGCACTGCAAAGAATCGCATTGATTTGAACAGGAATGCGGTGCGATTCCCCCCACTGTCCCTGTGTATGTGTGTATAGAATGGGAAAAGTGCCATCTAGTGGGCAGTTTAATAAAAATGTTAGAACACACAATACATAGCCACACCTCCCAACATTTTGAGATGGGAATGAGAGACACCTACTAGCAAATGTATGTAGGCATAGGACACACCCCCTGCCACACCCCCTTAAAGGAGGATTAACCCCCCAAAAAAGGGTAATTAAATTCACAAGGGCTTTTTTTACCACTACTATTCCTTTAAATTGGCTTTTAAAATGTACAAATGCAGCAATTTATAATTTAGATGAAATTTTAGCGCTGGGAAACACTTTTTGAAAGATAAAAAGTGCATTTTATATACAACTATATAGATCAGACTAAAATGAGGGACAAATGAGGAGGAAAGAGGGACAGAGGGACATTGCTCCAAATCAGGGACAGTCCCTCGAAATCAGTGACAGTTGGGAGGTATGCATATCTGGCCAAATGCAAAATCTGCATATGTGTCCTGGACCCACCGATGATAGCAAATCACGGCCAATGGAGAAGTTCCGGGACCCCGTGTGTATAGGGCGGAAGTGATGTCAGCTTGAGGGTGGACCAGCCCTGTGAACACCCCCAGCGACCGTGATCTGCTATCAGCGGCAGGACCGGGACACCTTTTTTGCAAATTTTGCATTTGGCCAGATATGTATTGTATTATTCACGGATTATCTGCTGAGTTAAAGTGACCCGGTGTGGTGCCCATTCATCATAAATCAACAGGTTACGTGATATTAAACTCTCAGTTTTTTAAAGCACTTTCAGCAGCTGATTTATTCACTTACTGAGTATGTAGCTTCTTTATCTTTCAATGCTTGCCTATGTTCCAGTTTACACAGGTGCCATTACCGCTGCGTCAGGTTTCCTGTTTCGGGGTGGCTCCTTTCTCTTGCAGCATCCTATGGAGCCACCCTTGCATGCAGGGTCTACAGATATGTGTCTCTCTCCACTGTGTGCGTCCATAGAAACACACAGCCTCAAAGCCTAGGATAGGAATTTACTCCTCTGCTCCTCCCCCGTTCCCTTACTCAAACCAACAGAATGGCTGGAGACCGCACTGTCCACTGTTAACTCTTTACTGTGAAGTTTGAAAGTTCAGAAAAGCAGCAATGAGAGCGTAGGAGTCATCCACATTGAAAGTTGTAAACTGAAAGTCCTGGGGTAAGGATCTTCACCAGTTGCGGACCTGCTACATTACTGCTACAGTGCAGGCCGGCTGCGCAGAATCCGCTCTTCCAGGTAGGAGGTTCACGCCGGCTGTTCTCTGATTAGTCGCAGCACAAGCCGATCAGCGGGTGCGGCCAATAGATGACCGCCGGCACCCGCTGGTTGGCCATTGAGGAAGACAGGACAGAGCTTTGCCTATGTAAACATTACAGAGCTCTGTCCTGTCAGCAGGGATGAGCTGGTTTTTGCTTCCCTGCAAAGCAGGGAAGAAAAACCAGCACATCCCTTAGTGAAAGCACCTCACAGTAAATACAAAAACACTGGTTAGGCACCCCTTGATCGCCCTAGATGTTTAACTCCTTCCCTGCCAGTGTCATTAGTACAGTGACAGTGTATATTTTTAGCACTGATCACTGTATTAGTGTCACTGGTTCCAACAACGTGTCAAAGGTGTGAGTTAGTGTCAGACTGCCCGCCATACTATCGCAGTCCCGCTATAAGTCGCTGATTGCTGCCATTAGTAGTATAAAAAAATAAATACAAATTCCAGTATATATCCCATAGTTTATAGAAAAATCACGAGGGTTTACAACCCCTTTAACTCCCCGTTCATCAGGATTCCCACTTGCCATTTTTAAGTGCAATTTTCACGTGTTTCCATGTGTTGCGCATGGGGCAGCCTATTCACTTCACTGAGCTGCCCTATGTGCATTTGTCACCCAAAAGAGGCTCCTGCTCCTTTTTAGGCGATGAGCGTCACATGATTTTTAAATCAAGTTATGTCATGATTTCCGTGCCATTCTGTTGTTTGCGGCAAAATTTGTGCCCGCGTTTGGGGTGCCGATAGGAGTGAATGGCACTCAAACGCATGTTGTGTGTTTTACCATGATTGTACAGCAATTTGGACTCGTGGGAAGAATTGCAATGATTCTGCCAGCAATTCCAAAATGCCAAGTGTGAATGGGGCCATACAGGTATGTACAACCTTCAAATTATATACAACCAGCTGTGTCAGAGCAGATGGAGTGCTTTACAAAGTTGTAAGAGAGAAGCCATTATACCAATCGGCAGGGGCGTTGCTAGGGGGTGGCTTTTGGGGCTATAGCCCTGAATCTGAGGCCAATAGCCTCGAGTCTCTGCAGGGGTCCCCAAGGGGAGGGGAGGCTCTCTGGGGACCCTGATGTAAGGGAGAGGCTCTCTGGGGACCCTGATTTTAAGGCCTAGGCTCCCTAGGGACCCAGATTTAAGGGGGTGGCTCTCTAGGGACCCTAATGTAAGGGGGCCTCTTTGGGAACCCTGATGTAAGTGGGGGGCCCCTTTGGGTACCCTGATGGAAGGGGGAGGCTCTCTGAGGACTCTGATGTAAGGAAGAGGCTCTCTGGGGACCCTGATGTAAGGTGATGTAAGGGGGGCTCTCTGGGGACCCTGATGTAAGCGGGGGGCTCTCTGGGGATATATATACACCCACACGTATATTACTGTATATACATATGTATGCCCGCCCAAGCGTATGACTTTCTTTACTACGCTGCTATGGGCTCTAGCCCCAGATCTTTTGTAGAACTAGCAACGCCCCTGCCAATCGGCACCTGCAGGGGGGAGGCGCTACACTTAAGAGCTACGCTTAGATCGGCCATAGACAGTTTGAATCTCGGCTGGTTCAGCAGCAACCAGCTGAGACTTGAACCAAGTATGGGCAGGCTGAAAGCGGGATTCCGGCCGTAAAAAAAAATAAATAAAAGTCAGCAGCTACAAACACTGTAGCTGCCGACTTTAAATAAGTAGACTTACCTGTCCTGGGTGCCCGCGATGTCGGCCGCCCGAGGCTGACCTGTCCTTCGGCTCCTGGGTCCCGGCATCGCCATCCTAAGTAAGGGAAACAGGCAGTTGAGCCTCGCGGCTTCACTGCCAGTTTCCTACTACGCACACGCGAGCGGCGCAGCGCTCTGTGAATGGCCCCGTCCTGTTCTGGGAACACACACAGTTCCCAGAACACCACAGGGCTGCTCACCGAGGTGCAGAACACGCCGCGGAATAGGAAGAGGCAGATTAGGAAGACTGCCTAGCAACAAGGGTTTAGGTAAGTTTAAAAAAAAGTTTTTTTCAAATTTTTTTTTCAAATTTTTTTTAGGATTTTTCATGCAATTTTTTTTTTTTTTTTATTGTGGAGGGTGGCCCTCCACTTCAATGTACCCAAGTTGATCAATCAATCAACTTGGGTATAACCAACCTGCCGGATTTTACATGCGATTATCACTAACAGCTGGTATAGCCGCCAGCAATAATCATTGTATCCTCCCAGCGGGGACAGCTTGCCCTGCCAGCCCGGTGGGAGAGGGATTCCCCTGACAGTGCTGTCTGTGCTGATGGGGAAATCAAGCAAATTACTTTCTTGCAACCCGAAGTTGCAGGAAAGAAATTTTGCTCCATGTATGGCCTAGACATGTGCAATTCGTTTAGTTCTGAATTAGTTTTTGTTAACAAATTTTGACAAATTTGTTAATTTGGAAATATCTGAATTATCGAAAACCCCATTTAACGAATTTTTCAGAATATTCAAAAATTCGTATATTCGAAAATGTGAAAATTCGTAAATTTGTAAATTTGAAAATTTGTAAATTTGTAAATCCAAAAACCCAAAAATTTGAAAATCTGAAATAATAACTAACTATACTAACTATTAAATTCTAGGTATTGGATTTTCCTTTCAAATTTGGCTGTTAGTGACGAAATGTAACGAATACAAATTTATCCGAAGTTACGAATTATCCGAAAATAACAAATGCCGCATCAAAACAAATGGGACATAGCAAATTAATAATAATAAATAACAATAATGAAAACTTTTTTTTACTATTATTTATTATTAATTTGCTCCGTTCCATTTGTTTTGATGCGGCATTTGTTATTTCGGATAATTCGTAACTTCGGATAAATTCGTAACGTTCACTAACAATAATGAATGACCCGAAAAAAGAAATAAAACGAAAACAAACAAATTTTTCGGTTGTGCACATGTCTAGTATGGCCTGCATTACCTTTTTTTTTTTTTTTTTTTACCGTTTTTGAAATGTCACATAGTGACAGGTCAATAATGCGTCTGCACAGCAGCACTGTGTGTTGCATTGTTGCTCACTAATACATCATCCAATGCGCTACAGGAAATTGCTGCATTTTTTCGCACTATAGAGCACATCCCAGCATTGCAATGTGAATGGAAAACATGGAAAACAATTGTCTATGTGACCTTCAATGCACCGCTCCCTGCACATTAGAATCAGACCCAACATCCTATTCACACCGAGTGTAGCCTGAAATGATTTTTTTGCACATTTTTTGCGCATTACGCATAGGGCAGCCCATTCACTTGGGCGTTGAGCTGAGCGCATTTTCTGTGCGTTTCGCAGCGCACAAAGACGTGCATCCGCTCGCTGTCTTTGGGTTGCCACTAAAGCGGAGCTCCAGGCTCCTTTAGAAAAAAAATAGATGTCAGCAGCTACAAATAGTGTATCTGCTGACTTTTAATATTAGGGCCCTTACCTGTCCAGGAATCCAGCGGTGTCTATAACTGAGCTGATTTTTCATTCTGTTATCGGGTGCTGCTGCCGCCGCCATCTTGACTAAGGAAAACCATAAGTAAACCCTTGTGGCTTCACAGCCGGTGTTTCGTCACATATGGCGACCCATCACATTTGGCTACCCGCTGGAGTGTGCATGCGCGACGCCGCCATATGCGTTCCAACACTTATAAAACTTTTGTCACTTTAAACACTTTTTTGAAAGCGTTAAAAAAAAATTCAAACAAAAAAGTGTTAAAAGTGTTTTTGTCACTTTTAACACTTTTTAAACGTAAAGTTTTAAAAGTGTTGAAACGCATATGGCGGCGTCACGCATGCGCACTCCAGCGGGTAGCCAAATGTGATGGGTCGCCGTATGTGACGAAACACCGGTTCCCCCCCAGATGTATGGAGATGGGGGGGGGGCGCCTCTTATGCACCGGTCGCCGCTGTGTTTCTGTGTGCATTTCCAGAACAAGCACATGCGCATGCAACCTAAAGAGCAATCTAAAAAGCGACTCAGCGCAGATCACTTTTCAAACCCTGCCACCATGGTAAAAGAGCACAAAATTCTAAATAAAATAAATAAATAGAATAAAATCAGGAATTTTGTAACTATTACTATACAGGATTTATATAGAGCCAACAGTTTGTGCAGCGCTTTACAATGTACCTATAGTCAACAGATAAAGATGATAAAAGAAAAGGTTACCCTTTTACAGTCCTCATCTGATCTAATGCTGGCCATACACTATATGAATAATCGGCAGAAATTCGGTCATTCGGCCAGTTCGTTCGTTTTTCGGCCAGTTAATGGGAACAAAATCGAAAATCGTTGGGACGTTTTTGAGCTGAAAAAACGAAGGACAACTTTGGAAATTTTCTGCCGAACGAACGATAAATTGAAAGGTTATGCTGGCCATACCTTATGCAAAAAATCGGCCGCAATTCGGTCATTTGGCCAGTTCATTCGTTTTTCGGCCAGTTAATGGGCACAAAATCGATAATCGTTGGGACGTTTTTGAGCCGAAAAAACGAAGGACAAGTTTGGAAATTTTTCTGCCGAACGAACGATAAATTGAAAGGTTAATGCGTTTCCCATCCGAACTGTTTGCACTAGGTATATGTAAACAAAAAACAAACAAAAAAATGCATTCATTCATATCCACTGACCGATTTATCGGTCATTATATAATGGCACTATCGTTTGCTCTCATGGCCGAATGCTCGTTTTTCGAAAATGGGTTCGGCCGATTTTTTTTCGTATATTGTATGGCCAGCATTAGAAAAAAAAAAAACTAAAACCATAAAACTGAAAGAAAAAACAAAAAAAAAACGACCGCGGCAGGACTCGAACCTGCAATCTTCTGATCCGAAGTCAGACGCCTTATCCATTAGGCCACGCGGCCACTGCTGAGATGTATTGCTCTGTACTCTCCACATAACATGTACTATGCCCGCCTCTAGGCATCACTGATCAACACCGCACGTATCGTCACTCCATTTCCTTTTACCCATTACAGGCCAGACTAGTTGCTAACATAAGTAAATGGATGGTGGATTGGGGGACGTATTCTCTTACTGCAGGAGGTCAGTGTGAGCGGAGAAACACGTGGGGGGAGGTGAGTGATGTTATAGAGACACGTGAGGGGGGGGAGGGGGTCTGCAAGTCTGATCTGTGTACATTACACTGGGGGGGATATGAAATCTTCTTACTCAGTACAGATTCCACCTTTACACCAAATAACAATATAATAGTAGATATTTAATTATATTTATTTTATATCATATGCATTTATGTTCTATGTTTTTATTTATTTTATAATATAGTTTATTATGTATTTTACATTTATTTTTTCAGACATCCCAACCTGCAGAAACTCATTTCAGGGAGGTGGTGCTTCGCGATCGCAAATGCCCCCCCCCAACCCCCTCCACCACCACCACCCGCGGCAAAATATTCTTAAATCACTTTTTCAATATTTTTTCGCAGTGCTTCTGGGTAAGGGGTGGGGGTGGGTGGTATGTAGACGGTGTCAGTAGTTTTTTTATTTTTATTTTTTTATTTTTAATAATTGATTTTTTTTTTACAATTTAATTTGTTTTTATTTTTTTCTCACAATGATTTTTGGGGGGAGGGGGTTGGGCTGTGGACAGTGTTGGTAGGACAGGGGAGAGTGGTGTCAGTAGTGTTTTTATTTTATTTTTTTACACTTTTTTTAATTTTTTTTTTTTTTTTTAATATTTTTTGGGGGGCTTTGGTGAGATGTCAGGGGTCTAATCAGACCCCTAACATCTCCCCTATGAGACAGACAAAGGGACTGAGGACACATTCCCCAGTCCCTTTCTCGGCACTAAAGATGAATGAACAGGAGACAGAGGCTTCTGTCCATTCATAAACTGAGCAGAGTAAACACAGTTTACTTAGTTATCACAGGAGCGATCTCACTCACTGTGTCCATTAACTAGTTCCCCCCGCAGCCGGCGGGAGAGGAGGGGAGCCGGCTGAGGGGGGCCGGATGAGAACAAGGGGGGTACGGAGAAGTACATGGAGGGGGCCAGAGGAGAACAAGGGGGGTACGGAGAAGGACACGGAGAGGGTCAGAGGAGAACAAGGGGGGTACGGTGAAGGACACGGAGGGGGCCGGAGGAGAACAGGGGCAGAGAAGGACACGGAGGGGGTAAGAGGAGAACGGGGGGCAGAGAAGGACACGGAGGCGGCCGGAGGAGAATGGGGGCGGAGAAGGACACGGAGGGGGCCGGAGGAGAATGGGGGCGAAGAAGGACACGGAGGGGGCCGTAGGAGAACGGGGGAAGAGAAGGACACGGAGGGGGCCGGAGGAGAACGGGGGAAGAGAAGGACACGGAGGGGGCCGGAGGAGAACGGGGGCAGAGAAGGACACGGAGGGGGCCGGAGGAGAACGGGGGCAGAGAAGGACACGGAGGGGGCCGGAGGAGAACGGGGGCAGAGAAGGACATGGAGGGGGCCGGAGGAGAACAGGGGAAAAGAAGGACACGGAGGGGGCCGGAGGAGAACGGGGGCAGAGAAGGACACGGAGGGGGCCGGAGGAGAATGGGGGCGAAGAAGGACACGGAGGGGGCCGTAGGAGAACGGGGGAAGAGAAGGACACGGAGGGGGCCGGAGGAGAACGGGGGAAGAGAAGGACACGGAGGGGGCCGGAGGAGAACGGGGGCAGAGAAGGACACGGAGGGGGCCGGAGGAGAACGGGGGCAGAGAAGGACACGGAGGGGGCCGGAGGAGAACGGGGGCAGAGAAGGACATGGAGGGGGCCGGAGGAGAACAGGGGAAAAGAAGGACACGGAGGGGGCCGGAGGAGAACGGGGGCAGAGAAGGACACGGAGGGGGCCGGAGGAGAACGGGGGAAGAGAAGGACACGGAGGGGGCCGGAGGAGAACGGGGGAAGAGAAGGACACGGAGGGGGCCGGAGGAGAACGGGGGAAGAGAAGGACACGGAGGGGGCCGGAGGAGAACGGGGGAAGAGAAGGACACGGAGGGAGCTGGAGGAGAACGGGGGCAGAGAAGGACACGGAGGGAGCTGGAGGAGAACGGCGGCAGAGAAGGACACGGAGGGGGCCAGAGGAGAATGGGGGCGGAGAAGGACACGGAGAGGGCCGAAGGAGAATGGGGGCGGATGGGCTCAGACTGACACACCGCTCCACCGATCGCCGCGATGCGTGCCCCCGGGGGCGCGCTGCGGCATGTTATCCTGCTGGACGTCATATGACGCCCAGTCAGGATAACAGAACCACTTCCCGGACGTCAATCCGCTATAGGGCAGGCGGGAAGTGGTTAAATAAAGTATGTACACATTTTATTAACTTGAGTGTTGGTGCCTGAAAAGTAAATTTTCGGTACCTTCTTGACAAGTATGCATCTGCTCCAGAGGAACATGAATTACTTGTGTTAAGGGGGATAACAGTACTCTATGTCAGTGATGGCGAACCTTGGCACTCCAGATGTTTTGGAACTACATTTCCCATGATGCTCTTGCACTCTGCAGTGTAGTTGAGCATCATGGGAAATGTAGTTCCAAAACATCAGGAGTGCCAAGGTTCGCCATCACTGCTCTATGTGAAAGACCAGGTATTTTTTTGAAGGTGCTTCTGATTTTTTTTTTTTATTTTGTTTTAATTTTCACAGGGTTCTATGAATTCTGTTATCTAAATAAGCCATAAAGCAGTCAATATGGACAGATTGCTAAGAAAAAACAGGTATCTGATAAGCTACTGGAAGATAAAGAATTTGAAATGCCGCATGTGTACGATGGCTTCACATTTACCGAGTGAAGATGGTGCACAGGAAGCTCAGCAGAGGCGCATGAACCCTCTTAATATACAGATGCTCTCCAAAGGACTCCATGAACAAATATTTAGAGGTGAACAAGAACAATACTCTAAAGAAAGTATTCAGAAGAGCATAGACCATCTGCAGAACCATGGCCTATGGGATCAAGAGACCTCTACTCTCCAGGATGTGGAATTAGAACTGCCCAGGATGTACGGCGGTAACATTGATGAACATTTCAGAATTCTGGCACAGAAACAGAATCTTCCATACTTGGAAGCAGCTAATGATCTATTACAATGTCAGTTACCAGACCTACCCCAAGAATGGGCCTGGCAGACCGGATGGACTAAGTATACCAAAGGAGGAGGAAGAGAGCAGGTTGACTTCCCAGATGAGAAGGCTCTGGTGTTTGATGTGGAGGTCTGCATGTCTGAAGGACAATTCCCAACTCTAGCTGTGGCGGTCTCCCCCCGGTGCTGGTAAGGAAAGGTTTGTACCCAAATCTAGATTTTGCAAATAACTGTAACTGAACTTTTTCTTTATTTTTTTTCTTTTTTAGGTACTCTTGGTGTAGTCGGAGATTAATAGAAGAACGATACACATGGTCCAATGAGATCTCATTGTCTGATCTCATCCCGCTTGAGACATCGCCAAAGTCAAACATCATGAACAAGCACAACTGGTCTGAGAGATTAGTGGTGGGCCACAATGTCAGCTTTGACAGAGCGTACATTAAGGAGCAGTACTTTATAAAGGTGTGTAATGTATATAGTTTTGTGTTTGCATATAGAAAATAATATGTACACTCACCACCCACTTTATTAGGTACACCTGTTCAGTTACTTGATAACACAAATTGTTAATCAGCCAATCACATGGCAGCAACTCAATGCATTTAGGCATCTAGATGTGGTGAAGGCGACTTGCTGAAGTTCAAACCGAGCATGAGAATGGGGAAGAAAGGGGATTTAAGTGACTTTGAACGTGGCATGGTTGTTGGTGCCAGACGGGCTGGTCTGGGTATTTCAAAAACTGCTGATCTACTGGGATTTTTACACACAACCATCTCTAGGATTTACAGAGAATGGTCTGGGGAAAAAAAGAGAAAATATCCAGTGAGCGGCAGTTGTGTGGAGGAAAATGCCTTGTTGATATCAGAGGTCAGAGGAGAATGGGCAGACTGGATCGAGGTGATAGAAAGGCAACAGTAACTCAAATAACCACTCGTTACAACCAAAGTATATAGAATACCATCTCTGAATGCACAACACATTGAACCTTGAAGCAAATGGGCTACAGAGGCAAAAGACCACACCGGGTGTCACTCCTGTTGGCTAAGAACAGGTGATTGAGGCTATAATTCGCACATGCTCACCAAAATTGGACAATAGAAGATTGGAGAAACGTTGCCTGGTCTTAGGAGTCTCGATTTTTAGCTGCAACATTCAGATGGTCGGGTCAGAATTTGGCATACACAACATGAAATCTTGGATCCATCCTGCCTTGTATCAATGGTTCAGGCTGGTGGTCTAATGGTGTGGGGGATATTTTCTTGGCACACTTTGGGGCCCTTAGTACAATTGAGCATCATTTAAACACCATGGCCTACCCGAGTATTGTTGCAGACCATGTCCATCACTTTATGACTACAGTGTCCCCATCTTCTGATGGCTCCTTCCAGCAGGATAATGCACCATGTCACAAAGCTCCAATCATCTCACCACTGGTTTCCTGAACATGACAATGAGGTCACTGTACTCCAGTGGCCTCCACAGTCACCAGATCTCAATCCAATAGAACACCTTTGGGATGTGGTGGAATGGAAGATTTGCTTCATGGATCTGCAGCCAACAAATCTGCAGCTACTACTTGATGCTATCATGTCAATATGGACCAAAATCTGAGGAATGTCTCCAACACCTTGTTGAATCTCTGCCAAGAAGAATTAAGGCAATCCTGATGCCAAAAGGGAGTCCAACCCAGTACTAGCAAGGTGTACCTAATAAAGTTGGCGGTGAGTGTATATTGTAGTACTAGAAAACAAAGAAATGCTATTCAGTGGGCTATTATAGTTCATAGACTTAGAGCACCTAGTGTCCAGAAAAATGTGACTTCTATAATATGGTTCATTGACCTTTATTAAAAATTAGCAACATGTGCATCCAAGCCAATGCATTTTCAGGGGAATAGACTCCCTCTTCTTCAGGGCTCCTTGCTGCTCCTGGACCACCATGGGGGAAGGTTGAGCAGAGCCTACCAGTGCCCATCAATGCAGCCTCACCAGCGCCCATCAATGCAGCCTCACCAGCGCCCATCAATGCAGCCTCACCAGCGCCCATCAATGCAGCCTCACCAGCGCCCATCAATGCAGCCTCACCAGCGCCCATCAATGCAGCCTCACCAGCGCCCATCAATGCAGCCTCACCAGCGCCCATCAATGCAGCCTCACCAGCGCCCATCAATGCAGCCTCACCAGCGCCCATCAATGCAGCCTACCAGCGCCCATCAATGAATGTTTCCTTGCTTCCATTCATTCAGGAATCGGGACACAGACACAGCCCTGTGCCTCTGAAACTATGTACGAACGGACTGCCTGCTGTTGCTGAGACTTAGTTGCTTGCTGCAGAGAGAAGACAGTAGGAACACCAGTGGCCGGGCACTATAGGAGGCAGTGTGCCCTAGGCGGCTGCCTAGTTTGCCTAGTGGTATCGCTGGCGTCACCAAGATCAGTCCAGGCAGAGCGTCATCTCGACTCTGGAAGTCTGGATCTGCCAGGTGCCTTGACTGATGACAGTCTCAGCGTTTCAGTGAGCTGCTGAGACGTCTGCTCCCCGCCCCTACACGACTCACCGCTCCAATGAACGTGGAGGAGCAGTGCAGGAGAGATGCTGACTGACAGTCAGCAGCTCTCCTCTCGGGGAGCCGAGAGAGCCGAGCCATCGGCGGTGTTCGGTGGCTCGGTTCTCAGTGAACAGGCGGCGGGGAACAGATGTTGATGCTGATCTGATGCTGCATCCACCTAGGTAAGTATGAATTTTTATAAATTATTTTTATTTATTTGTGATTTTATTTTACATTTTATTTATTAATAGTAGTAGTAATAACACCCTAACAATAAAAATAAATAACCCTAACCCCAACTCCTAACCCTAACCTCACCTTAACTCTAACCCCTTAACCTAATAAAAAAAAATTAATAATAAAAGAAATAAAAGCTAATGGAAAAGCTAAAAAGGCTGAAATGCCCAGCAACAAATGATGCAACAGATAATCATTTTCTCTACTGGCTAATAAAAAATTGCCAAAGCTCAAAAACACTGTAAAAAAACGTACAAGTCGCGCATAAAAACACGCAAAGAAAAAATAGGCTCTAGTACTTTCCACTCTACCTGTTCCAAGGTTGATTATTTGCTGTGGTCAGATGATTGTTGCCTATCAAGTCACATTTGCCAGAGATGTAATGTAATATATGTTGCAATAAAAAAAAATATTAAGGTGAATACTGTGCATTGGTGACTAATACAAATGTTATTTTTCATAGGGCTCAAAGATGCGCTTTATGGACACAATGAGCACACACATGGCTATCTCAGGCCTAACAGGATTTCAGCGCACTTTATGGATGGCCAGTAAATACGGGAAGAAAAAGGGATTGCAGGAGGTCAAGCAGCACATCATAAAAACTCGACACAAGTATGATGGCCCAGCTGTAAGTCTGCTAAACACTTAAAGTGTCATTAAACCCAGACTATGAAAAACTCTCCTTACATGCTATATAACAGAGTGTGCATGCTCACAAAGCCACTAAAGCATTTGTTTTGGGTAGAGTAGAATATACCTGGTGAAATCTGCCTTCAGCTGTCCCTCCCATCTTCTCGGTGTCCCCACTGCAGGTTGAGATTGTATAAACCAGCTTGTGTCCTCTACAGAGCATGCTCAATTTCAGTTTGATTCTAAGATCTTCATTTTCCTCCTTTTTCTTATCTGTGCAGCCCATGTGACTATAGAGCAGTGATTGGCAAACCTTGGCATCCCAGATGTTTTGTAACTACATTTCCAATGATGCTCATGCACTCTTCAGTGTAGTGGAGCATCATGGGAAATGTAGTTCCAAAACATCTGGGGTGCCAAGGTTCGCTATAGAGTCATATAAGTGGGCGTATACACAGTAGTAAATGACCCTCCCCCCTCCACATCCATATCCCCCTAAACTCTATGGGGTGGGCTATAGTATGTTGATTGATTGTATTCACTAAGAAACTCACAAAAACGCTTAGTTTTAATATAAATCGGTTATAAATATATCAAATGTGATTACTAATACCTGTAAGGTAGAAAAAAGAGCCTTTGATGCAGATCCCGTCTGAACAAAATGAAAGCTAGTGTCAGTTATCATAGACTCTGCCTACACTACATGTTCAGCAAGATACACATTTGATGTTAAATTGAGGTTTATAGGGAGCTGTACAACAGGTTTTTTTAATATTAGTAATTTAATTTGAATTGCTCTTCTTAACCACTTGACCTCCAGAAGATTTTACCCCCCCTCCCTTTATGACCAGGCCATTTTTTGCCATATGGCACTGCATTACTTTAACTGACAATTGTGCGGTCAGTCAACGCTGTACCAAAATAAAATGTATGCCCCCCCCCCCCAAATATTTATTTTGATGGTATTTGTTCACCTCTGTGTTTTGTTTTGTTTTTGTGCTATAAACAAAAAAAGACGATTTACTCAGTAAATAGCCATCCACAGAGAAACGCACTGGGTGGAGCAGCATCTGTGACGTCATCACACATGAGCTGGCCGGTGAGGACTGCGGCTGTGTTTGTACTCGTGTTGAAACGGCTTAGTTTTTTCCTTCTAGTGTAAGTGCATTTTTACCTTTTTAATGAACACGTGGTTTTAATATACTGCACTATGAACTGTCCCCCCCTTTCCACCTTTTGCATGAAAGTAGCATTAAATCTGTGAACACATGGCCCCCGATGTATCCATTGACTGCCTTGGATGACACTGCTGTGGGGATCTGATCGGGGTGATCTTGTCCTATCTGCTGGGCTCATTGGATGTTTTATATAGCGAGTTAGATCTCTATGACTTGAGATCCTAACCGTCTGGTAAGAGGCGTGAATTTATGTGGGGATGACAACCTTTTGAGCACATTTTACACTGAGTTTTATATAGAACACTTCTTAAGCACTGGGAGATTCATCTAACAATTGGACTGTTTTTTTTTTTTAAACTTTATGAATTGTCACTTTAACCAATTCTGGACTGCCCCGCGCGCATGTACTGCGGCAGGGCAGCCCCTCAGCGCGAAATCGCGTACCTGTACGTCTTTTCCGGGTGGGGGGGAGCGCATACGCGCCACCGGTGACCCGCTCACGCTGTGATTAAACACAGTGGGAGCCAATCAGTGGGCCTGCTGGACCCGCTGATTGTTCCCGAGGCAGACAGGCAGACCGCCTTTCCATGTAAACAAGGCAGAGTGCCGTTCTGTCAGAGGAGAAGATGGAGAGCTTGTGTTTCTGCTAAGCAGGAACACAGATCTCTGTTTTCCCCCAGTCAAACCACCCTCCACAATTAGCAAGCACTCAGTTAGGATGTTTAACCCTTTGATCGCCCCTGATGTTAACCCCTTCCCTGCCAGTGTCATTAGTACAGTAACAGTGCATTTTTTTTTTTAAGCACTGATCACTGTGTCAGTGTCAGATTTGTCCGCTGCAATGTCGTAGTCCCGCTAAAGATCACTGCCATTACTTAATAAAATAGACAAAATAGAAATTCCATAAATCCATCCCAAAGTTTGTAAAAACTATAACTGTTGCTCAAACCAATCAATATACGCCTATTGGGATTTTTTTTTAACCAAAAACATGTAGCAGAATACATAAATTGATGAAGAAATTCAAAATTTTTTTTTTTTTTACTTTTTTTTTTATTGGATATGTTTTTAGCATAAAGTAAAAATTTTTTTTTTTTAATTTTCAGTCTTTTTTTTGTTTATAGCACAAAAAATAAAAATCGCAGAGGTGATCAAATACTACCAAAAGAAAGCTCTATTTGTGGGAAAAAAATAGAAATCAATTTTATTTGGGTACAACATCGCACGCCCCTGCAATTGTCAGTTAAAGTAAGGCAGTGCGTATTGCAAAAAATGTCCTGGTCCTGAAGGGGGGTAAATCTTCCCGAGCTGAAGTGGTTAAATGTGAAATTGATTGAAGGTATTCAGATGCAAATTATTTTCTGTGACTACCTAGAGAAGCAAACTGGTATTTTTATTTTAAATTCGTTTTTAGTCTTGTGTTCAGACTGGGTTGCAGCTTTCTTTGAATCATTTATCACTTTGTATTTTTAGATTTTATTATATGTATTATTGTTTGATGTGAGGAGAAGTGCAAAAAAAAAAGTTATTTTGGTTATAAAAATCAACCTAAGTAATGTGACACTAGAGCTTACAGAGTTTGGAGCGAGGAAGTGTGGATAGGTGAGTCTACCTTTTCTGGGGGTTGGGCTATCCGCACACACTGTCACTGAATGGTAACAGTACTGGAAGCGCATGCTGTGTGATGATGCATCCCCAGTGAGTCTGTCATTGACACTTTCTGCGCTCAGGAAGTGGTTAGATGACACTTGGGGGTCATTCAACACAGAAGAGGTGTAGTCATCGCTATTGGTGGGGGGGACACTGATATGTAAAAAGGGGGAATCATGCATTACATTTTTCTTTCCTGTAAAAGAGACAGAACAAGCATTTTTTTAAATGAAATCTGGAGTTTTGGTCCAGAGGCTCGATTCGCACTATGCCAGTTTCTTGACGACCATGTTTGCATGGGCACATCAGCCCATTTACAATGCATTCTGAAAGTATTCACGGTGCTTCACTTTTTACACATTTTGTTATGTTACAGCCCCATTCAAAACTGGATTCAGTTCATTATTTTCCTCAAAATTCTACAAACGATACCCCATAATTACAACGTGAAAGAAGTTTGTTTGAAATCCTTTGCAAATTTATTAAAAATAAAAAACGAAACAAATCCCTTGTACATAAGTATTCACAGCCTTTGCTCCATACTTTGCACTTTTGGCACCAATTACAGCCTCCAGTCTTTTTGAGTATGATGCTACAAGCTTTGCACACCTATTTTTGGGCAGCTTCTCCCATTCTTCTTTGCAGGACCTCTCAAGCTCCATTAGATTGGATGGGGAGCGTCGGTGCACAGCCATTTTCAGACTTCTCCAGAGATGTTCAATCGGGTTCAAGTCTGAGCTCTGGCTGGGCCACTCAAGAACATTCACAGAGTTGTCCTGTAGCCACTCTCTTTTGTTATATTGGCTGTGTGCTTAGGGTCGTTGTCCTGTTGGAAGATGAACCTTCGCCCCAGTCTGAAGTCCAGAGTGCTCTGGAGCAGGTTTTCATCAAGGATGTCTCTGTACATTGCTGCATTCATCTTTCCCTCAACTAGTCACCCAGTTCCTGCCACTGAAAAACATCCCCACAGCATGATGCTGCCACCACCATGCTTCACTGTAGGGATGGTATTGGCCATGTTAAGAGCAGTCCCTGGTTTCCCCCAAACATGACGCTTGCCATTCAGGCCATACAGTGCAATCTTTGTTTCATCAGACCAGAGAATTTTGTTTCTCTCGATCTGAGAGTCCTTCAGGTTCCTTTTGGCAAACTCCAGTTGGGCTGTCATGTGCCTATTACTGAGTGGCTTCCGTCTGGGGACTCTACCATACAGGCCTGATTGGTGGAATGCTGCAGTGATGATTGTTCTTCTGAAAGGTTCACCTCTCTCCACAGAGAAATGCTGGAGCTCTGTCAGAGTGACCATCAGGTTCTTGGTCACCTCCCTGACTAAGGCCCTTCTCCCCCGATCACTCAGTTTGGCCAGGTGGCCCGCTCTAGGAAGAGTCCTAGTGGTTCCAAACTTCTTCCATTTACAGATAGAGGCCACTGTGTTTATTGGGACCTTCAATGCTGCAGAAAGTTTTCTGTACCCTTCCCCAGATCTGTGCCTTCATACAATCCTGTCTCGGAGGTCTACAGATAACTTCTTGGACTTCATGGCTTGGTTTGTGCGCTGACATGCACTGTTACCTGTGAGACCTTATATAGACATGTGTGTGCCTTTCCAAATCATGTCCGATCAACTGAATTTACCACAGGTGGACTCCAATCAAGTTGTAGAAACATTTCAAGGATGATCAGTGGAAACAGGATGGACCTGAGCTAAATTTTGAGTGTCATTGCAAAGGCCATTAATACTTATGTACATGTGATTTTTTTTTTTTTTTCTTTTTAATGAATTTGCAAAGATTTCAAACAAACTTCTTTCACGTCATTATGGGGTATTGTGTGTAGAATCTTGAGGAAAATAATGAATTTAATCTATTTTGTAATAAGGCTGTAACATAACAAAATGTGGAAAAAGTGAAGTGCTGTGAATACTTTCCAGTGCACTGTATTTGAATAGGCTGCTGTACCTATGGAAAAAGGTCCCTGCACTCTTTCCAGAATCGCAGCCTCAGGGAAACCGCAGAAAGATTTGAGGTTCCCAGCACAGGAATCCATGCTGCATTTTCCAGTGCTTTGGGCTATTAACAGCAGCGTGTTTCTGATGCGGGTGCAGGAAGGTGTGCAATTACCTGCAGTCCCACAACGTATGGTGTGAATCTAGCCTTACATCCATGCAGTTTACATGACAATATTTATCTGATGCTTTAATGAGCCCAGTGCAGCTCTCATGTAACTGTGAGTAAAAATAGAAAAAAATAATAAAGTAATATTTATAGATTTGTTGAATTTCCAACATCTAATAAATGACCTAAGGCGTGTTAAAGTGGTTCTAAAGTCAACACATATTTTTACACATATTTTTTTTTTTTTTTTTATGTTAATACATTCCCTGCTTAAAATTGAAGGTAAAAAAGGTCCCAGTAGTTGTCTCGCCCCTCACCTCAATAAACACCTTTCTTGATCCAGCGCTGTGCCGATCTGCAGCGGTGCTCTCCCTCTTCTCACAGGACACAGAGGCAGCAGTGGGAGCCATTGGTTCCTGCTACTGTCAGTTAAATCCTGTGTGGAGGGAGCTGGGAGGGGGGGCGTGGGTGGAGCCATGCTGTGTATGTCTATGGACGCACACAGCCTGGCTTAGGAGTGCGCCCACAAGAGAGCCCTTATAGCAGCTGGCTTGCTATAGGAGCACTCACAGAAGAGGAGGAGCAGAGAGTGCCAGCGGCGGACCCCAGAAGAGGAGGTAAGAGACCGCTCCGTGCAATACCATTGTACAGAGCAGGTAAGTAGAACTTCTTTTTTATCAAAGATAACAAAATGGAAATTTTCACCACTTTACAGTGAACTTTTCTATTCCCCAAGCATATAAATCTAGTGGCACTTGTTCTTTTGTATTATTGCACGTCTCTTTGCAGATCAATTCATGGGACTGGGTAAATATAAGCAGCATTAACAACCTGGCTGATGTCCATGCTCTGTATGTTGGAGGGCCACCTCTGGACAAGGAAAGCAGGGAGCTGTTTGTAAATGGAAGCATGGCAGATATCAGAGCAGAGTTTCAGGTGAGCAAACTTTGATTCAGTTAAATTCCATGGGGCCTATCCTGTTTGAAGGTTCTTTAGCATTAATGGAAGTGATAAAAGACCATTGGAATCAGATTGGTGGGCAGTGATATTGGGGTTGAGTTACTAAAACTGGAGACTGCAAAATCTGGTGCAGATCTGCATAGAAACCAATCAGCTTCCAGGATTTTTTTCATAGCTTAATTAAACAAGGTGAAGTCAGAAACTGATTGGCTACCAGATTCTGCAATCTCCAGTTTTAGTAAATCGCCCAGATTTGTATCTCTAGATTGTGTGTTTCATTTCTCATAGCCTACCAACAGGTATTTTAGCTGGAGTGCTAAAGGTTACCAGTGATATATACCTTGCTTACTGTTTGAGTATCCATATTATTTATTTTTATGTATGTCTACTGTATATTCTTAGTTTCTGCAGCTATATTTTTTTGAAAAGTCCTTAGGTCTATTATTATGTTTTTGGTGTAATGTAAAGTCTGTGCTTTTCTTCTTGGCAATGTAGAATCTCATGAATTACTGTGCCCAGGATGTACAGGCAACACATGAAGTATTCAGGGAACAGTTTCCACTTTTCATGGAGAGGTAATCTACGTCTGATATTTAGTGGTTACAGATTTGTGGTAAACGTTGAAGATCCCAATGTCTATTTGTTTCAATACAAAGGCTTCTAATTCTGAATGTCCTCCACCATAACTGAACGAGCTATTGAAATGCCTATTCATTTTGGTCAGTGGCCGTTAATCCTCCAAGCAAAGGGAGGTCAAACACTGCAATGTTTAGTAAGCAAGCCATAGATGATGCAATTTTCCCCCATCAACACAGTCAGTTCTAATAGGGGAATCCTTCTCGCAGTGCTATTGTGTGCTGTCAGCGAGGAGCCTTCCCTGCTGGCAGAACACAATGATTGCTGATATACGGCTATAGCCACCGGCAGTAATCGCATGCAGAAAATTTGCTTGTACTGAGGTTGATCAATGGATTGACTTCAGTACAGCCAGCCTGCCCATACATGGATCAAATTTTAGCTGCTCTCTGCCGAACCAGCCAAGATTCGATCCATCTATGACTGGCTTTAGAGCATTCCTTGTTGCCGCCATCTCTTCCTCACTGAAAGTATGTTGCCACAGATCTGCTGTTCTCTAGATGTTGTGTTTCACCATTATGAGAAGCTGAATCTATGTAGAACAGCTTACAATTGCAGTACACACTTATAAATGTTTGCCAATTGCAGATCTATTATGGCATACATGCCAAGGGGAGAGTGAGACAGCTGGGGGCATGATCTGATCGACAGACTATGACCTATCTTAGTGTGATGGTCCTAAGCCGGCCATACATGGATCGAAATTTGGCCAGTTCAGCAGGGACCAGCCAAATTTTTTGATCCATGTGTGGGCACTCTAGTTGTACACGAATCGATCTGGTTGTACAACCAGCTTGTTGGGTTTTTCCTAAACAATTAGCTATAGCCAGCAACACTAATCATTGTGTTCTGTCAGCAGGGAATGTTCCCTGCTGACAGAACTCCATTGGCGCTGCAGGAGGGATTCCCCCATCAACACTGACTGTGTTGATGGGTTGGGATCGAGCAATTTTCTTCCCTTCCACCCATGGTGCATAATCCAGGAGTTGACAAATTTGATTTGAATCTAGGAGCAAGCTAAAAAAGTTTAGTTACAGTGAGGGAAAAAAGTATTTGATCGCCTGCTGATTTTGTACATTTGCCCACTGACAAAGAAATGATCAGTCTATAATTTAAAGTAGGGTTGTCCCGATACCACTTTTTTAGGACCGAGTACAAGTACCGATACTTTTTTTCAAGTACTCGCCGATACCGATTACCGATACTTTTTTTGTGACAGTTTTTTTTAAAATTTTTTTATTAACAGTTCTTTTTTTTTTCAGGGGGGGGGGGGAACGGTGTGTGTGTGTGTGTGTGTGTGTGTGTGTTTTTTGTTTTTTTGTTTTTTTTATTTACAATTTTTATTTTTTACAATTAATATTTTTTTTATTCTTTATTGCAATATGTGTTTTTTTTTGTTTTTTAATCAGCCCTGTTGGGGGGCTTTGGTGAGATATCAGGGGTCTTAACAGACCTCTGATATCTCCCCCTTGAGACAGAGAAAGAGACAGAGGATAGAGATTCCCCAGTCCCTTTCTCTGCAGCGTCAGCTGCACTGAGAATGAAAGGAGAGAAGACAGCGGCTCCTCTCCATTCATAAACTGACACATCGTAATCACAGGAGATTACAATGTTTCAGTTATGTGAATGGACAGAGTCAGCTGACTCTCTCCATACACAAAGGAAGGAGGAGGAGGACAGCACAACGGAGGGGGAGAGCGGAGAGGGACAGCAGAACGGAGGGGACAGAGAAGGAGAGGGGGACAACAGAACAGAGGGGGACAGCGGAGAGGCACAGCAGAACGGAGGGGACAGCGGAGGGGGACAGAGAAGGAGAGGGGAACGGAGGGGGACAGCGGAGAGGCACAGCAGAACGGAGGGGCCAGCGGAGGGGGACAGAGAAGGAGAGAGGAACGGCGGAACGGAGGGGGACAGCGGAGGGGGACAGAGGAAAGGAGGGGGCATGGAGGAGGATGCAGTGACAGTCAGCGGTGACCGATCACCGCTGTAGGTCACTAAAGCCGCTGAAAGCGGCTGGGGGAGAATCTTGTAACTCCCCCACGCGCCGATCACAGCTGTCTTCTAGGTATCGGGGGAAGCATCGGGAGCATTTGCCCAAGTACTCGGTATACTATACTCGATACTGGTATCGGGACAACCCTAATTAAAATTGATTTGCATTTTAATGAGTGTAATATGTATTTGAACCCCTTCACAAAACATGACTTAGTACTTGGTGGCAAATCCCTTGTTGGCAATCACAGAGGTCAGACGTTTCTTGTAGTTGGCCACCAGGTTTGCACACATCTCAGGAGGGATTTTGTCCCACTGCTCTTTGCAGATCCTCTCCAAGTCATTAAGGTGATATAAACAGGAACGAATTCTGGACAGCCGCACTCTTAGATAAGCCTTGTTTATTAAGAAGATGCACATCAATTACAGGGTGACAGCAGACAGGAATAGAGCTGACGTTTCACACTAACATTAGTGCTTACTCATAGCTTGGTCTGTTTGAACTTTTCCTGGAGCGGTGATCACTCCTCTCATTAAGGTTTTGAGGCTGATGTTTGGTAACTCGAACCTTAAGCTCCCTTCACATATTTTCTATGGGATTAAGGTCTGTAGACTGGCTAGGCCACTCCAGGACCTTAATGTGCTTCTTCTTGAGCCTCTCCTTTGTTGCCTTGGCCATGTTTTTTGGGTCATTGTCATGCTGGAATACCCATCCACCACCCATTTTAAATGCCCTGGCTGAGGGAAGGAGGGAAGATTTGTCGGTACGTGGCCCCGTCCATCGTCCCTTTGATACGGTGAAGTTGTCCTGTCCCTTCAGCAGAAAAACACCCCCAAAGCATAATGTTTCCACCTCCATGTTTGGGGATGGTGTTCTTGGGGTCATAGGCAGCATTCCTCTTCCTCCAAACACCTCGACACATAACACTTTCACCCAGTTATCCTCTGAATCATTCAGATGTTCATAAGCAAACTTCAGACGGGCCTGTAGTTGTACCATTTTGAGCAGGGGGACCTTGTGGGTGCTGCAGGATTTCAGTCCTTCACGGTGTAGTGTTTTACCGATTGTTTTCTTGGTGACTATGGTCCCAGCTGCCTTGAGATCATTGACAAAATTCTCCCGTAGTTCTGGGCTGATTCCTCACTGTTCAAAGCCAGGGTTTTTTTTGCATTGCGTGGGTTGCTAGTGCCCGGCCAAGGCAAGTAATTTGCACCACTAACCTACTTACAGTAGAGTGGCCAGCCAATAATTCCCGATGTAATGCCATTACATTATAGGCTGGCTGGAAAGAATGACAATAAAACGTGTTATAGGGGGAAACTCCTTATTATGCCGATTTTGCCCTCTCACCAATTTCAATTTTCACAAATCCCCCCCCACAGCCCTCACCTCTTCACTAATCCCCCCCCACCCACAGCTCTCACCTCTTCACTAATCCCCCCCCCCCCTCTCCCCACAGCTCTCACCTCTTCACTAATCCCCCCCCCCCACAGCTCTCACCTCTTCACTAATCCCCCCCACAGCTCTCACCTCTTCACTAATCCCCCCCCCACAGCTCTCACCGCTTCACTAATCCCCCCCCCCCCAGCTCTCACCTCTTCACTAATCCCCCCCCACAGCTCTCACCTCTTCACTAATCCCCCCCCCCCACAGCTCTCACCGCTTCACTAATACCCCCCCCCAGCTCTCACCTCTTCACTAATCACCCCCCCCCCACAGCTCTCACCTCTTCACTAATCCCCCCCCCCCCCCCACAGCTCTCACCTCTTCACTAATCCCCCCCCCCCCACAGCTCTCACCTCTTCACTAATCCCCCCCCCACAGCTCTCACCTCTTCACTAATCCCCCCCCCCCCCCCACAGCTCTCACCGCTTCACTAATCCCCCCCCCCAGCTGTCCAATTACCATCCCAACTTCTGCCTGACATCCTTTGACTTGAACATCAAAGAAGCTTGCCGGAAAGTCCTTACCACTGTTCAGGTATTCTGGTGCCTGCAGGTTCTTCTGGATGTCAGTATACAATAGCCAGCAAGAAACATTTGTCCATCGCTGTTGTTTAGCATGGATGGTGGAATTGAGCGATTTCTCTTGTTCAGTTTACCAGCTTGGCTATAGCCAGTTTTATTTACTGTCCTGTGACAAGGGTTTCCACCAGACAGGAACAGGTGGCTGGGGTCTGCCTCTTCACACTTCCTGTGAATGAAGTCTGTGCAGTTCTGACTTTTTGAAATATTGTCTATATTCACAGTAGCTGTAATCTTAGTTCCGAAATTGAAGTGTGAAATGTATTTTTCAGCTTTTGATGACAATGTTCTAAAACATTTCCCGTTTTTGTTTTCCAGGTGTCCTCACCCGGTGACTTTGGCTGGCATGTTAGAGATGGGGGTGTCCTACCTGCCGGTGAATCAGAACTGGGAGAGATATATAGACGAGGCTCAGATCACATACGAGGAGCTGCAGAAGGAGATGAAGAAATCTCTGATGAACTTGGCTAATGATGCTTGTCAGCTTCTATCAGATGATGCGTAGGTGACGAAAAAAACTTTTTATATTGTGTGGCCTGTTATTAACCACTTCAGCCCCGGAAGATTTTACCCCCTTCCTGACCAGAGCACTTTTTACAATTCGGCACTGCGTCGCTTTAACTGACAATTGCGCGGTCGTGTGACGCTGTACCCAAACAAAATTTGTCTTTTTTTCCCACAAATTGAGCTTTCTTTTGGTGGTATTTGATAACCTCTGCAGTTTTTATTTTTGCACCGTAAACAAAAAAAGAGCAACAATTTTGAAAGAAAAAACAATATTTTTTACTTTTTGCTATAATAAATATCCCCCAAATAAAAAAAAAAAAACACATTTCTTCATCAGTTTAGGCCAATATGTATTCTTCTACATATTTTTGGTAAAAAAAAAAAATCACAATAAGCATATATTGATTGGTTTGCACAAAAGTTATAGCATCTACAAACTATGGGAAAGTTTTTTATGGCATTTTTTAAATTTATTTATTTTTTTCTACTAGTAATGCCAGTGATCTGCGATTTTTAGCGGTATTGCGACGGACAGACCCGACACTTTTGATAATTTTTTGGGACCATTGACAATTATACAGTGCTATAAAAATGCACTGATTACCGTGCAAATGTCTCTGGCAACTGTGCCCCATCGTTGGTGCCAGTGGAAGGAATTGTGCCCATCATTGGCGTCAATGGAAGGAATTGTGCCCCATCGTTGGTGTCAAAGGAAGGAATTGTGTCCCATCGTTGGTGTCAGTGGAGGGAATTATGCCCTTTTGATGGTGTCAGTTGGAAGAATAGCCCCATCGTTGGTGTCAGCAACAGGAGTGATAGCCTATTGTTGGTGTCAGTGGATGTAGAAGTGCCCCAGGGTCGGATAAAGGCAAGCAAAGGGCCGCAGTTTGGGGACCGCTGGTCTAGACCATTATTGATTTCTCTGCCATTTTCTCCAGTTCCAAAATCCTGCACTCCAAAATCCACATTTCCTCCTCAGTATGGCCATACGTTTAACATGTGATCATGCTAGGGCAAGGTGATTGGCTCTGACCAGTTATCTTTGCAAGAGTGCGTACAGCACATTTAGGTTTAAAAGGGACTAAAGTTTGGTTTTGTGTAAATCCAGTGAACTTCTAAGGGTTTGAGGAAAGGAAGATGCAGTCAAAACCTTCTACAATTAAGATTGTCCTTTTACAGTTTACTCTCATGCCGAGATTCTGTAGAATATTTAGTGGTTGCTTCAGAAATTGAACTTTGTAGGAATCTAGACAGAAAAATCACCTGAAGATCCAGGAAGTTCATTAGAAGATCAGATTCTTTCAACATCCAAGTCCCCTGTACTGACAGCATACCTAGGACCCCACCCCAAACTAACGGGCTGGAGTTCACAACGAGGATCCTCCAAATTATGAAAACTCAAGATCTTCCCCATGAACGGGATTCCTGAGCCAGGAGCAACCTGCTTCTTCATACCAAACAAAGCTATATGACTTATCTCATTTATTTACATTTACATTTTTACTGAGCTAGTGCTATCGCTGTACTCCCCACTTTGACAGAATAGATGCAGCTAATGTCTGATTGCCCGACTATTGCTTCTACTGTCCATTCACAGAGGGCTTTGTGTTTTGAGAATGGTTTCCCATAATTCAAAACCTTTTGTGATCAGACAGGAGAAGAGAAGGGATTGGCAGAGTGGGTGCAAATGACTTTGCACTTGCAGTACTTAAAGGTCCAGAGTTGTAGCACTAAAAGTATAGCAACAGCTGTAGTCCTAATCAGTAAAAGTGTACATTGTAAATTAAAGAGATGTGCATGAGGTGGCATAGCTGTGCTATCACTGCTAAGAGGGCTGACGTCTTCCCAACTGTCTTCCGGGTTTGCACACTCCGGCTATGTGATTGGTTGGAGCCACGATGACGTCACTCCTGCAAATGCGCGCGGGAGCCCTCGGTTCTGGCGCGAAACACTGAAGATTCGTCAAGGTATGCCGGACCTTCAGAGCGCATGCGCCGGTGACGTAACTGGCTGCATTCAGGGTAAATATCTCCTAAATGGTGCATGTGCATGCAGGTAACTTTTATTATAGGCTTACCTGTAGGTAAAAATCACCTAGCGGGCTTTACTACCGCTTTTAAAGCTCAACTCCAGGAAAATGTAAAATGATCCCTCGCAGTGGGGCTGCGCCCACAATTTGCATGGGTTAATGACTTGTTTTGCCTACGTGAAAAGAGGAACTGTTTTACTTACCTCCACTATCCCAGCAGCTGGCACTCCTCCACGCTCAGACAGAGGACTGCTTCTCCACATCCTGACTTCCAATGCAGGGCTATGGAGCCTATGTTCTGATATTAGGATTCTAGACCACTGGAGCGCGGGGGAGAAGAAGCTGTGGGGACCGGTCTAGCTGCGGGGAGGAGTGGAGGTTCGGTGTAGGTAAATCATCTTTGTTTTTTTGTTCCTCTGGACAAAAACAGTGCCTCACTGCAAGGGATAACTTTTTACCTGCAATGTGTTGGTAAACCAGCATATTTTAAATAGTGACTTAATTCCTGGAGTAGTTCTCTTCTCTGAATGACCTTACATTGACACTTGCTGGAATTCAAACAAGGATTTTGGTGTCATTACTAGAGGAAGTTTTATTGGTGGTTCTTTGCAAATGATATCAGTGTTCTGCAAATGACAACAGTTGGTGTATTTTTACTTTCTAATTTATTGGTTTAGGCTGGCTGACAATGTTTTCATTAGCACTGCAGCTAATTCAAGGATTGTTGGTGTTAATCGCGGTGCGTAGGTGATGCTGCAAAGCAGAACTGGAGTGTGAGGCTAATTAAAGGAAATAGTGTTTTCATTGTTTGCATATACACATGTTAGAAGAGTTCATAAACATATCTATCTATCATCTATATATGATAAACATACAGTAAAATCTTGGTTTGAGAGCGTTTTGCAAGACAAGCAAAATTTTTAAATAAATTTTGACTTGATATACAAGTAGCGTCACGTCACAACTGAGTATAAAAGAGAAGAGAGGCGCCTCTAAGTGTAGCAATATGGTTACATTTAATGAAGGTACAACATTTAGCAACTCACATGATTGATGATTAAAACAGGCATATCTAAGTATGCAGGCATCTGGGGTAAATCTGTCCACATAGACCATCCCCCACACCACCATCTACGTCATCCCTTCCACGCTGCACTCCACGATCGCTTCAAGCCTCGCTTTCAAATCGATCTACTGCAGGGTAGTCTTCCCGGTCATGATTGCAGACTGACAGTGGTGAGAGCCGGCGGTGTGGAGGACGGTCAATGTGGACAGCTTTACCCCGGATGCCTGCATACTTTAGATGTGTCTGCATTATTCATCAACCATGTGAGTTGCTAAATGTTGTACCTTCATTAAATGTAACCATATCACTACACTTAGAGGCGCCTCTCTTTTATTTTATACTTTGTAGCTCCTGCTGGATTGGACATTTTTATGGTTACACAATCACATTGCTATAATCTTTTTATATGGACTATAAACTGAAGGATTTATGAATAAATGGTTGTGGAACGAATCATTTGCGTTTCCATTACTTCTTATGGGGAAATGTGCTTTGGATTACAAGCATGTTTTCAGAACAAATTATGCTTGCAATCCAAGGTTTTAGTGTGTGTGTGTGTGTGTGTGTGTGTGTGTGTGTGTGTGTGTGTATAGAGATACATATATATATATATATATGGATGGATTTGGATGTAAATACCATCAAATTAAAGCTGAAAGTCTGCAGTTAAAGCACATCTTGTTTGTTTCATTTCAAATCCATTGTGGTGGTGTATAGAGCCAAAAAGATTAGAATTATATATATAATATAGTGGTATTTAAAAACCTTGATGTATACTTCAATATGTATAGTACATGGGGACATACATATTTGCTCATTACAGTATAAAGGATATTCTTCCTGTTTTGCGTTAATCATGCAATAATAACGTAGGTACTCCATGACATGCACCACACTTTTTCTGTTGAACTGAACTGATGCTGTGCCAAGACAGGACACAACAATCGGTTTGCTTTTGCTTAGCCTCCCCTGCAGTGCATACTT
This sequence comes from Lithobates clamitans, assembly GCA_037952925.1. Taxonomy (NCBI): domain Eukaryota; kingdom Metazoa; phylum Chordata; class Amphibia; order Anura; family Ranidae; genus Lithobates; species Lithobates clamitans. The sequence continues at coordinate 811,574 of JBBGZY010000301.1, read as the reverse complement.
GCCTTCATTTGCTCCCCTGCTGCTCCTTTTAGCCACGAAGAACAAAGCAAAGTTCTCAAGCTAAGAGTCTCTAGGTTTGGACTCCCTTGTGACATAGTTACATAGTGGAAATGGATTTGAACACCTGTCAAGTTTTTATTGTTACCTCTGCCCCTGTTAGGGAGATTTTACCTCTCTGTTTGTCCTGTTTACCGCTATCACCAAATGTGAAAGGAATAAGAAAATCACACATTTTGGGTTGTCCCCAGAACAGTAATAGAGGGGAAATCTTCCAAGGGGGACACTAGTTGTGGTGACCTTCGGGGCCCTAATGAATTACCTTAATTTGCAGTGACTTCCTCCCATGTCTTGTTTTTGGTTATGGGACAGGAAGTGAAGGTAAATCTCCCCATTGGGACACAGTTGGCTAAAAAATAAATAAAAAATGATTGGGGTTTTAACCCTCCCTTACTCTATCCAAAATGAAAAACTTCTGCTTATAGTTGTACTTTAACTGAGCAAACTGAGGATAAAAGCTGATTGGTTTCCATGCACAACTACTCAAGACTGTGGCTGTTCCAGGTTTGATAAATTCCCCCCCCCCCCCCGGAGTATTTTCTCTGGCTCCTGATGTTGAACTAAAACAAACCTTTCTTGCCTTCTGTGTTGTCAATGCCATGTTTGTACTTGATATGTACATTTGTTTTCAGGTACAAAACCGACCCTTGGCTTTGGGATTTAGAATGGGATGTCCAAGAATTCAAACAAAAGAAGATGAAAGTCAGCAAAAAGCAGAAAGAAGTAAAGTCATCCTCGGAGCATCCCGCAGTATCCACAAATCACTCCGATTCCCAGGAAGGTGAGATGGCAACTAAAGCACATCTGTATCCACTTTACAAGCTAGCCCCATCTAGTTAGTGGTCTGTAGCTAAGATGCACAATTCTCTTACAAAATACCAGCTATGGACTATTGGATGGTGTGATGTACCTGGTTCGTTTGGATAATTTTTTTTTCTTACTCTTGACCCCCCAAACCCTTCCACTCAATTTTTCTCAACATTTCCTATATAAAAGATATCACCTTTTACAAAAAAATAAAACGTATACAAAAAAAACCCATAGTGCTACATGCAAGTAGCAAAACTATCCCCTGAACCACCCACCCTTCCTTCTCCCCAACCTCAAGGCCTCAAAACGGAAGAGGTCTGGAACCCAGGTGTTGATCTGTGGTCTCCAAACTATGGCCCCCGCGGGCCAGATGTAGCCCCTTGCTTGCTTTTATCCGGCCCTTGGGGCGCCATGCCATCCTCTGACACCAGTTAGGGCACCATTCCTCACATAGACATCAATGATGGGGCACCATTCCTGCCACAGACACCAATGATGGGGTATCATTCCTTCCACAAACACCAGCAATGGGACACCATTCCTTCTACTGATACCAATAATAAGGAACTATTCCTTCCATGAAAACCAATGATGGGGCACTGTTTGCTCTCACTGACACCATGGCGTTTTCTAATCCCACTAGCCACAGTCTGGCCCTTCTTAAGCCTCAAGGACCGTAAACTGGCCCTTTGTTCAGAAAGTTTAGAGACCCCTGTAATAGACAATCATAGAATATGTTAAAGTACAAAATAAAGATACATACTGTATATGGAACCCACTTGGCTGACATCTGATCATTCACTCAGCGAGAACTCAACATGTGTGCGTAGATTGCCCAAACAACACTGCACCTCCCACTATACAGATTCATACAATACAAGAAATATGACTCTACAGGTAACATGTCTGAAAATTAGAGCTAGTGACCACAGTCACCAGAGACGAATGCATCAATATAACTACTTAGGAATTATCTAAACTATCCTAACAATCTATCCATCACTATTGAAACCGGCCTAAAGCCTTTGGTACTCAACCAAGGTTCCCAAAGCTTATCAAACGTTTTACTACATCCTTGTTTTGTGTACACATAATTCTTTTCCAATATGATGTCATTAACTGCTTGGATCCAATCGGAATGTGAAAGGGGAAGTGGTGCCAACCATCAATGAGCTATGGGTTTCCTAGCCTGAAAAAGGCAAGAAAGGACTGGAATCTGTGTGGTAGGTGGAACCAGCTCCTCATCCATGTAGACAAAACAACAAACCTAAAGTATAGAACAGCATAAACACAGAATTCAGAGTTTGGAGAATCACTTCCCAGTATCAATGTTATTTAGGACACCTCTGCATCATGTGTATGAGGGAGCCCGGTGAGCCTCCACATCTGGGACAGTGATCATCGGGTTGCCTACCTAATATAAACAATTTCTGTGGTGTATAGTAGGCTCTTTGTAGTAGGTACAATTGTGACCATTTTTGAGAAGCTGACAGACACTAAAGGGACTGATTCCAGAATATATTGCAAGGGCTCTCCTGTAAGATCACCCAAGTCTTCCAACCAACGTTTACTACCAGACACATCTACAGTGCATCCAGAAAGTATTCACAGCGCTTCACTCTTTCCACATTTTGTTATGTTACAGCCTTATTTCAAAATGGATTAAATTACCGTAATTATTTTCCTCAACATTCTACAAACAATACCCCATAATGACAACGTGAACAAAGTTTGTTTGAAATCTTTGCAAATTTATTAAAAATAAAAAATAAGAAAAACACATGTACATAAGTATTCATAGCCTTTGCTCAATACTTTGTTGACTCACCTTTGGCACCATTTACAGTCTCAAGTATTTTTGAGTATGATGCTAAAAGCTTGACTCACCTATTTTTGGGCAGTTTCTCCCATTCTTCCTTGCAGGACCTCTCAAGCTCCGTTAGGTTGGATGGGGAGCGTCGGTGCGTCTGGGCTCTGGCTAGACCATTCAAGGACAGTCACAGAGTTGTCCCGTAGCCACCCCTTTGTTATGGCTGTGTGGTTAGGGTCGTTGTCCTGTTGTCCTGGAAGATGATTTCTGCCCTAGTCTGAGGTCCAGTGCACTCTGAAGCAGGTTTTCATCAAGGATGTCTCTGTACATTCCTGCATTCATCTATCCCTTGATCATGACTAGTCTCCCAGTTCCTGCCACTGAAAAACATCCCATGATGCATGATGCTGCCAAGACCATGCTTCACTGTAGGGATGGTATTGGCCAGGTGATGATCGTTGCCTGGTTTCCTCCAGACATGACACTTGCCATTCAGGTCAAAAAGTTCAATCTTTGTTTCATTAAACCAGAGAATTTTGTTTCTCATGGTCTGAGAGTCCTTCAAGTGCCTTTTGGCAAACGCTTGGTGTGCTGTCATGCCTTTTACTGAGGAGTGGCTTCCATCTGGCTACTCTACCATACAGGCCTGATTGGTGGAGTGCTGCAGAGATGGTTGTTCTTCTGGAAGGTATGTGTGTGATGGAAAAATCTGGACAGCCGCACTCCGGATTGGAAAAGTGAAAAATAAAATCCTCTTTATTGAAAAAGTAATAACATGATTAAAATCCGTACATGGCTTTGTTGGGATAATGCAGCATAACCGCTAACGCGTTTCACGCTCCCATAGAGCGCTTACTCATAGCTGGTTTGTACAAAAGTGATCACAACTTATATACACATAATTTGTTTACCACATGACTACATATTGATTATCTGATTCTAAACAGCTGGTCGTTAGTCTGTGTGGGATTTTTTTGGCATAGATGTAATTGGATGTGCATCCTATAGTGGAATCACTAATGAAGACATGAATATATAAATGAAATGTGTTCATGTTGACAAATGTCAACATATATGAATGATAAAAAATTCTTTTCAAGGTTTTCGAAAAAACATATTTGTTGTTTTCCAAAATCACAAGAATGAGATGAGTGCTGGAATTTGACGTTCAAACGTATACATTTTTTTTTTTTTTTTTGACACCGCTAGTGGTGTTGGATACACATTTTTTACCATATGCATATAGACCCAATTTTCACTCTATACACCATTTACATTATACCGCAGCCACCAGTTCACATAATTTGCCCATACTTGCGCCTATCCGTATGATAATTTATACGTTTGAACGTCAAATTCCAGCACTCATCTCATACTTTTTCAATAAAGAGGATTTTTTTTTTCACTTTTCCAATCCGGAGTGCGGCTGTCCAGATTTTTCCATCACACACATACCATTGGAATAGCAATTGCCGGCACCTGGGGCTCTCACAATCATCCACACAGCGGAGGACGGGAAGCTTGAACCCGGTCACCTAGAGCGGTGGTAACTATCTTGTTCTTCTGGAAGGTTCTCCTCTCTCCACAGAAAAATGCTGGAGCTCTGTCAGAGTTACCATCGGGTTCTTGTTCACCTCCCTGGCTAAGGTCCTTCTCCCCCGATCACTCTGTTTGGCCAGGTGGCCCGCTCTAGGAAGAGTCCTGGTAGTTCCAAACTTCTTCCATTTGTTCTCACTGAGACTTTCAATGCTGCAGGAATGTTTCTGCACCCTTCCCCAGATCTGTGCCTCAATACAATCCTGTCTCAGAGGTTTACAGACAATTCCTTGGACTTCATGGCTTGGTTTGTGCTCTTTCATGCACTGTTAACTGTTGGACCCTTTTATAGACAGGTGTGTGCCTTTCCAAATCATGTCCAATCAACTGAGTTTACAACAGGTGGACTCCAATCAAGTTGTAGAAACATCTCAAGGATGATCAGTGGAAACAGGAGGCACCTGAGCTCAATTTTGAGTGTCATGGTAAAGGCTGTGAATACTTCTGTACATGTGATTTTTTTATTTTTAATAGGTTTGTTTGAAATCTTTGCAAATTTATTTTACATTGTCATTATGGGGTATCGTTTGTAGAATCTTGAGGAAAATAATTAATTCAATCCATTTTGGAATAAGGCTGTAACATTACAAAATGTGAAAAAAGTGAAGCGCTGTAAATACTTTCCGGATGCACTGTAGTTTGCCATCCAAACCTACCAGATGTAGACTGTTATAAAGATCCAAAATCAGACCCGTAGTAAATGTCACAAAAGCCAGGGAGCATAGCAGTGGTGCCCTGTGTGGCGAGGGGCTTGTGGAACCCAGCTTACCTTGGAGAGCATTAGAATCTCCTTGTCCAGCTTCCCCGGCCCCTCCTATGTGTAAGTTATCCTATGTCTATTATGAGCACAGGGTGGCCGAGAACCTCAGTCTGATCTGCACTAGTCACACTTACTGTACAACCACACTGGAATATTCAAACTTCTTATCGGTAGACTGTCCTATCAGCAAGGAGAGCTGTTGAAGGAATTCCACCCTCCCTCCTCACAGCTAATCCACATACACATATACATCCCATAATATTTTTCTCCCAAGGCAGACAGACACAATAGAACAATGGGATACAGCCACACCTCAAATGATGTATACAATATTCCAGTGTGGTTGTACAGTGAGTCTGATTAGTGCAAATCGGACTGGGGTTCTCAGTTACCATGTGCCCCTGATAGACACAGGGTGTCTTACACATAGGAGGGCCAGGAGCACTGGACAAGGAGATTCCAGTACTCTCCAAGGTAAGCTGGGTTCCACAAGCCCCCTGCCCAAAGTGACTCCCGTCACACCCTACTCAACTGCAGAGGTACTTCCTTAAACTGGGCATTTAGGGCAATTTGCAAGTACTGCTAAAAAGTTTGGCTTGGAAGAGAATATATATATCTTTCAGCTCTTGGAAGGATTTTGGTGTTGTAGCAGAGTACAGTTGAGCTAGACGCTCAATACCACACCTCCACCAGTCATTAAAGGTACCTAACCTACTCAGGTAAATATACATTTTTTAAATAATTTTTTTTTTGTTTTGGAAATTTTGCCTCTAGATCCTGGTCCGCCTAGTGAGGAGGAAGAATTGCATCCTCCTCCTGGTAAACTTTACTTGGAGAGGATCATAGAGAAGACTTTGCCATCCTTACCAAAACGAAGCCAACACATGCCAGGGCATCCAGGGTAAGAGGAATATAAAAAGACATGCTAGTTATGTAAAGTTGTTTGTAAATGGGAACTGTTCTGAAGAGTTCTGTTTGTTCATGTAGCTGGTATCGTAAGCTTTGTCTTAAACTGGAAGATCCTGATTGGCTGCCTGGTCCAAGCCTTATCAGCGTTCAGATGCGACTAACTCCTAAACTAATGCGTTTGACTTGGGACGGCTTTCCTCTGCATTTCTCAGAGAAGCATGGTTGGGGCTATCTTGTTCCAGGGCGGAAGGACAATCTGTTGGCCAACCAAGAAGAGGATGATAATTCTGCTGGTACTGCTTTTTGCCCATACGAAGCAATTGAAGATTTATACACCGAATACAAGAATAAAGCTAAAGCGCATGCCGACAGTCAGGATTCCTCTGTTAATGAAGGATTCTTGCTAACAGAAGACAGCAGCATCTGGCAAAAGGTGAGAAGTAATAGGTTAAAGCATTTGTTCTATGGCTTGGTCATCTGAGTTAACCACTTCAGTCCCGGAAGGTTTTACCCTCTCATGACCAGGCCATTTTTTGCAATATGGCACTGCGTTGTTTTAACTGACAATTGCACGGTCGTGCGTCGCTGAATCCAAATAAAATGTATGTCTTTTTTTTTCCCCACAAATAGAGCTTTCTTTTGGTGGTATTTGATCTCCTCTGCGTTTTTTTATTTTTTTTTTAATGCGCTATAAACAAAAAAAGACCGACAATTTTGAAAAAAATAACAATATTTTTTACTTTCTGCTATAAAACATACCCAATAAACAAATGTAAAAAATCAAATTTCTTCATCAATTTAGGCCAATATGTATTCTGATACATATTTTTGGTAACAAAAAAATCCCAATAAGTGTATATTGATCGGTTTGTGCAAAAATTATCGTGTCTACAAACTATGGGATATTTATATTGTGTGTGTTTTTTTTTTTTTTTTTTTTTTTACTAGTAATGGTGGTGATCAGTGACTTTTATAGTGGGACTGCGACATTCCGGCGGACAAATATGCAGCATACACACGGTCGGACTTTTCGACCGGACTTGTCCCACGGACGCCGACGGACCAAATTCGGCAGATAATCCGACCGTGTGTGGGCTTCACCGGACCATCGGCGGACTTTTCCAGTCGCAAATCTGACGGACTTTAGATTTGGAACATGCTTCAAATCTTTACGTCGTAACTCCGCCGGACCCAGAAATCCGCTCGTCTGTATGCTAGTCCGACGGACAAAAACCCACACTAGGGCAGCTATTGGCTACTGGCTATGAACTTCCTTATTTTAGTCCGGTGTACGTCATCACGTACGAATCCGTCGGATTTTGGTGTGATCGTGTGTAGGCAAGTCCGTTCGTTAAAAAGTCAGTCGGAAGTCCGTCGAAAGTCCGTTGGAAAGTCTGTCGGACAAGTCCAGTCAAAGTCCGCCCGTGTGTACGCGCCCTAAGTGGCACTTTTTTAGGGACCAGTGACACCAATACAGTGATCAGTGCTAAAAAATATGCACGGTCACTGTACGAATGACACTGGCAGGGAAGGAGTTAACATCAGAGGCAATCAAAGGATTAAATGTGTCCCTAGAGAGTGCTTTCTATCTTTGGGGGAGGTGCTTGTACTGTAAGAAGACAGAGATCCGTGTTCCTGCTTAGCAGAAACACAAGATCTCTGTCTTCTCCTGTCAATCCTGATTTGCCTTGTTCTGTCACAGAACAGACAGACTGCCATTCTGTCTGCCTCAGGAACGATCGACGGGTCCCAGCGGACATCGGATTCACCTGATTGGATGATTGGCTCCCACTGTGTCCAATCACAGCAGGAGCGGGTCACCGGTGGCACGCATATGTGCCCCAGGCCCAGAAGAAGAAATCGCGTACAAGTACGTGATTTTTCTCTTAGGGGGTGCTCTGCCGCAGTTTATATACGTGGGGCGGTCCTTAAGCGGTTAAAGATGAATTCCAGGTATGGTATATTTTTACATAGTTACATTGGTCCAGCTTGGACCAATGTATTTATGTATATACCATACCTGGCCCATGTCCCTGGGAGCTGGAAATAGACACCGCTACTCCAGCATTCTCCACTTGCTTCCAGGTCTCATGCTGGGCGGTTGGTCTGCTGCATTCTGAACATGGGAGGTTGGCTGCTCAGCACAGGTGCCATTTAGAGAATGCTTAGCATTTTATGTATGAATGGAAAGTGTTTTCTGATTGAACGAGGTGATAAATGTAACATCACTGCCCCATCTCTTCACCTTGTCCAATCAGAGAATTCTTTGCATACATTCACAAAATGCAAATAGCCCACTGTACTGGTGAACTCCTGCTGAAGCACACATCCTGACCGGTATGTCTCAGATTGGATGGTCACAGTCACTACCTTGCCACCAGCAATGGTCCCATAGCCTTAATTAAAGTTACACTAAAGCTTTTTTTTTTTTTTAATAACAAACATGTCATACTTACCTCCACTGTGCAGCTTGTTTTGCACAGAGTGGCCCCAAACCTGCTCTTCTGGGGTCCCTTGGCGGATCTAGGGGCTCCCCTCATTAGATAACCCCCTGGGAGAAGCGCTCTCCCGGGGGGTTACCTTGCGGGCGTGCTCCCGAGTCATTCATTCGGCGTCCATAGAAGCCGAATGTATGACTTGGCCATGGCGCCCAGGTCATTGGAATTGATTGACACCAGCGGGAGCCAATGGCTGCGCTGCTATCAATCCATCCAATCAGGACCCGAGACACCGGCTTTTGCTGGTGTGCTCATCCCCGGAACGAGATGGAGGGATAGAATGCATTGAGGTGAAAAACCTCGAAGGTTTACAACCCTTTTAACTTCACATATTAGTTATGAGGAAAGGTTGCGAGCACTGAACTTATTCTCTCTGGAGAAGAGACGCTTGAGAGGGGATATGATTACAATATACAAATACCGTACTGGTGACCCCACAATAGGGATAAAACTTTTTCGTGGAAGGGAGTTTAACAAGACACGTGGCCACTCATTAGAATTAGAAGAAAAGAGGTTTAACCTTAAACTGTGTAGAGGGTTCTTTACTGTAAGAGCAGCAAGGATGTGGAATTCCCTTCCACAGGCGGTGGTCTCGGCGTCATCGGTAGTTTGAAAAAACTATTAGATAAGCATCTGAATGACCACAACATACAGGGATATACAAGGTAATACTGACATATAATCACACACATAGGTTGGACTTGATGAACTTGTCTTTTTTCGACCTCACCTACTATGTAACTATGTAACATACAGGAATCTGTAGGAACAGAAAGCTTGTAACAAAAACCTTATTATTCAAAATATTTGGTGGACAAAGAAATGGGACTAAATCTTTGAGCTGCGTGTTGTATCTGTATTATGTGTTATATTATGTTATATTGTATTATTTATATTATTATATTATGATAACATGTGCAATTGAAAGGAAAGGCTTGTAACTGAACATTGGATTTCTTTCAGGTAGAGGAACTCAGTCGGCTAGAGACAGACCTGGGCCCTGAAGCAATAACCAAAGCAACGTCTAAGAAGGCAAAAAAATCAGTGAGTTGCTGTCTTCTATTCACCACAAGACTATTATAGATTTGCTTTAAGAAAACATTTGTGCTTGGTTAAATAGTCTGAGAAAATAACTATCAAAAATAATGGAATAGTAGCATTTGTCTGAATTTATTTGGGAGTATGGTGTGTATATAGTCTAACTCGCACATATCAAACACAAGGCCTATCGGGCCTTGTCATGTGGCCCTCACACCCAGTTTTGCAGCCGGAACGTGGCGGAACTCCATTCTGCCGCCTCCAACTCTCACCTTCTGCTCCCACTTACTGCTGTCACTTGTAAACTCAGAAGCCAGAGGGGCACAGCAGGGAAATATCTTCAGAATCCGAGGAAGAGAACGATCGTCCTGCAAGGTGAGGCAGAGTCACCTACACATGGAGGTACTAGAGCCTGGCCAGGTAGGAGAGAGGAAATTGAGAAAGCTTTGGGGAGGGTTGGGGTTGCACATACTGTACACAGCCCACTCCTGAACTCTGCTCTCTGTATGTAGCATACTTCTGAACTCTGCACTCTGTACGTAGCATACTCCTGAACCCTGCACCCTCTAGGTAGTGCACCGTATATCCAACCAGCCCTTTGAGAGGACCCATACTGCTGATGTGGCCTTCAATGAAATTGAGTTTAACACCCTTGGTCTAGTTGATGCACTGGAGATGAAGCAGTGAGCTCTAGAGGGTTAGAGCAGCTTAAAGGGTATTTCTACTTTTGCAGTCAAATTTGAAAAACATTTTTTAATAATCCTTTACCTTTTTAGATGTAAGACAGATCGAAATTCGGCCGGTGCAGCAGGAACTGGCCAAATTTCGCTCCATGTTTGGGCAGACTAAATTTACTGAAGATTGACTTCAGTACAATTAGGCTGTTGAGTGTTTTTGTGCAATCACTGCCAGCGGCTATAGCAGGCGGCAGTGACCGTTGAATTCTGACAGCAAGAATACCTCCTGCTGTCAGAATACAAAAGCTCCGCAAAAGGGGTTTGAATCGAGCAATCGAGCTTGACTCGAGGGAATCGTGCAATCCGTGGTTGCAGGAAATAAAATGAGTTCATGTATGGCTTTCTTTAGGAGAAGATGTCATGCCTGACTGCAAGCATTTCTCTACAAGCTCAGTGTAATCTGTTCCAATAAAAAGACTAAAGCTGGCTGAACGTTAGTAGAATTTTGTTTGAAATTTTTAGTTTTAAGAACATTTGTTCAATATTCTAAAGCCGGCCATACATGGATCAAAATTCATCCAGTTCAGCAGGGACTGGCCGAAATTCGATCCATGTATGGGCAGGCTGATTGTACCCAAGTCAACCCATCAGTCGACTTGGGTACAATCAGCCTGTCAGATTTTTTTTATACATGTGATTACTGCTGGCTGATACAGCTAGCTGTAATCATTGTGTTCTGCTGATCAGGAAGGCACCCTGTGCCCCCCCCCCCCCTACCAGCAGAACACAATAGTGCTGCAGGAGGCATTTCCCCTTCAACGCTGACTGTGTTGATGCAGGAATCTAGAGATTTTCTTTCCTTCCACCCATGGTGGAAGGAAAGAAAATCAAATAGTCTATGGGCTGATGAGACTTAAGAGGTGTAAAATGGATATTTGTTTTCAACCTCAGTGACAAAAAAATTTGAAGGAATGGTAGAGAAAATGTTTTTCCAATGTAATATTATCAGTGGATAAAAGTTGAATCTTAAAAGCAAATTACATTACATTTTTAACTTCTTCCCACTCATGCTATAGCGAACGAAGGCTACAGCGCAGGCTCACATAGCCGGAAGGACGTTCATCATAGCCGGAAGGACGTTCATGGATGTCCTTCTGTGATCGTGCTGCCCACGCACGCCCCCTGCAGCGTGCACCGGCACTGATCTGTGATCGCTGTGTCCTTAGGACACAGTGATCACAGATCAAGGTAAAGAGCCAATCTCAGTGGCTCTTTACCATGTGACCAGCTATGTCCAATCACAGCTGATTACAGTGTAAGCAGAAGTTGCCAGTTATCGGCATTCCTCTTCTCACGCTGACAGCGCTTGAGGGGATGAGAGCCGATAACCGGAAAATCCAGACGGGACATCTACACAAATAATCGGGGCACTAATCATCAGTGTCCTGATTATCAGTGCAGCCCCAATCGTGCCCACCAGTGCTGCCAATCAGTACCCATCAGTGCTGCCTGTCAGTGCCAATCAGTGAAGCCTCATCAGTGCCACCTATCAGTACTCATTAGTGAAGAAGAAAAATTACTTATTTTATAACAACTTTTTTTTCGCAAAATTTTTGTTTTTTTTTTGCGTTTGTTTAGCAAAAAATAAAAAACCCATTTGGTGATTAAATATCACCAAAAGAAAGCTCTATTTGTCTAAAAAAAAAATAACTTTTTTCCAAACTTTTTGGTCTTTTTTCGTTTTTGTTTAGCAAAAAATAAAAAACCCATTGGTGATTAAATACCATCAATAGAAAGCTCTATTTGTCTCAAAAAATGTTGTTTTGGGTACAGTGTTGCATGACTGCGCAATTGTCATTCAGAGTGTGACAGCGCTGAAAGCTGAAAATAGGCCTGGGACGGGCGAAAGTGCCCAGTAGGCAAGTAGTTAAAGTACTTTTAAAAGACATTACATTTGTCAAGTCATCAAATGTGCAAAGAATTTTCATACAAATGTTTATATTCGCATGAATGTTCATTCAAACATTTACTAGTGTATGGCCAGCTTTAGAACAGGGTGAGCTCCTCCCTCTCATTAACAAACATTATGGCCAGCTTGTAAATTTAGAGGGGTGAGGTGGGATTTTCTCCATCTCCCTTGTTTGTGTGGATGGAGGAATCTGTTTGTTTTTTTTTTCATTCAGCCCGAAATGAATGAATGAAAAAGAGCCATCTATGGCCAGCTTAACCACTTGCCCTCCAGAAGGTTTTACCCCCCTTCTTGACCAGAGCATTTTTTGCTATTTGGCACTGCGCTACTGTAACTGGTAATTGTGCATTCGTGCAGCGCTGTAAGCAAATTACATTTATATAATATTTTTCCACAAATAGAGCTTTCTTTTGGTGTTATTTGATCACCACTGCGGTTTTTATTTTTTTATTACATAAACAAAAAAAAAATACCAATAAAAAAATAAAAATAAAAAATTAATTTTACTTTCTGCTATAAAACATGTCCAATAAAAAAAAATTCAAAATCAAATTTCTTCATAAATGTAGGCCAATATGTACTCTGCTACATGTCTTCGGTAAAAGAAAAAAAAAAATCCTAAAAAGTGTGTATTGATTGACTTGCGTGAAAGTTATATCATCTACAAACTATGGGATGTGTATACTGGAATTTTATTTATCATTTTTATACTAATAATGGCTGTGATCAGTGACGTATAGCGGGACTGTGATAGTGCGGCGGGCAATTTGACACTGACGCTTTGTGGGAACTGACTGACAGTGACATTTCCAGTGACCCTAATACAGTGATCAGTGCTATTAATATAAACTGTCACTGTACTAATGACACTGGCTGGGAGGGGTTAACATCTAGGGGCAATCAAGGGGTTCATTGTGTGCCTAACCAGTGTTAATGTGTGTACTGTGTGCTGCTACACATCTAACAAAGTGATCATTCCCTCTGTATAGAGCCCTGTGTTGTTTATCAACACAGGGCTCTAGGCTGCCAATCGACACAGCCAATCAGCAGGTTCCGGCCATGAATCATTAACCGGGATCTGTTGACGAACTCCCGCTATATTAAATCACAGGAGAGTAGGAGGGCGGGGGAGCGCCCCAAACCCAGGAACAGGCAGCGACGTACCAGTATGTTGCTGTACCTGTAGCTGCCGCCCTGCCGCAGTATATGAACTGTGGCAGGTTGGCAGACGGTTAAAGATGATGTTCACCTTTTTAAGAAAAATTTATAAATGCACATATTTTTTCCTCCGGGATTCTGGAAAGCATTGCCCCCGTGATCAGTGGATTGTGGGTGCAACGTCAGGCCTCTGCAGATAAACCCTTCAGCTTTCAACCCGGCGATCGGTAGCCCCGGGAACCGATCTGGCACTGGCGGTGGCTGGGCTGAGCGAAGGAAAGAAGTATAGTGTCCCCATCTTTGCGTGCAGTAGTGAACGCATATGTAGGTCACACCTACATATGTAAACGCTGTTCGTACCACACACGTGAGGTATCGCCGCGAACGTCAGAGCAAAAACAATAATTCTAGCCCTAGACCTTCTCTGTAACTCTAAACAGGTATCCTGTAGAAATTTTTAAAGCGTCACCTATGGATATTTTTAAACAGCGTAGTTTGGCGCCATTCCATGAGCGCACGCAATTTCAAAGCATTACATGTTAGGTATCTATTTAATCGGCCTAACATCATCTTTCATATTTTACAAAACAATTGGGGTATACAGTGGATTTCAAAACTCCACACACCCCTGTTAAAATGTCAGATTTCTGTGATATAAAAAAATGAGACAAAGATAAATAATTTCAGAACTTTTTCCACCTTTTAATGTGACCAATAAACTGTACAACTAAATTGAACAGCAAACTGAAATCTTCTAGGTGGAGGGAAGTAAAAATAAAAAAATAAAATAATATGGTTGCATAAGTGTGCACACCCTTACACTAATAGTTTGTTGAAGCACCTTTTTGATTTTATTCCAGCACTCAGTCTTTTTGGGTCTGAGTCTATCAGCATGGCACATCTTGGCTTGGCAATATTTGCCCACTCTTCTTTGCAAAAACACTCCAAATCTGTCAGCTTGCGAGGACATCTCCTGTGCACAGCCCTCTTCAGATCACCCCACAGATTTTCAATGGGATTCAGGTCTGGGGTCTGGCTGGGCCATTCCAAAACTTTAATCATCTTCTGGTGAAGCCATTCCTTTGTTGATTTGGATGTATGATTTGGGTCGTTGTCATGCTGATAGATGAAGTTCCTCTTCATGTTCAGTTTTCTAGCAGAAGCCTGAAGGTTTTGTGCCAATACTGTATGGTATTTAGAACTGTTCATAATTCCTTCTACCTTGACTAAGGCCCCTTTTCCAGCTGAAGAAAAACAGCCCCAAAGCATAATGCTGCCACCACCATGCTTCACGGTAGGTATGGTGTTCTTTTGGTGATGTGCAGTGTTGTTTTTGCGCCAAACATATCTTTTGGAATTATGGCCAAAAAGTTCAACGTTTGTTTCATCAGACCATAACACATTTTCCCACATGCTTTTGGAAGACTTCAGATGTGTTTTTGCAATATTTAGCCAGGCTTGGATGTTTTTCTTGGTAAGAAAAGGCTTCCATCTTGCCACTTTACCCCATAGCCCAGACATATGAAGAATACAGGAGATTGTTGTCACATGTACCACACACCCAGTACTTGCCAGATATTTCTGCAACTCCTTCAATGTTGCTGTAGGCCTCTTGGCAGCCTCCCTGACCAGTTTTCTTCTCTTCTTTTCATCAATTTTGGAGGGACGTCCAGTTCTCTGTAATGTCCCTGTCGGGCCATATTTTCTCCACTTGATGATGACTGTCTTCACTGTATTCCATGGTATATCTAATGCCTTGGAAATTCTTTTGTACCCTTCTCCTGACTGACTGTGACCCTTTTCACACTGTGGCCGCCCGTGCGTTTTTGGTAAAGCGCTGTTCTTTTTAGCAGCGCTTTACCGCTGTTTATATGGCGCTTTTCGGAAAGGGGCTAAAAACGCCTGTGTTGCGGCGCTTTGGAATTGCTGCCCATTCAATGCAATGGGCAGGGGGTGTTTTGGGAGCGCTGTATACAGCGCTCCCAGCAATGTTTTCAGGTGCTTTACAGACACTATTTCTAGCGCTAAAATGCCTAAAAACTGCCTCAGTGTGAAACGGGTCTAAGAAAATGTCAGGAAAGACCTACTAGAACAGCTGAAATTTATTTGGGGTTAATGAGAGACACTTTAAATTATGGCAGGTGTGTACTGACTTCTATTCAAGATGAGTTTGAATGTGATTGCTTAATACATCCTCAGTTATAAGAGGGTATGCACACTTATGCAACCACATTGTTTAGTTTCCCCCCCAAAGATTTCAGTTTGTTTTTCAAGTTGTACAGTTTATAGGTCACATTCAAGGTGGAAACATTTCTGAAATGATTTGTCATTTTTTTTACATCACAGAAACCTGATATTTCAACAGGGACGTGTAGACTTTTTATATCCAATGTATATTGTGTTTTTTGTTTTTTTGTCAAACCATGTGACATAAAAAAATTGCAATGACCGCCATTTTATTCTCTAAGGCCTGGTCAGCAAGTGGTTAAGCAGCGATTTAGCTCCAAAATCAGGGAAATCAAGCCCTTTGGACAAAGCAAAGCCAATTTCAGGAGGGCTAGACATGAGTATTTTTTTCTTAACAAATGGAGTACTGTGGTGCTCTTAGCTGACGCATTTACTTTTTAAAGTGGTCGTCAGATTTGCTTTTTAAGGGGAAAATGAACTGGCCAGAGCTCAATGCACAACTAATTATTGCACTGTATAGGGGATAATCCTCAGCTGAGGATTACATTGTGATCAGTTCATTTTTCGTTAGGATAATTCCCTTTTAAACTCTGAGCTCCAGCCAATTCATCTTCAGTGTATAGATGTGGAAGGGCCTTTTTCAATTCCGGAGTGTTTGTCCACCGCCATTGTGCTGTATGTGTGTAATTACATATAATCCACACCCTATTCACCGCCACAGGAGCTCCCTGCTGTACAGGAACCCGAATGTCAGGACACGGCGCCCAATCACCATGGAAATGGCCCTTGCAGTGACGTCAATGTTCCAGGCTGCTGGTTTTATCGCTTGCCACATAAAGTAAGTCTGAAAAATGCACTTTTTGCACTTTGTTCATAATAATATATTACTGGCTTTCACTCTGAACATTTTCTTATGTTGATACGCTGTGCTGTACACATAATATACTTTGCATCAAGGGAATCATTTAGAATGTGGGAACATTTTTATAAGAAGCTGCTCTTTGCTGCCTCTATAAATTATGGCACAGAGCTGGGTGACGTATGCATGGGCTGCTAGCAAGCAATTGTTCACCTAAATGTCAATAGCTGGTGACTAAATGTATTCATATTATACGTTGTGTTCTCCAGCAGACAACCTCAGCTCTGTCGATTGCATGTAATGTAATGGACAGGACAGTGGCGGCCCCCCCCCCCCCCCACCCTAATTCATGTGCCCGACCCCTAATTTCCATGCAGGGCGCCGGATGCATTGATTTCAATGGTTTTTTTTTGTTTTGTTTTTTTAGCACATGATTAGAGCCTAAGACTCTAATTGGCTTTAAAAAGGGCGAGCTCGGGGTGCAGAGCACTGCACCCACAGCTCACCCACTTGTGTGACATTAGCGAATTAATATTCACTATAGTCTTCCTGCTTCTTCTCCCTGCCAATCAGGAAGCGGGTCCTGAGCCCTGATTAGCCAGGGAGTCTTAGGACTCCCGGTCAATCGGGTCTCAGGACACGCTTTCTGATTGGCCAGGAGGAGAGGCTGCGGGTCATGTACAGCGAGGAGCACCAGGTAGAGGGGCAGCAACAGCCTCCTCCAGGAGCCCTACCCCGGGTCCAACACCACCACCTCATCATCGTTGTCGTCCCCGCACCTCTACTGCAGCAACAGCGAGAGGAGGTGTTTTGCTTGCGTCGATCTAGCAAGGTTACTTTGTGGTATAAGCAAGGAAGCTGAGACCTCTGCAGTGTGTAAATGGGCTTTTACTATACAAAAATGCTGTACATACAAAACTATTACAATATTAGGAATACAAATCAAGACTGAAAGATATCCATAACAAGAAAAATGCCTAGCAAATAAACAGCCTATGGTCTGTAACAGTAGAAATACACTTAAAAGTTACTTAACTCCGGTTACTGTGTAATCATGATCTCCGTTGCTCCTGGAGACCAGGCACCTTCATCTTCGCTTATAACAGATTCTTCCTCCTGCTCTGGTGTTAGTCCATGATGAGTCGCTCCTATCAGTCTCTACGGCTCCTTTTTATTTGGGCTTTTGTTTACCAGTTTGTTGACAATGGTTACAAACTCATGACTACTGTATTTTGCGGCGTATAAGACGACTTTTTACTCTTAAAAAAAGTGGCCAAAAAGCAGGAGTCGTCTTATACGCCGGGTCAGCCCCTCGGATGCCTGCTGGATGTGCGGTAATACTGTATGTAGCTTCGGCTACATACAGTATATACCGCTGAGCCAATCCCGGTGAGCAATGTATTCAAATGAATACAGAGCCTGCTCGGATTGGCTTTGAGAGTCAGAGAGGTGCGGGCTGATGATGTTACAGCCTCTACCAATCCAAGCAGGCTTTGTATTCATTAATAGAATACATCGCTCGCCGTGATTGGCTCCAGCAAGAAGGAAGGATTTGACTCCAGCAAGAAGGAGGAAATATGAAGCGTCGGAAACCTCGGAAAGGGGGGGGCGTCTTATACGGTAAGTACAGACAAAAACTCTTAAAATGTAAAATTAGGGGGTCGTCTTATATGCCCGGTTGCCTTATACACCGGGAAATACGGTAAGCTCCGAGGGGAGGAGCAAAAAGCGCTGGGGGCGTGGTCTGGTCGGAGTCCAGGCTGAGGTTGCCAATCATACACACAACTCAGGGATGTCATGGATGTGTGGTCATAGGGAGACTTTCTCTCCACTCTAGGCCAAAATGAAGTCATACATCCCAGGAGTCTTCATGGACATTTTTGTTTTATCAGGAAGAGGGGCTTTTGCAGCTAAGCACACCCTCCTGCCTGCATGCCTGAGCTAAGAGCAGATGGATTACCAGAAGTAAAGGCAACATGAATTATCTGCCCTTACTCGAGATGGCCACAGATAGAAATGCTAGGGAGATGTTTTTCAAAGTGATTTCTCAACAAAATAAAGCATGGAGACATGGATGGATAGGAGAGTTTGCTTTGAATATTAAAAATTAATAAATAGCATTTTCAGTTTGTGGTGCTCAGATACAATTTAGTTCTGCTTTAGTAAATGAAATCATGTTTATTCTGCTGACAGGGTCTCTAAGCTTTTAATGCTGGAAGCACTAAAATGAAACGAGTTTCACTAAAACGATGCAGAATAGAGGAATAAACAAAGATTCACTTGTATGGCTCTGATCTCCATTGTTAAGAATAGTTAATGTTAGGCTTTTATTTCACCTTAACCACTCTTAACGCTCTGAACTAGCTGTATACAAGTACATAAGTATGCTTTCAGGAATAGAAGCCATAATGGACCGTTTCAACATTTATCATCTGCCATGAAGTGACCGCACTGCTACATACTGTATATAGGTACACTTATGGTTTTAGTTCGCAAATTTGAATACGATTATAATTCTGTTCATATCCACCTTATTAATGTAACGCAATAAAACTAATATAAACCAGCAATATATTACGTGTTCCGTACAATAACTGGGCACACTTTTGTGTCCAAATAAATTTTTTAACAAACAAGGTGTATATATGAATGTGTATATAATTAGTTTCAAAAAAATGTCCACCATGCACCAAAATCAAAACAAAAAACCAAACCAATTCAAAAATTTCCAAACCAAAAAAATGTTTTATTTTGTGCAAAGCAATAAAGTCCCATCTATTGTGTCTTATGAATAAGACGTGTTCCGTACAACAATTGTGCACACTTTTGTGTCCAGAAAAATTTGTAACAATGAATAGGATAAGGTGGATGGGACTTTATTACTTTGCACAGAAGAAATTTAAAAAAAAAGGATTTTTTTGGTTTGCCTTTTTTTCTGAATTGGTGTGGATTTTTTTTTTTTTTTTTTTTTTTTTTGGTGCATGGTGGGCATTTTTTTAATCTCTCTCTCTCTCTCTCTCTCTCTCTCTCTCTCTCTCTCTCTCTCTCTCTCTCTCTCTCTCTCTCTCTCTCTCTCTCTCTCTCTCTCTCTCTCTCTCTCTCTCTCTCTCTCTCTCTCTCTCTCTCTCTCTCTCTCTCTCTCTCTCTCTCTCTCTCTCTCTCTCTCTCTGTATGGAACACATACTATATTGCTGGTTTATATTAGTTTTATTGCATTACATTAATAAGGTGGATATGAACAGAATTATTTTATTTGGCACAAATAATTGTATTTACATTTGCAAACAATAAGGAGTAGCGCCTTGCTTTACTTGTTTATACATTTTTGAAGTGGGATGTCCACTTAAAGGGGCAGCTACCAAAAAATGAACAATAAGTTAAGGTTGGCGCAATTTATAGTCTAATGTTATTTATAGTTTTACTTTAACCTTGCCCACTTCATTGTGGGTACAAATAAGGCCTATATAATTCTGCCTGATGTCCACAAACTATGGTGTGTATATATACTGTATGAAAATTGATCAATCCTGATGTATTGACATCCTATCTCATTTCTTGAGCCCAAAAATTCCAGGAAAGTACAAATAGCCCCAAATGACTCCTTTTTGGAAAGGAGACAGTCCAAGGTATTTAGTAAGAGGCTTGGCACGTTTTTTGAAGTTGTAACTGTTTGTCCAAATTTTTGGGAAATTTAAGAAATTTTAAAAGATTTCACCAGAGCATTACAGTGTCATCATATAACTGGTGTGGCGGTGTCCAGGGACACCAACTTGTTATAGTATGTATATAAAATAATACTAAAAATATATATTTTTTTTCAATTATTTTAATATTTTTATATTTTTTATTACATTTTTCTTTTTTCTTTTTTTATAAATACAGAGACCAGAGCAATACTGTGTTACCATAGTAACACTGTACTATTCTAGGGAGGTGATCAGGATTTTTTTTTTTACACACTATGATTGCTTTTTCTGATTTTTTTTTTTTTTCTGAATAAAAACTATTCTTTTTTTTTTTTGTTTAATATTTGTTTATTGGTCAAGAAAATGGCATACAGAATAAACAAAATTGTCATAAGTATGACATAGGAATACATATGAAAGAACAAGCAAAGTAAACATTGCCTGAAGACACTCAGGGACGGTAAACTAATATGAAATGAAGGAGAATGAAAACTATTCATTCAGTGTTTACTATTGTGATTGGCCACAGCTAATCACTTGTTACAGATGGGTTGTGATTGGCCCTGTCTGCACCATGTGATCACTGTGACCAATAACAGATCCTATCACAATTGTACACAATAAAAAGGCATGAGTCAAAGCCTTTCATTGTGTACAAATGTCATGTGATCTGCTGGCCACAGCGATCACATGGTGCCGGCAGCGGGCCAGTACAGTGATCTGTCATCTGCCATCTGATCTGACACAGTGGGTGACAGATTGTGCCGAAGTGCCGCCCCATCCTGGGAGGACTCCCGCACAGCCTTTTGTAACATGGAGGGGAAGGGGTAAAAAAAGCCCAAAGCTGCTTCATGCCTTATACTCGTACCAAGCAAAGCCCAAGGTAGTTTCTGATGATTGAGTTCCACCGCTGAGTCTTGTAGTATAGTAGATTCTGTCCTATAATTGTATTTCTCATAGTGGCTTTATTTTATGGTGCTGGATACTTCAAACACAATTAATTTGTAATTCTTGACGGATTCATGTATTGTAGGATGGCATTACCAACAATGTGGGCAGCCCATTTGCAAAGGATTTTCTCCCAAAAATGGAAGATGGCACTTTACAAGCCTGTACTGGAGGCACCAGTGCCACACGTGCCCTGGAAATAAATAAAATGATATCTTTCTGGAGGAATGCTCACAAACGCATCAGGTAGGAGTTTGCTGGTTCTGAAAGGCCACTAAATGGTGACCCGACCCTAAAATAAAAGGGGGTTCTCCTAGGCCCCCCATGCACGCTGGGCTGTTCAGCTGCAGTTCATCCCTCCTGGTGTTTTACTGCACCCAGAACAGTCAGGCGCACCGTCCAGCCCGGCTGCAGGGATCCTGTCATAGTCTATGGCAGGCTGCAGCTGGATGGGGCTGAACATCATACCGAGAGAGAGCAGCGTTTAGGGCCCTGTCTGCTAAGGGATGAGGTTCCGGAACATTTCAGGTAATATGTTTTTTTAGCATATCGTACTGAAATCTGCCTGAACCAGGAAAAACACTCCACTCCCACTATATGCACTGACTATCTCTTCCTCTATTCTGCTCCATGTAAGCCGCTGCTATTTGTTATCATGATGTAGTGAAGGTTTCCATACAGACACTGTAATGATGTATGTCTTTGGTCTATGTATTAGCTGCTCTCATATTTCAAGAAAGGTTGATAAGTGTTGTTTTGATTATGCCTATTGATATTGCCAGATCCTTCTTTAAAATAAAACACTGTACAGATTTTTCACTGGAATGTCATTTATCTTCATTTTTGGCATGTATATAATGCTTACTCTTTTGTTTTTTGCAGTTCCCAGAAGGTGGTGTGGTTGAAAAAGGGAGAATTGCCCCGAGCAGTCACAAGGTATTGTGCACCGGTGTTAAGTCCGAGTATTTCCTCTTCTCATTAGTGAGCAGTTACTTCATGAAGATGTAGGGACTGTCAGCATTTGCTGAGGTTTTGCATCAGTCCAGTGTTGTGATGATCTAAAAATTGGGCTTAAAGCGGAGTTCTGCCGGGGTAAAAAAAAAATTAAAAGTCAGCAGCTACAAATACTGTACCTGCTGACTTTTAATATAAGGACACTTACCTGTCCTGGGAGCCCGCAATGTCGGCACCTGAAGCCGACCCGTCCCTTGGCTCGGGGTGCAGTTGCCGGCATCATTACTAAGGGAAACGGGCAGTGAAGCCTTACAGCTTCACTGCCTGTTTCCTACTGTGCATGTGCAAATCACATTGCGCTTTTCTGAATGGTGCCTGCTGTCTTCTGGGACCTGTTTGTCTTCCAGAAGGCAGGCATTACGTAGTTCGCTGCACAATGTGCAGTGATCTTTTCCCAGAAGTGGGAGCAGATACCTGGATTTGACGGGTATCTGCTCCCCCATTCTCCCTGAAAGGTGGCACCGGAGGGGGGGAGGAATCCGATCAGCAGAATTTCCATTTATGGGTGGAATTCCACTTTAAAAAGCTCAGAAAACCTTGATTTAAAGTGGTTGTAAACCCTTACATATACCAAGTGAGGTGACTGGCCTCAGATGAAACAAATCCCTTATCTGCAGTCTTCTCTTCTCTACAGACATTCAAAGTCTAGAATTTATAAATCTTGTCTGAGATGTCAGAAAAAAAGGGGGCAGAGAGCTAAAAGCGGAGCTGCAGTCGTTTTTCAGTTTATTAAAAGTCAGCAGCTACAAAAAAGTGTAGCTGCTGACTTTTATTAAACGTACATGTCCCATGATCCAGCGATGTGGCCACCCGAACCCTCGATTCTCTCCCTCTCCAGCACCAGCATTACAACTGTGGGCACCTGGCTGTGACAGCTTGCGGCTTCACAGCCAACTGTGCATGCGCCAGACGCGCTGCGCCTCCTGAATGGTCGGGCAATCTTCTGTGACCCTTAAAGTGTCCCCGAAGATTGTACTGAGGAAGGAGGAGAGGAGGCTATCGGAGCGGAAGTGGAGCGGGTACATGTCAAAACTGGGTGCCCCCCCCCCCCCCCAAAAAAAAATTACATGCCAAATGTGGCATTGGAGGGGGGAGAAGTGCTTAAAGCTGTACTTCCCCTTTTGGGTGGAGCTCCGCTTTAAATTACACTCTGCAGAACTGGGGAGAGCTCTATGAGCTGATTGGAGGGAAGGGACACCCCCCACTTTACACAGCACACTGGAACAGAGCAGAGGCTGTCAATCACAGGCTGTGTGCTGGAAGTCCCTCCCCGTCACCTTATTCCTCTTGATCTCAGGAAACTGTGTCAGAAGTGACTCACGCAGATAGCAGAGGAATGGGACAGCAGCCAGAAATGACACTTAGAGCTCTGGATTGAAACAAGTACACACTGAAGAGGGATTTGCTTTTTCCATATTTCATGTCTGAGGTTTACAGGCACTTTAGTTTTTGTTGTTTTTTTCACATTACTATAGAATTTACAAAGCATTTGTAAAATAACTACCAGTAAGTGTGTGATGTGCTTCACCATAAAATGTTTCATTTATTTTAGAAGCCTGGATTTTGATGAAGAAAATAAGCATGGTGCTATACTTCCTCTAGTGGTCACAGCTGGAACGATCACAAGAAGAGCAGTAGAGCCAACGTGGCTGACTGCCAGCAATGCACGTGTAGGTTACTGAGTTATCATTTTTGCATTTTGGAATATTCTAGCAGCAAATGTTATTGCTTACACACACACACAGGTGTTACCATTGGACGCCCCTAAGGCACGTACAAACGGGCAGAAAGTTGGGAGACATTTGCTGGTTCAAAAAAAAAAAACGGCTGACATTGTGCCCATGTGTATGTTGGTCTGTCTGACAGAAGCCTGCTGTTCGGCCGGCTTCTGTCGAACGTGCTCGCTGGAAAATCAGCAGCCAATCGACTCCCAATCAGCGCTTTCAGCCAATGGCAGAGAACGCTGATTAGAGTGTTCTGGCGGGGTCGGGCGTACCCCTGTCAGAACACAACAGCTCAGTGGGGGAGATCGCTGTACTAACCTCACATGGTTAGTACAGCAGCTCCCCACCAGAGCTGTCAGGTTTTTTTCTTGCAACCCGCTGGATTGCACGAAAAAAAAACTGTAGTGTGTACCCGGCCATAGATATGTACATTCAGAAGATAAAATGGGACGTGTGCCTGCCACATGCATTTACTGTACAGATATGACTTCCTGCATTGCTATGCTTAAAATCCTATAGTATAGTCTCATGACGCACCTCTGCTGTCTTACTTGCATGTGTTTACACATTTGGCATAGGCAGCAGTTTTCAAATGAATTACTGTACCGCGCTATATTCCCCAAATACAAATTATATGTAACTGATCCCTTATACAAAAAAAAATATCAACTTACAGTATATAACATTCATTAATGTCCAAACTGCTGGCATCAAAAGTGAATACACCCCTAAGTGAAAATGTCCAATTGCGCGGTCATGTGGTGCTGCTTTCTTTTGGTGGTATTTGATCACCTCTGCGTTTTTTTTTTTTTTGCACTATAAACAAAAGAAGAGCTACAATTTTTTTTAAAAAACACTTATGTTTTACTTTTTGCTATATTAAATATCCCAAATTAAAAAAAACGAACAATTTTTTCCTCAGTTTAGGCTGATATATATTCTTCTACATATTTTTGGTAAAAAAAAAAACACAAAAAGCGTATATTGATTGGTTTGCGCAAAAGTTATAGCGTTAACAATATAGGAAATAAATTTATGGCATTTTTATTATTATTATTATTATTTTTTTACTAGTAATGGCGGTGATCTGTGATTTTTATCGGGACTGCGATATTGGGGCGGACAAATTGGACACTTTTGACACATTTTTGGGACCATTGATTTCATACAGTGATCAGTGCTAAAAAAAATGCACTGATCACTGTATAAATATCACTGGTAGAGAAGGGGTTAACACTAGGGGGCGATCAAGGGGTTAACTGTGTTCCCTAGGTGTGTTCTAACTGTAGGGGGGGATGGGACTGACTAGGGGAGGAGAGATACTTAGTATGAACACACGATCAGTCTCTTCTCCCCTGAAAGAATTGGGATCTGTGTGTTTACACACACAGATCCCGGATCTCGATCTGTCACGAATGATCGCGGGGTGCCCAGTGGTCATCGCGCCCGCTGAGCACTTGCATCGGCTCCAGCGTGGCGCCACAGGTGCTTGGATACGACTTTGAACAGTGATAATGGACAACAGTTGCATACAAGTTGCATTGTATAACATTCAGGTACGACTTTTATGCAACTTCTGAGGGTTAACATTGAAGTCTATGGCCCTCAAGTTGCATTAAAGTCGAATCGAAGTAGTACTTTGAAGTTGCCGTAACTTTAAATCGCTCATATATGAATGGTTTGTCATTGAAAAACACAGGGAACGACTTGTCATGCAACTTTGCTGTCCAAAATTGCATGGCAAGTCGCACAAGTGTGAATGGAGCCTTAAGCAACCCCTATATTGAACTTCCTATGGGGACCCCCCCCCCATTACAACTTGTAGGTTTCACTAAACACTACAAGAAGTGCAGCTATCGATGTGCATAAACTCTTGGAGTAACACAAGAATTATTTGGCCTTGCTAACCCCAAGCATTCATCTGCATTGGCAGTTGCCTTCCTAATACATTTTTAACAGGCTCTTCGAGTATCACTGGACTGTGACAAATGCACAATATAGTTCCATAAAGATATGGGCGCACCGCTGCCCTGCACACTGGCCTTCACTTGCAGACCATAGTACAGAACAGCCTTTATGAAAGTTTGCATGTTTTGTAGAACACCTACCTATAGAAACTGGGTGCAACCTGTCCAGCTTGCAACATGTTCCTTTTTAAGCTGCCCATACATTGATCGAAATTCATCGGGTTCTAACAGTGTAGTCAGAACCTCTAAAAATCTGTAGTTGCTGTATTTACTGTGTCCATACTATGTTATTTTTTATGTTACTTGATACGCATAACCCAATTATAAGATGAGGTTGAATCTTGTTTGACTTTCAGTACAATTCCATTAACCTAAAAGGAAGCAAAGCATTGATAGCAAATTTGGGTTTTCTCATTTGACAAATAAAAAAATACCATTACCATTTGATGAGAATACTATCATCTCCTTCCTACACATTACTATCTCTCCTATCTGTAGTTTCCCCAATCTCGAGGCAGCCCAGAAAACCTAATTGATGTTTTAGCAACATATAAGTGTGTAGAAGTGAAATACATAGGCCATTTTTATGCGTATAGTTTGCTTTATCTAAAAGCAAAATGTTTGATTACTTTTAGGAAATTGTAGCCTTGCTGTGTTTTTTGTTTCTGTAGTCTGTTGTGTTTGTTTTTGGTGATGGTTATCTGTTCTTACAGGCAGATCGCATTGGAAGTGAGCTGAAGGCTATGATTCAGGCCCCCCCAGGATATCACATTGTTGGAGCAGATGTGGATTCCCAGGAGCTCTGGATAGCAGCTATTCTTGGAGAGGCTCACTTTGCTGGAATTCATGGTATTGTGCATTTAAATGTATTTTTTACCGCTATAAATAAATTGTTGCTACAATGGTGTATGGGAGGAAAGGGGTGATGAAATGTATTCAATATTGCTACCAAATTTAAAGTCCTCTCTGTCCCAGAAAAAAGCTGAATAATCTATGTGTGTGGAATACTTGTACACACATTGCACACCCCTGAAAATGCGTATTACAAAACTGGTCTATTCCCACTGTAAATCTGGCAGTGTCCTGCCTTATCAAGGCACTTTACTATTCCAGTAGAAGATGTACCTGTCTTTAAGGATCCAGCAAATAAGCCATTGGATGCCCTTTCTAGAGCTCTGTTCTCTCTGGCAGGCCTTACTTATTGCCCGATCCTGGCTGTGGCTTTTCAAACCATGTGTGATTGAAATCAAAATCCCTTAAAAGAGATCTAACCACTGCTTATTGAAAGCATTAGCCTTAAATTTTAATTGTGAGGGTCTGCTGGAAGATTTCTGTCTCATTTTTCACATGTCTCTGTACATATGTGTAGGGCACTTTGGTTGAAAGGCTGGGCTGGAGAACCCCCTGTGCAAGAAGTGTTTGTTCAGCATGATTTTCGATGGACAATGACTATTTGAGCCAATTTTTGATACTATTTTCAAGCTAGTGGCAAGAGCTTCCATCTCCCTCATTGTGAAAGTGTTCCCTTCAAAGTGTGCGAACGTTTTTTAATCTTCTACTGATGCATGGACAATTTGCATCTCCAACGATTGGGTGCAGGAGATTGTCTTTTAGGGCTAAAAACTGGAGTTTTGCTCCGTGTCCCCTTTTTGGTTTCTCACCTCCAACCTTCCTGTGTCACCACACAGATTCACAAATCTCTATCCTCTGGAGTCTTCTGGATCAAGTAAAGTATGAGGCGGACAGAGATAGTCAACTGTGAAGCACCGCATCCCATAATTGAATAATGAGTAAAAACTCCAGGCTGTTGGGCCTAGAGAAAAAGGGGGGAGGGGAAGAATCTTCCCCAGGGACTTTTAAGGTGCTATTTAATAGACAGTATATTCAAAAAATTCTATACGACCGTACATAATAAAATTAATATTTATTAAATCACATTAAAATATTCATGTCATACTTCAAGAGTAAGGCATGTAGATAAAATACTATAACATAAACATTGTCACCCAAAGGATGTTTCTTGATTATATCACAATTAGGATTATATATCAAAAAGCAACTACTCAAAAGATGCCAAAACAATCTGCCGTTCTCGACATGTTTCGCTCCAGATGTGAGCTTCTTCAGGAGTTTTATAGGCAGTAATTGTAACGGACTCTAGATGATGAAAAAACAAAAATCAATACATATATTTGGCAATAGAGTAGAGGGCATCAAATATCCTCCCTCAGATATATATAAAATCCATTATCAAAATACAGACAAACATAGAAAATTTGAGTATAGGCGTATAGGTTTCCATATTGAACACTTAGATCAAATATGAATAAGCAATCAATCAAAAAAATCAAAAAACTTCTTTTTGTGTTAATATAGCTTACCAGGCTGTAGCACATTAAATTCGTGTAAATATTTCAATGGATCAGTAGTATTATTGCTAATTTCGAACCGGAAAGTTCTCACATGTGGGAGATATCAATGCCATATTGTGACCACAGGGGAACATAAAGTATTTAGAGAGTGGCCCTTTAAGAAAAGAAAAGGTCCATTTAGAATTTATCAAAACTTATCAGAGTTTGTTAAAAGATGGAGAAGGGAGGGGGGGGGGGGGAAAGGGGATTTTTGGGGAATATATATCCTAAAAATAGAACCAATTTGGGATATATTACCTGATACATAAAAGTATATCGGCAAATAATATCAAGCACAGGGAAGAGGCATCCTAAATGAATAAGGAGGAATTCCACTGATAACTGCAGGGATAAACGGTCACCTGCAGAAATATTTTCTAAGTATAAAGGAGAAAAACAATAGAAGATCAATGGAGGATTCAAAGTATGATTGAATCTCAACTGATGACAATATCACGCAGGGAGAACTTACTTCACAGATGGTCCGGCATGCAGACTGAGGGAAGCATCTCGCTATCTCTGTAGAGTTACACCGGTGACGGAGCTGTGGGCGGTGTGTAGCCGCCTTTATATACCCCCATCATGGCGGCGTCCGTGTTCGCCGCCGCGATGCGGACGCTCAATAGGGCCGGTCCCGTCATGACGCGGGGAAACGTCGTGACGTCAGCTTTGACGTCATCGACGTGCTTGAAGGTTACTGCGCATGTCTGCGCGGTTCAGAAGCGCCATGATACATGAGGGCGCCAGAAGCGCCATTTTGGTTAAGGGAAACAGAAAGGTAAAGACCAAATAGGATGTAAATTAAGGCCTGGTGCCTGAATTTAACTTTCAAAAGTAATAGAATAATTGTATATGTTCCCTATATGCTTTTAATGATAAAGGCTCATGTTTATATTATTGAGTCAATATCGAAACCCATATCAGACATGACACGGCTCAAATTTAAGGGCAACCAACCATAGGGACGATTGGTTCAACATCCCAGTGGTGGGTGCCCGGGGCGTCCGTGTGGTCAATGATAAAGATAATCCCAATGTGGGAATATTTCCGGCGAACAATTTAAAATAAACACAAACTAATACATATATAAGACCTGAAAAGCTTCATGAATGAAGTTTGCAGCTACAGCCTGTAAGGTATAATACAGTTGAAACAGTGGAAATTCAATGGCAGAGACTATAACATGCATAGAAATAAAGATAAAGATGTTATGGTCATATTGTAACTCTTATTAAATAAATTCTATGGTTCAAACAAATGACTGGTACCATAGCATAGCATGAATACACTGGGTATAACTAAATGACCAAAAATAGAGGAAGAAGAAGGAGGGGGGGGGGGCGGGCAAGGGAGAAAAAAGCAAGAATGATACATGGTGGAAGATGCAAACCTCAACCAGGGTAAAAAATCAAATAAATGGCTTGAAGCTAAACGCATCATTCATGCCCGGGTGTTGAAGAGCTGACAATTTGTGTATCCAGCGTGCCTCTTTTTGTAGGAGGAGCTTGTCATAGTCTCCTCCTCTAACCCCAGGGGGAATGTGTTCCAAAGCAAAGAAATGTAAGCAGTTAGTGTCAAAATTATGTTGTAGGCCTACGTGTCGGCTAATAGGGGTCTCCATTCTTTTTTTCTGTATGAGGGAGACATGATCCCTAATTCGACAGAAAAAGGGCCTCTTAGTTTTCCCGATGTAAAACATTTTACATTCGCATAGCATAATGTACACTATACCAACTGATTGACACGTTACTGCAAATTTTGGTTTGAAACACTCCCCGTTGGGCAACACAAGGCTACGAGAAGCTAAAATGAATCTACAATAGGAACAACAATGGCAGGGTCTACTGCCTTTGTTAGCATCTTTAATTTTGACAACTTGATTTTCATAGTGGCTTTGTACCAATGAGTCCCTCAGGGATCGGCTTCGTCTGAAAGTGATCTCCGGGTATGAGTTAAGATGTTTTGCCACTTTTTCGTCTCCCATTAGCAAATACCAATATTTATTGAGAATATCACGTATTTGTCTATGCTGGCTGGAGTAAGTAGTGATGAGTCTGACACCGGGATTAATTTTTTTAGGTCTAGTGTTGTGTAAGAGAGAGACTCTGTTTTGATTTTTTGCTCTAAGATATGCTTTTTTAAGGCACTTTTTGCTATATCCCCGGTTTAGGAAGCGTAAACGTAAACGTTTAGCTTCCATTTCAAAGTCAGACTCATCACTACAATTGCGTTTAGCTCGCAAGTATTGCCCATAGGGCACACTTGTGATTAAAGGAGTTGGATGAGAGCTACTGGCATGCAATAGAGAATTGCCTGCTGAGGGTTTACGGTAAAGGGTTGTTCTGATACTGCCGTCAGGTTTAACAGTGATTTGGGTATCCAAGAAAGTCAGACTAGATTGACTAAATTCCACCGTGAATTTAAGATTGTACCTGTTAGTTTTTAGGCTTTCCAAAAAGAGCAGAAGAGAGTCTTTGGGGCCTATCCATATGAAAAAAATGTCGTCGATAAACCTCCTCCATAGGGGGATTAATTCCATATATTGTTGCATGTCATCACGGGAAAATAATTCCCGTTCCCACCCCCCCAGACACAGGTTGGCATATGAGGGGGCACATTTGGTCCCCATAGCCACCCCCTGTATCTGGAGGTAGTGGGATCCCCCAAACAGGAAAATGTTATTGGAGAGGATAAACATTAACAAATTCAGAATGAATTCATTATATTGAGACGGTGTCTCATGATTTTGAAAGAGAAAATCTTTGACGACCTCTACTCCTTGCTGGTGGGGGATGGAATTATATAGGGCCTCCACGTCGAGGGCTACCAACCACGCGTCCACGGGGAGAAAAATCCCATCGAGGGCGCGTAGTAGGTCATTGGTGTCCTGAAGGTAGGACACCAAACCCTCGACGTGGGGCCTGAGAAAGTCATCAATTAATTGACTGGCTGTTTCGGTGAGACTACCGTTTCCAGAGACAATTGGGCGGCCTGGGGGTTTAGTCTGACTTTTATGAATTTTGGGGAGAGCATATAGTGTAGGTATACGTGGAGATGTAACATTCAAAAACTCCCAGGTGGATTTATTGATAAGACCACTTCGGTAGGCCGAGCCTATTAGATATTGATAACGGTTAATGGTTAACGTGACATGAGTCGGTGATACCTTGCGGTACCACTCACGATTTTGAATGATAGCTAGTACCATGGATTCATATTGTCCCCTGTCCATCACCACTAAGTTGCCGCCCTTATCGGCAGGCTTAATTATAATGCTTTGATTGAGTTGTAAAGATTTTAAAGCCTTGGTTTGGGAAGAAGTCAGATTTGCTTCGGAGGTGTTTCTCCATCTAGTTTCCATAATCTCTTTGGTAACCTGATTTGTGAACGCCCATACGTTCGGGTTACCCTGAAGAGCAGGAAATTTGGAGGATTTGGGTTTATAATTACGAGGAAAGGTATTGGACAGGGGACATAGCTGGACCAATGGGGGTGGAGGAGGAGGCGGGGGACCAACAGCCGTCTCGAGGGCGAGAGCCTCGATCAGGTCTGTTTCATTGATCCCCCCCTCCTCCCACAGCTCCATTAAATCCTCCATGGCCTTGATATCATTGATGGACATATCCTTCCAATGAGGATTGTCCAAAGACGAATCCTGAATAGATGGAGGTGGTTTATCATAAAGGATCTTGAACATGAGCTTTCTCGAAAATAAATTAAGATCTTTAATTAATTCAAAAGGATCGACCTTTTGCGTGGGGCAGAAGGTAAGGCCCAATTTTAACACAGAGATTTGTTCTGCCGACAGAGGATAAGAGGAAATATTGATCACCTCGAATTGAGTTTCTGGGGTTTGGGATTCCCCGGATCTGGGTTCATGATTTTCTTGGTATCGGGCATCAGTTGTGTGAAAATTGGGGCTGGACGAAAATCCTGTTGTGAGGAAAAAGTATTAACATTACTTACCGAAGTGCTCGGACCGATAGTGAGTGCACAGGTGGTTGTGCAAGTGTTAGAAAGAGATTCAGAGTGTGTCGGTGCGCTGGCAAGTGAGCTTTTATTCGCACCCGCTCGAGTGACCATAGGTGTCTTAGGGTTAAACGTGCGTCTAGCTGTGCCTGTGGGTGCATTTTCTTTGAACTGTTTAGAGTTCAGTGAATCCTGAGTTCTGGTGAGCCGCGTGAATTCTTGTGCCTGTAATGAAGAAATGGAAGAGACAGATGAATCCGAATCACTGGGTTCACTATTCGCCTGTCTAGTCTGGCGTATCTGATTATTACGTTTTTTCTTTTTATAATTGTTTTGAGACCAATTATAGGCTTGTTTATTGTCATAAGCTAATTTGTCTCTGATGTATTTTTTTTCCTTCGTTTTTAAAATCTCCGCTACATAGGTTTCTAAATTACCCTTAAGTTCATTTTCACGTATAGGAAAAAGACTGTCTGAAATAATTACTGGATTGTCATGGTATAATTTCTCAATTTCCCTATCTACAAGGGACAACTCAGCAGAGTAATGTTTGCACAGAAGCTCCATCATTTTGCTGGAGCAACTCTGCAAATTGTCCTCCCATTCAGATTTAAATTCTGGCTCTAATTGGGTGATAGTGGGGAAGATCTGAATTCTTAAACCCCATGGAGTGATGTTCTCCTCAATATATTTAAGGAAATACCATCTATTCCAAAATAGTCTTGATTTTTTCTCGAGCATGCGTTGCAACCTCGAAAAAAAACGTTCCATAGACAAGCCTCCGCTGGAGGCATTTTGGGATTTATGGATATGATCCATCAAGCCATCAAAGGCCTGTCCACAATAGTTAGCCATTTTATAAGGCTAATAAGTCTAGACAAAATTAATCCCAATGTAGCGGATAGAGAGGGACACTTAGCTTAGAAACAAACACAGTGTGTTTGTTTCTAAGCTAAGTGTCCCTCTCTATCCGCTACATTGGGATTAATTTTGTCTAGACTTATTAGCCTTATAAAATGGCTAACTATTGTGGACAGGCCTTTGATGGCTTGATGGATCATATCCATAAATCCCAAAATGCCTCCAGCGGAGGCTTGTCTATGGAACGTTTTTTTTCGAGGTTGCAACGCATGCTCGAGAAAAAATCAAGACTATTTTGGAATAGATGGTATTTCCTTAAATATATTGAGGAGAACATCACTCCATGGGGTTTAAGAATTCAGATCTTCCCCACTATCACCCAATTAGAGCCAGAATTTAAATCTGAATGGGAGGACAATTTGCAGAGTTGCTCCAGCAAAATGATGGAGCTTCTGTGCAAACATTACTCTGCTGAGTTGTCCCTTGTAGATAGGGAAATTGAGAAATTATACCATGACAATCCAGTAATTATTTCAGACAGTCTTTTTCCTATACGTGAAAATGAACTTAAGGGTAATTTAGAAACCTATGTAGCGGAGATTTTAAAAACGAAGGAAAAAAAATACATCAGAGACAAATTAGCTTATGACAATAAACAAGCCTATAATTGGTCTCAAAACAATTATAAAAAGAAAAAACGTAATAATCAGATACGCCAGACTAGACAGGCGAATAGTGAACCCAGTGATTCGGATTCATCTGTCTCTTCCATTTCTTCATTACAGGCACAAGAATTCACGCGGCTCACCAGAACTCAGGATTCACTGAACTCTAAACAGTTCAAAGAAAATGCACCCACAGGCACAGCTAGACGCACGTTTAACCCTAAGACACCTATGGTCACTCGAGCGGGTGCGAATAAAAGCTCACTTGCCAGCGCACCGACACACTCTGAATCTCTTTCTAACACTTGCACAACCACCTGTGCACTCACTATCGGTCCGAGCACTTCGGTAAGTAATGTTAATACTTTTTCCTCACAACAGGATTTTCGTCCAGCCCCAATTTTCACACAACTGATGCCCGATACCAAGAAAATCATGAACCCAGATCCGGGGAATCCCAAACCCCAGAAACTCAATTCGAGGTGATCAATATTTCCTCTTATCCTCTGTCGGCAGAACAAATCTCTGTGTTAAAATTGGGCCTTACCTTCTGCCCCACGCAAAAGGTCGATCCTTTTGAATTAATTAAAGATCTTAATTTATTTTCGAGAAAGCTCATGTTCAAGATCCTTTATGATAAACCACCTCCATCTATTCAGGATTCGTCTTTGGACAATCCTCATTGGAAGGATATGTCCATCAATGATATCAAGGCCATGGAGGATTTAATGGAGCTGTGGGAGGAGGGGGGGATCAATGAAACAGACCTGATCGAGGCTCTCGCCCTCGAGACGGCTGTTGGTCCCCCGCCTCCTCCTCCACCCCCATTGGTCCAGCTATGTCCCCTGTCCAATACCTTTCCTCGTAATTATAAACCCAAATCCTCCAAATTTCCTGCTCTTCAGGGTAACCCGAACGTATGGGCGTTCACAAATCAGGTTACCAAAGAGATTATGGAAACTAGATGGAGAAACACCTCCGAAGCAAATCTGACTTCTTCCCAAACCAAGGCTTTAAAATCTTTACAACTCAATCAAAGCATTATAATTAAGCCTGCCGATAAGGGCGGCAACTTAGTGGTGATGGACAGGGGACAATATGAATCCATGGTACTAGCTATCATTCAAAATCGTGAGTGGTACCGCAAGGTATCACCGACTCATGTCACGTTAACCATTAACCGTTATCAATATCTAATAGGCTCGGCCTACCGAAGTGGTCTTATCAATAAATCCACCTGGGAGTTTTTGAATGTTACATCTCCACGTATACCTACACTATATGCTCTCCCCAAAATTCATAAAAGTCAGACTAAACCCCCAGGCCGCCCAATTGTCTCTGGAAACGGTAGTCTCACCGAAACAGCCAGTCAATTAATTGATGACTTTCTCAGGCCCCACGTCGAGGGTTTGGTGTCCTACCTTCAGGACACCAATGACCTACTACGCGCCCTCGATGGGATTTTTCTCCCCGTGGACGCGTGGTTGGTAGCCCTCGACGTGGAGGCCCTATATAATTCCATCCCCCACCAGCAAGGAGTAGAGGTCGTCAAAGATTTTCTCTTTCAAAATCATGAGACACCGTCTCAATATAATGAATTCATTCTGAATTTGTTAATGTTTATCCTCTCCAATAACATTTTCCTGTTTGGGGGATCCCACTACCTCCAGATACAGGGGGTGGCTATGGGGACCAAATGTGCCCCCTCATATGCCAACCTGTGTCTGGGGGGGTGGGAACGGGAATTATTTTCCCGTGATGACATGCAACAATATATGGAATTAATCCCCCTATGGAGGAGGTTTATCGACGACATTTTTTTCATATGGATAGGCCCCAAAGACTCTCTTCTGCTCTTTTTGGAAAGCCTAAAAACTAACAGGTACAATCTTAAATTCACGGTGGAATTTAGTCAATCTAGTCTGACTTTCTTGGATACCCAAATCACTGTTAAACCTGACGGCAGTATCAGAACAACCCTTTACCGTAAACCCTCAGCAGGCAATTCTCTATTGCATGCCAGTAGCTCTCATCCAACTCCTTTAATCACAAGTGTGCCCTATGGGCAATACTTGCGAGCTAAACGCAATTGTAGTGATGAGTCTGACTTTGAAATGGAAGCTAAACGTTTACGTTTACGCTTCCTAAACCGGGGATATAGCAAAAAGTGCCTTAAAAAAGCATATCTTAGAGCAAAAAATCAAAACAGAGTCTCTCTCTTACACAACACTAGACCTAAAAAAATTAATCCCGGTGTCAGACTCATCACTACTTACTCCAGCCAGCATAGACAAATACGTGATATTCTCAATAAATATTGGTATTTGCTAATGGGAGACGAAAAAGTGGCAAAACATCTTAACTCATACCCGGAGATCACTTTCAGACGAAGCCGATCCCTGAGGGACTCATTGGTACAAAGCCACTATGAAAATCAAGTTGTCAAAATTAAAGATGCTAACAAAGGCAGTAGACCCTGCCATTGTTGTTCCTATTGTAGATTCATTTTAGCTTCTCGTAGCCTTGTGTTGCCCAACGGGGAGTGTTTCAAACCAAAATTTGCAGTAACGTGTCAATCAGTTGGTATAGTGTACATTATGCTATGCGAATGTAAAATGTTTTACATCGGGAAAACTAAGAGGCCCTTTTTCTGTCGAATTAGGGATCATGTCTCCCTCATACAGAAAAAAAGAATGGAGACCCCTATTAGCCGACACGTAGGCCTACAACATAATTTTGACACTAACTGCTTACATTTCTTTGCTTTGGAACACATTCCCCCTGGGGTTAGAGGAGGAGACTATGACAAGCTCCTCCTACAAAAAGAGGCACGCTGGATACACAAATTGTCAGCTCTTCAACACCCGGGCATGAATGATGCGTTTAGCTTCAAGCCATTTATTTGATTTTTTACCCTGGTTGAGGTTTGCATCTTCCACCATGTATCATTCTTGCTTTTTTCTCCCTTGCCCGCCCCCCCCCCCTCCTTCTTCTTCCTCTATTTTTGGTCATTTAGTTATACCCAGTGTATTCATGCTATGCTATGGTACCAGTCATTTGTTTGAACCATAGAATTTATTTAATAAGAGTTACAATATGACCATAACATCTTTATCTTTATTTCTATGCATGTTATAGTCTCTGCCATTGAATTTCCACTGTTTCAACTGTATTATACCTTACAGGCTGTAGCTGCAAACTTCATTCATGAAGCTTTTCAGGTCTTATATATGTATTAGTTTGTGTTTATTTTAAATTGTTCGCCGGAAATATTCCCACATTGGGATTATCTTTATCATTGACCACACGGACGCCCCGGGCACCCACCACTGGGATGTTGAACCAATCGTCCCTATGGTTGGTTGCCCTTAAATTTGAGCCGTGTCATGTCTGATATGGGTTTCGATATTGACTCAATAATATAAACATGAGCCTTTATCATTAAAAGCATATAGGGAACATATACAATTATTCTATTACTTTTGAAAGTTAAATTCAGGCACCAGGCCTTAATTTACATCCTATTTGGTCTTTACCTTTCTGTTTCCCTTAACCAAAATGGCGCTCCTGGCGCCCTCATGTATCATGGCGCTTCTGAACCGCGCAGACATGCGCAGTAACCTTCAAGCACGTCGATGACGTCAAAGCTGACGTCACGACGTTTCCCCGCGTCATGACGGGACCGGCCCTATTGAGCGTCCGCATCGCGGCGGCGAACACGGACGCCGCCATGATGGGGGTATATAAAGGCGGCTACACACCGCCCACAGCTCCGTCACCGGTGTAACTCTACAGAGATAGCGAGATGCTTCCCTCAGTCTGCATGCCGGACCATCTGTGAAGTAAGTTCTCCCTGCGTGATATTGTCATCAGTTGAGATTCAATCATACTTTGAATCCTCCATTGATCTTCTATTGTTTTTCTCCTTTATACTTAGAAAATATTTCTGCAGGTGACCGTTTATCCCTGCAGTTATCAGTGGAATTCCTCCTTATTCATTTAGGATGCCTCTTCCCTGTGCTTGATATTATTTGCCGATATACTTTTATGTATCAGGTAATATATCCCAAATTGGTTCTATTTTTAGGATATATATTCCCCAAAAATCCCCTTTCCCCCCCCCCCCCTCCCTTCTCCATCTTTTAACAAACTCTGATAAGTTTTGATAAATTCTAAATGGACCTTTTCTTTTCTTAAAGGGCCACTCTCTAAATACTTTATGTTCCCCTGTGGTCACAATATGGCATTGATATCTCCCACATGTGAGAACTTTCCGGTTCGAAATTAGCAATAATACTACTGATCCATTGAAATATTTACACGAATTTAATGTGCTACAGCCTGGTAAGCTATATTAACACAAAAAGAAGTTTTTTGATTTTTTTGATTGATTGCTTATTCATATTTGATCTAAGTGTTCAATATGGAAACCTATACGCCTATACTCAAATTTTCTATGTTTGTCTGTATTTTGATAATGGATTTTATATATATCTGAGGGAGGATATTTGATGCCCTCTACTCTATTGCCAAATATATGTATTGATTTTTGTTTTTTCATCATCTAGAGTCCGTTACAATTACTGCCTATAAAACTCCTGAAGAAGCTCACATCTGGAGCGAAACATGTCGAGAACGGCAGATTGTTTTGGCATCTTTTGAGTAGTTGCTTTTTGATATATAATCCTAATTGTGATATAATCAAGAAACATCCTTTGGGTGACAATGTTTATGTTATAGTATTTTATCTACATGCCTTACTCTTGAAGTATGACATGAATATTTTAATGTGATTTAATAAATATTAATTTTATTATGTACGGTCGTATAGAATTTTTTGAATATACTGTCTATTAAATAGCACCTTAAAAGTCCCTGGGGAAGATTCTTCCCCTCCCCCCTTTTTCTCTAGGCCCAACAGCCTGGAGTTTTTACTCATTCTTCTGGATCAAGGTGTCATTGCTCAGAATGGTTTCAGGAAATTTACTCCCAAACCGAAAGGGGGAATCCACCCCTTCTTGGATCTCAAGGACCTATATGTCTTCATTTGGGTCCAGAAATTCTTCATGGAATCCATCAGATCTGTCATAGCCTCCCTTCACCAGCTAGACTTCCTGGTTTTGGTGAACATCCATGGCGCATCTGCATGTGCCCATCTTTCCAGAGCATTAACCTTTCCTACACTTTGATGCCAATACCAGTTTGTGGCCTGGCCCTATGGGCGCTCATCTGCTGTAACATCGGCCTTGGATTAGATTAGAATAAAGGATAGGCAGTGATGGTTAAAAGTCACACCGAATTGAGGGAACTGCAAAAAATCGGAACACTGAAGTTTAAGATTATAATAACACAACAATAATATGGTTGGACTTGATGGACTTGTGTCTTTTTTCAACCTCACCTACTATGTAACTATATAATATATTATAATCCTTCTGACACATCAGTTTGATTTTTTTTTTTTATCACTGTCCCAGAGAAATAAATTAAGGGCATGTATTATTGATTATAAACCAAACCAAACAAATAGTATGGTAACCACAATAATCTTATAAGTCAGTATGCCTTAGGTCGTCTGCATTCACCCTTTTGCTATAAGCTCAAGGTCACTTGAGGTCACTTTTTTTTCCATCTTTTGGTTTAAAAAAAAATGTATGTTGGGGGGGCTTTTACAAACTCTGAAAGCTGTATGGGAAAAAAAAAAATAAAAATGGAAAAACTGTAAATATTGTCTGGCCGCCTGAGTTTTAAAGTGGAGCATAATAGGGCCTGGCATTTTGTAGCTGCTGACTTCAATTTTTTTTCAGAACTGACTGAAGAGCCACTTTAATGACTTGGTAATATAGCAGGATTGCATGACGTGGCTACAAATGTGTACGGTCAGTGCTGGAAACACTGTCAAGGTGCCTACAATAAAATGTAATTGTTGATAATCACACAAGATAAAGCGTGGATTGTAAAGCAGATGAATCTGTAGCAATACTAGATTCCTAATGGTTTTCATGGTCTAACATCATTCTGAGTTGATTCTATACTTGTTTTCTTTTGAGCATTATAGTAACGATCTGGGTTTTTTAGGTTGCACTGCCTTTGGATGGATGACTTTACAAGGTAAAAAGAGCAGCGGCACCGATCTGCACAGCAAGACAGCATCTACTGTGGGAATAAGTCGAGAACATGCCAAGGTCTTCAATTATGGGCGTATTTATGGCGCTGGGCAGCCCTTTGCTGAACGTCTGCTGATGCAGTTTAATCATAGACTCAGTCAGGAAGAAGCCGTGGGGAAAGCCAAACACATGTATGCAGCAACAAAGGGAGTCAGGAGGTGAGTGGCACAGAATGGTTTGTATACGTATGCTGCTATAAAGCTGGAACTGTGCAAAAAAGGAAAACAACCATTGCACAATAGTTGGCAGGTCATTTCCAAAATTGTATAACCACATGTCGCCAAATCATGTACCTGGTATGTCATTGTGCTTCAAGTGGTTGTACCGGGGTG
This sequence comes from Lithobates clamitans, assembly GCA_037952925.1. Lineage (NCBI taxonomy): Eukaryota > Metazoa > Chordata > Amphibia > Anura > Ranidae > Lithobates > Lithobates clamitans. The sequence goes on along the minus strand of JBBGZY010000301.1, from coordinate 771,502 downwards.
AGGCAGTTGCAGGCATCACCCCGGTACACATTTTTTAGAACAGACGCTGAGCTCTCTTGTAATAGCAATCAGAGTGGTAACCCCCGCTGCCGCTGCCTTCCGCGGCTTGCTCAAGCTCTCCCGCCCCCACCTGGAGACCTGAGTAATAAGCTGTCCACTGGGATCACCTTTTGATTGGCTGTTTCGCTATAGTACCCTGAAAGCGACAACATGACATCACTTCTGGTTTACCCAATGTCAACTATGCCATTTAAAAAAAAAAAAACTAAAGTATTCAAAAACACAGATCTTGAGCAGAAAAGGGGTTTGGGGTATTATACACTTCAGATCCTTCCATATTATACACTTCAAATCCTTCCATAAAGAGTACCTGACACGTGCCTATTGCATCACAAAGGATGTTTGTTTTCCTTGAGACAGAAATAAAAGTGATACAAAAAAAAAAAATTAAAGCAACAATATAAAAATAAAGTAAAATGAACTAATAATTTCAAAAAATTTCTAGCGCGCAAAAGCAAATGCCCACATTCGTTCTGCACGCATACGCAAACAATGATCGCCCCACACATGTGAGGTATCGCCATGAATGTCAAATCATGGGCAGTAATTCTAGCACCAGACCTGTGTACATCTAAAGTGGTAACCTATAAAGGCTTTTAAATTGTCGCCTATAGATACGTAGTTTGTAGCCGTTGCATGGGCTTGCGCAATTTTAAAGTGTTCCATGTTTGGTATCTATTTACTTGGCGTAACATCATCTTTTATATTTTACAAAAAAAATTGGGTTAAGTATTGTGTTTTTTTGCATTAAAATTAAAAAAAGTGTATTATTTCCCAAAAATTGCGTTGGAAAAACTGATGCTATTTACCATAAAAATGCAAAATTCACCAATTTATTCCCTAGGGAAGGGGTGTCCAAACTTTTTTTCAAAGAGGGCCAGATTTGATGAAGTGAACATGCATGAGGGCCGACCATTTTGCCTGACATTCTTTGAACCATTAAAATTAACTGCAAATTACCTAATACACTGCATAACAAGAACCCTCTTGCCTTTGTGGCTGTGTGTGGTGAAGAGATGAGCTTGGGCATGTTTTTTGGATATACCGTATTTATCAGCGTATAACACACACCTTCACATTAAGAGGGAAGTTTCAGGAAAAAACTTAAATTTTAAATAAAGAACCTTGAAGCAAAATAAGGGTCAGTGCCCATCTGCAGCCTCACCATTGCCATGAATGCAGCCTCCATGCAGCCTGATCGATGCCCATCTGCAGCCTCGGAGGGGACAGGGAGGGGGCGGGACGAGCGCCAACAGATTACATACAGGAGAATCTCCAGTTTACTCAGCGGCCTCTTTAATACAGTCTGCCTTGTATGATAGACAGAACAGTCGTCCAATGCCAGCCCATGAGACCGGACTTCCTGTTATAGAGGCCGCCGAGTAAACAGGAGATTCTCCTGTATGTAATCTGATGGCACTCGTCCCACCCCCCTCCCTGTCCCCTCCGCGGCTGCCACGGCCCTAGTGGGGCCGTATGAAACTGGAACACGGGCCACAATTGGCCCGTGGGCTGGACTTTGGACATGTTTGGGGGTTCTAAGTATCTTTTTAGCACAAAAAAAATGATTGTTTTTGGGCTATAACCTTTTTGTTATATGTTGGATGTCCAGGTACATCTTGTCTGAAGATGCGGAGTGGCTGGTAGAAGAGCTTGGGATCTTAGTTGAGAGAGGAGAAGAGAATTCTGTGAGCTTAGACGATGTGCGGAAGATCCAAAAACAAGCATCAATGAAGTAATGTACCCCTGTAATCTCATATCAAAATCCTACTTATGTTATCCTTCCAGTGCTATGAATGAATCCCAAAAATAAGAGAACTACTAATGGTGGCCAAGCTTTTATGAGTAGCATGTAACATAGCACTGCTCAGATAAGACATTCTGAGCACAGGCCAAGAGGCTGCTCTCAGCAACATTAAAGTAGTTCTGAAGGTAAAGGATCTTTTTTTTTTTTTTTTTTTTAACCTTAAAGCGTTTGTTAACCCAAAAAAAAATATATGGATCATGCTCCTTTAAAGCATGTTATATGACAGTGCTTGTCTGGTGTCATTTGGCCCCCTGTAACAGCTAAAAAAACCTGGCTGAGCCTGCCAGTTTTTCCCCACAGCTGTAAAGTGACCACGGTGTATCACAGCTGCTGAGCCCTGACACCATGGTCTGTTTATGTGCCTCTGTCATCAGCAGCCTGCTATCTGCTCTGCTTCTGTGTCCTGCTCTCCCCTCCCCTATCTGTCTGTGTGTGAGCCGCCTCTCCCCCCTGCTGCTGCTCTCATAACACTAACCTGTATACACCATCAGCACTGCCCCCTATTGCAGTGTCCCCCCCGTGACTGATTTATAAATATAAATGCTGTAGATACCTCATTTAAGAGCCGAGATTGCGATCACATGACCAGTTAGCTCTCTCCTCCTCCCCTCCAGACTGACATCAGCAGAGGAATCTCAGACCCGCCCGCTGCATCTCTGAGGAGAAAGCTGGTCAGTCATGTGATCGCAATTTCGGCAGCGAAATTAGGTATTTCCAGCATTTATTTTTATAAATCACACACAGAGGGGGGGATACTACAATAGGAGGCAGGGCTGATGGTGTATACAGGTTAGAGTGGCTTAACAACCACTTTAATGCATTTTTCCTTAAGGTAAAATACCTTCCCTGTGCAGCTCTCCTCTCCAGCTCACAGCATGCTTACCTAAGCCCCATCTTGATCCAGCGCTGTGCACCAGAACAGAGGGTCTCCCTCTCTCTCTCTCCTCACTGGACAGAGGCAGCAGAGGGAGCCATTGGCTCCTGCTGCTGTCAATCACAGCCAGTGAGGAAGAGACCCAGGGATGTAGTCGAGCTGCGCTGTGTGTGTGTCTATGGACGGCTTGCTATGAGGGCAGGAAGGAGGCACCAGGAGCGCCAGAGGGGGACCCCAGAAGAGAAGGATTGGGGCTGCTCTGCGCAAAACCATTGCACAGTGCAGGTAAGTACATGTTTGTTATTTCAAAAAAAATATTTTAAAATAAGCCTATACTGTAGCTACATGTGGCTTCAAGGCTTGTTCATACCGCCTCACAGCCCATAACACTACTGCCTCGACAGCGTTTTGAGCTGCAGAGCCATGTGGCAGGGGCAGTGTGATGTGCGTTTTATCGCATCAGACGTCTCCCCCCCCCTTCTTTTTTTTACGTTATAACAAACTTTTTTATTTGCAAGATTGTACATAATACATGGAAAGTATTGGTACGCATGTTTAACATCATACAGAAGATATTCCGTACACAAAGAACATGACACACATATATTTCTCTCATATAGTTAGTTCTTTAAGTTCTGATATAGTCTGTACACTTCCACACTCATACCGAGTAAGTATCAGGATAAGCACCGTTTATGTGCATGTCGTAGACTCTTGTAACCATCTATCCCATACTCTGTTATATTTATTTGGACAACCTCTGTTAATATAAAGGAATTTTTTATATGGAAGGGTTGTGTTAATATCCCTTTTCCAGTCCACCAACCCCCCCCCTTCTTTTTTAATTGAATCTCATATGAAGTGTACAAAGTGACACATCATTCATGTCATTGCACAGCAGCACGGTGACATGCTTAAAATGCTTATATTGCTTAAAATTGCACAGTTTTGGAACTCTGAGAACTACTGCGTTCTGGTGTTAACATGACACATGGGGATTGATTTACTAAAACTGAAGAGTGCAAAATCTGGTGCAGCTGTGCATGGTAGCCAATCAGCTTCTAACCTCAGCTTGTTCAATTAAGCTTTGACAAGAAAAAAAAAAAATGATTGGTTTCTATGCAGAGCTGCACCAGATTTTGCCCTCTCCAGTTGTAGTAAATCAACCCCATAGTGTGAATGGGCTCTCAAGTTTATTGACTTGGGGCTACAGACCTTTTCCTGATAAAGCAGAAGATTCCATACCTTTCACAAATAAGCAGTACTGGACATATGTAGCCCTATTTTAGCTTCATTTTATTGATATGCCTTTTAATTTCATTTTTGCTTGAAGGTAATCGTAATGGTACTACTATTGTAGTTGCTTGTTAAAGCCAGATACTTTTCTTAATAGATCCAGGAGAAAGTGGAACTTGATCAGTCGTAAAATATGGACTGGAGGAACGGAGTCTGAGATGTTCAACAAGCTGGAAAGTATAGCTATGAGCCCCGAACCCAGTACACCAGTCCTGGGATGTCGTATTAGTAGAGCGCTGGAACCAGCAGTTGTGCAGGGGGAGGTATGTTACTTGAATATTGGGTCTCATATATAGGTGTTGTCACCAGACTGTAACTTTTAAACCTAGTAAAAGTAAGAAATGGCATCCTATTAGTTAATGTTGGCCATTCTTTCACTTATGCTACATATCTGAATGCTCAGTTACAGCAGTGCATTGCAGTAACGTGCGTTGCAATAAATGATAACTACTGTGCATTGTTGAAAATGGTGCCCTAGGCAGCTCATTCAGATGAATAGGCTTCTTTAACACAGTGCAAACAGATTTCTCAGCACACTTACCAGCCAGCCTGCAAAACAACCGAATTGGCCCTGTGTAACAGTGTACATTAAAAACAAGAGGTTTTGTTTGCACACATTTGCAAATATATGCATAAGTTGCTGTGCCCACAACGAGGGACCTCTGTATATACTATGGTCCTAACTCTATGGTCCTAATTCCCTTGTACTATACAGTGGGGGGAATACCCAATGTGACCGTATGAAAATGCTTGGTGGATGCACCTCTTTCTTCACTGCAATTACATTATAGCGTGTGTTATAAGGAAGTCAAATACAGAGGCCTGGGTATATTGGAATGCAAGGCTGGAATAGTTGATATTAAAGTACATTTATGATTGGTATCGTGTGCATTGTATATACACTGAGGTCCTAGCTTGTTGCCTAAACTTTTGTCATTAATTTCACTGTCCAAAAACTCAAACATTTTACCTCCTAGAAACCATTCCTCACCATTGCTTTGTTTTATTTCAGTTTGTAACTAGCAGAGTGAATTGGGTTGTACAGAGCTCGGCTGTGGACTACCTTCATCTGATGCTGGTGGCCATGAAGTGGCTTTTTGAGGCGTATGACATAGATGGGCGTTTCTGCATCAGTATCCATGATGAGGTGCGATATCTGGTGTGTAGTGAGGACAGATACCGAGCAGCACTGGCTCTCCAGATCACAAATCTGCTAACAAGGTACATATTATCAGCCTGTATACAGATATTATTAGTTGTGATCGGCTAGTTCAATAATTTTCAAATATGTTTTATGGCTTATTCCATTGCTTACAAGTATTCTCTACTGGACAGCCGCCCACTGTGTTGGAAAGAACATCTTCTAGCATGATAGAAAAAATGAAATGCTGAATCAGTTGCAGGGCTGGAACATGAAGTTCTGGTCAGGAGAGGATCCCCTCTTGCTCTCTCACTACGGGGCTACTTCTGGTTCTTCATTGATGGTTGATGTTTGTCACTGCTATTGTGCTGTCTCACTGAATCTAGACCGGATGACTGTCCAGCTGGATGATTTGGTGCCGCAGGGACAACCAAATCACCCGAAGTTTCAGAATCTTGTTTGGTAGACCTAATTCCTTTGACATTCAAGTTCCCTGCAAGTTAGGATCTTTTCCAAAAGCTGAATTCCTGAGCCACCAAGCCAGAGTAAACCTGCTCCTCGGTGAAATATGAATCGGTGTGTCCATGAACTGGACTGACTTGTCCCATGATTAAATGTCATTTGAGGGGTCTGCAGTGAAACTGTGTAAATGTGACTGCCTGAAAGAAGGCATCAGCACCAGGATTCTAATGCAGAAGCAAAGAGTCAGACAACTCCTGAAGAGTATGAGTTTGAAGTTTCCCCTGGGGAAGAAAAACCTCTAGCTAGGAATAGACCCATATATTCCATGCAAGAACAGACCCACTAGGACTGTGTGTAGATCTGCTAATCTGTGCCGTGACGCTTGTAGCTCCTGGAAACCACCTCCCATACCAAAGCATGTAAGATTTAGGCTGTCCAAGTATCTGCAAAGGATAGCAGTGTAGGTAGCAATCTCCTACCTGACAGCGTGTGTCCTGCAGAGCAGAGAGTGGGGGACAGAACAGTACTGAACAGAGGGCGAAGCTGCTGGAGTTAACTTTTCATATTAACAAGCTAGTGGTTAGTTGCTATTACTTCCCGACCAATCACCTGCTGGTTAACTTGAAAGGTTAACTGAGGCAGCTCCCACCCTCCATCCAGTACTGTTCTACCCCCAGCCACGGAGGCTGAGGGGAAGCAGGGCCATGTCTGCATTCTACCTGTCTCACTATCGATGGCTTGCAGACCCCGCAAAGAAAACATAGGAAGCTATATTCTAACACTGGCTGGGCCTGCAATATTGCTTTTGGAGCTGTGCAAAGTAGAGGTGAAAGTATATCGCTGTGTCCCAGAGCATGGGGTGCAGGCTTATTCTCATACCAATCCAGAGGGCTAGAAAATGTGAAGAGGAAAGGATCGCCCCGCTACTCATAACCAGTCTAGGTGACTTAACCATAAGGAGCGGCCTCAGCCTACATGTCTCCACCACCCCTCCTACCAGGGCTCAATCATAGGGTCCCTGTGACTGAACCCCTGGTGGGTGGGGCGAAATGCATCAGCGTTTGTGGTGGAGACATGTAGGCTGAGGGTGCTCCTCGTTTATTCACCTGGGCTGGTCGGGAGAAGCGGCAATCCTTTCCTCTTTACAGTGGCTGTGCCTGCAGTTTTGTGCAATGGTGGCAAATTAAATCTTCAATACCTTTTTATTTAAAAAAAATGTATTCTATATATTTATTTTCATTAATGTCAGCTCTTTGTACCTTGTAATAAAAGTGTCGGATAGCACATCTAGAAATGTACATTTTTAAACTGCCCTGCTCAGACTTCTGGATATGGAAATGAAGCCAATGAATGTGGGAAGCGTTCCCGAGGCGGACTACAATAGAAGGTGCAGATGCATCCAGTGATGGCATTTTAAAAGCACTGAAAACCTCCCATTCATAAAATCTCCACCCATGGACTAGGTCAGTGATGGTGAACCTTGGCACCCCAGATGTTTTGGAACTACATTTCCCATGATGCTCAACTACACTGCAAAGTGCATGAGCATCATGGGAAATATAGTTCCAAAACATCTGGGGTGCCAAGGTTCACCATCACTGGGCTAGGTATTAACATGAATGACTGAAAATGGGGACCCAAATGCATTACAATAGGCAGGCAAAATTATTTTTGGGACTAGTAGTGCAAGGACTGCTCGTAACTCGAAAGCAGCCTCTGAATTGCACAGGAGGAAGAAAACAAAAACACAATACTCAGAAAAGAAGTATGTAACCATGGTTTGCTGATTCAAATAAACTGGTGATGTTTAGTATGATTTGCTGGATTCTAATGTTTTTAGATGGGTTTGGTGTCGCTTTTAACATGATGATCTGGATATCAGTTCTAATGATGACGTGACATTGGTACACATTTCTTCAAAGATAGGTGTACAAATATGGCAGCCAGTGTTTTGTTGTTAGTCCTTATAGCCAGGAAATATGGCATTATGCCTCTGGGGCTAACTATATATTCCTGTAGCCCTCTACATGTTGTTTATGCAAAAGTCTCCATAGTTGTAATTACCACTAAATGTCCAGTGAAGCGTTTGTGTTATCAGACTGTTTTTTTTTTTTGCTCAGTGATTGGTTGCACAGCTTCTTCAGATTCTGGCCGCTCCAGTTTTGATAAATTGCAATCAGCTTTTATTCATTTTTAAAGCTTAATTGAACAAGCTGAAGATACAACTTAAATGGGTTGTCGGTTTTAGGAAATGGGGCCAATGGACAGGTGTATAGAAAGCTGGTCTCCTTTCAAGTTAGTGCCTGTGTGAGTTAGTTTATCGTCAAAGAAACGGCATACTGGAATGCATTAAAAAAAAAAAACACAGAAAATAATAATATATACCGTGAAGAGTAATAAAAATGCAGTCCAGTTCATAATCACTGGACTGTATTTTATTACTCTTCACAGTATATATTATTTTCTGTGTTTTTATTTTTAATGCATTACATTGCTGTTTCTTTGATGGTTTTCTAGCTCTACAATATGTTTTCACATTTCTTGGACTTTGTTTTACTGTCAGCAGCTTTGCACATGATTGATTTAGCGCAGTAATCTCCCAAATCTTTTTTGATTTAGTTTATCCCCTGACAATGTGCCTTTTAATGTTGGGGGGGAGGGGAGAAGGAGATATTGCTGTACTACAGAGGAACATGTGGAAGAAGCCTAGGACCCACAGATAAGAAACAGGAAGTCTCTTACTATAAAATTTATTGGTATTTCTGTAATGCTCATTTCCATTTTGCAGGTGTATGTTTGCTTACAAACTGGGAATGCTAGATTTGCCTCAGTCGGTGGCATTTTTCAGTGCGGTAGACATTGATCGCTGTCTCCGCAAAGAAGTGAACATGGATTGTGCGACCCCATCAAACCCAACTGGTCTAGAGCAGAAATATGGCATTCCTTCTGGTATGTTCCATTTTGCCTTTATTATCTCTGTCAGCAATTTTAAGGTCACTTCATCACCAAATTAAATAATTTATTGTGTAAATGTGTTTTATTAGGTTACTACATTATTGTGTCACTAAAGAGATTCCAGAATCTGCAACATAGCAATTTTATATTTTAAAATCCAACAGGCCGGTTATACCCAATTGGTTTGATGGATCAACTTGGGAACATTGAGCCTGCCCATGCAGTTGGTTCCTGCTAAACCAGCCAAAATTTGAACTGGCTTTAGGATGATCATAGAATTGTATTTTTCCTTCAACCACAGGTTAAAGAAAAAAAAATTGCCGGATTCCTCCCATCAACAGTCAGTGCTGATGGCGGAATCCCTCCCTCTGTGCTATTTTATTCTGACTGTGAGAGGTTTCCCCACCACCATAATACAAGGATTACTGCTGCTGGCTATAGCCAGTTATGGTAAAAAAAAAAACCCAACAGGTTGGCTATACTGAAATCGGTTGATAGATCAACTTCCATATATGGATCGAAATTTGTCCAGTTTCTGCTGAACAAGCCAAATTTCAATCCATCTATGGCCAGCTTACATCACCTGCTCTGTTGTTATGCGACACTCCTCCACCTTTGTCTAGAAAGGAATGCTCATGCAGCTAGGGTAGGCAACCTGGAGCCCTCCAGCTGTTGTGGAGCTACATTTCCCATGAGGCATTGCAAGGCTGGCAGTTGCAAAACTACAAGTCCCATCATGCCTCTGGGAGTAATTGTAACAGCTGAATAATAGTGGACACAGACCCCCAACAGGTCATGTTTTCAGGCTCTCTATTATTTTGAACAGGTGATTTGATCAGTTTCACTGCCTTAGTAATTACCACAGCCATTTCATCTGAGGGAAATCCTGAAAACATGACCTGTTGGGGTGCCTTGAGGACTGGAGTTGAGAAACACTGGTATAAAGCCTAGTAAACATGGGTCGACATTCAGCCCGTGTTTACTGTGGCTGGTCTGACAGAAGCCAGCCGTTTTCTGTCAAAGTAGCATGACCCAAAAAAGTCTGCCCATTGGCTCCCAATCTGCATCCCCCTGTCAGAACACAAAAGCTTAACAGGGGAGATCTCTGTACTAACATCGGAGTGTTAGTACAGCATCTCCGACCGGAGCTGTCAGTTGTTTTTTTCCATGCACCCCTCTGGGTTTAACGAAAAAAAAATAAACTAGTGGTGTGTACGAGGCTTAACCCTTAGGTCCTATTTATACCATAACACAGTGCAACATTGTCTTGCACTGTGCTGTGTTAAACAGGCCATTCATTTTCTGCAGCACAATGCACAAATTGTGAATTGGTCCTGGCAGTACTTCTAAACAGAAAAAAAGAGGGGTGCTTTAGGGGAGAAGCTGGACTGATTCTGACTGTCCACAAATGTGGACAAAACTTACCTCCAATCTGTTTTCAGTAATAAGTATTTTTATTTTTTGTATGCTATACAAATATGGTACACAACAGTTATATGAACTAACATACCTTTTTTTTTTTTTTTTGCAGGTGAAGCTTTGGATATCTTTGAAATCGTTAAACTAACTAATGGTGTTTTGAAAAATGACAGCTAATCTCAACCAGTGTCTGTTACTGTTTGACTCCTGTGGAGTTACATCTTGTTCATGATTTACTCATGAGGTGAAAGACCAGAACTGCTTTGTTTTATTGGACGTTTCATGGTGTGAATAAAAGAATAGCTCTTTGTTGTGTACAAAACACGTAATAAATTAACATCTATTTGGGATAGAATAATTAACATGTGAGATTGAAGTAGGAAACAAGAAATAAGAGCAAATTTCCAGCTACTTCTTTCTTCGTTTTCTCTTTGGTTCTTGACTTTCTTTCTGCTCAGTCCCAGACTAGAGGGGGAATAAAAACAAAAACATAATTACCAAATAAAAGCTATTTACTTATCCAGTTAATGTTAAAGTGTAAGAGCATCAACATTATAGTAAATCCCAGCGCTCCCCCTAGTTATATACGCACCTGTCTCCAATCCAGAGAGAGATATAAAGCTGCACAGTCTGCCCACAGCACTTGACAAAAGCTTTTAGGCTGGGCCCGCCTTTGCACTTTCCATTCAGTCCTATGGAGAGTTTGTACTCTGTTGGACCATGGAATACAAACTTGTCATAAGGTTAAGAGGACAGGGCAGAGCTCATGTGTGGGCCCACTGGAAAGATGAAAAGTGGTGCCAACAACCCACTAGATCAGGGACATGCAAGTGGAAGACTGGTGGAATATGCTACAAAACAAGTATAACTGCATGGGACAGAAGTGTTTAAAAAATGCATTTTACCCTTGAGTTTTGAATCAAATTATTGAATTCATGGTTCCCAGTCACTGAATAGTCTCAGGACTTCTGCAATAGAACATAACATGTTCCTGGTCTGCAGTGGTCAGGACCCACCAAAAGTAGTCTAAGGAAGGAAAGATCAGGGTTATGGGCGGCCAAGGTCCATTATTGATGCATGTGGGGAACAAAGGCTGACCTGTGTATTCCGGTCTAACAAAAGCGCTACTGTAGCTCATATTGCTGAAAAAGTTCATGTTGTTCTGACAAAGGTGTCAGAACACACAGTGCATCACAGTTTGTTGTGTATGGGGCTGCCCCATGTCCACAACCGAAATAGTCTACAATGAGCATCAGAGCTGGACTACAGAACAATGGGAGGTGGTGTCTTTGCGGTGTTGACCTGGACTCCAGATCTCAATCCAATGGAACATCTGTGGGATATGCTTGAAATGCAAGTCTGATCCATGAAGGCCCTACCTTGCAACTTACAGGACTTGGTGCGACTATGAACCGAATAAAATTTGAGCGCTGCTCCAAGCGCTAATCCTGTAATACTCCGGTGCCAGCATCAAGAGGACCCATCCAGTCCCAGCACTTCGCACACACATGAAAACAAGAAAGATAAGACGTTACACTGCCGAGGAAACAGCCAAAGTGTAGAAAGTGAAATCTGCTTTGGCCTGGCTTCACTGATGTGTTTTGCCCCACCCAGAGTCCAACTCTCTACAACCAATCGCTGTGGGTGGGGCAAAACACATCAGAGGGCATTGCCTGGGAGGAACCAGGCTAATGCTAATATCACCTTCTATACTTGGGCTGTTTGCTCGGCATTGCAGCGTCTTATCTTACTTCTTTACAGAACTTGTGCCAGATACCACAGCATACCTTCAGAGGTCTAGTGGAGTCCATTCATCAACAGGCCAGGGCTGTTTTGCCACCACAAAAGGGATCTGCTCAATAGAAGGTGGGTGGTCATAATGTTATGGCTGGTGTATGTGTATATATAGATAGATATCTATATACACACACAGAACTGTGCAGATGTTTTAGACATGTGTTGAAATGCTGTAAAGCAGGGATATGCAATTAGTGGACCTCCAGCTGTTGCAGAACTACAAGTCCCATGAGGCATAGCAAGACTCTGACAGCCACAAGCATGACAGGCAGAGGCATGATGGGACCTGTAGTTTTGCAACAGCTGGAGGTCCACTAATTTCATATCCCTGCTGTAAAGAATGCTTTCAAAAAAAAAAATATAAATATATATATATATATATATATATATATATATATATATATATATATATATATATAATTTTAAATTGTTTATTTTTATCAATTTATAAAATGAAAAGAAGAAAAATCTAAATCAAGTCAATATTGGCTGTGACTACCCTGGCAATAAACCAGCATCAATTCTTACACTTGCACAGTCAGGGATTTTGTAGGATTAAAGTCAGGTGTATGATTAACCAATTACACCAAGCAGGTGCTCATGATCATCTGGTTCATATGTAGGTTGAAACACAGTCATTAAGGCCCCTTTCACACTGAGGTGCTTTGCAGGCGCTAAAGTACTAAAAATAGCACCTGCAAAGCGCCCCGAAAGAGCCGCTCAATGCACTCAGGTGTGAAAGCCCCGAGGGCTTTCACACTGGAGTGGTGCGTTTGCAGGGCGATCACAAAAGTCCTGCAAGCCGCATCTTTGGAGCACTGTAGGAGCGGTATTTACCGCTCCTAAATTGCCCCTTCCCATTGAAAAGAATGGGGCAGCGATGCAAAGCGGTTAAAACCGCCCCGCTAAAACGACGCTATATTTAGCGCCGCTGTACCACCAGCGCCCGCACGCCTCAGTGTGAAAGTAGCCTTACAGAAACGACTGTGTATGAGGCTTAAAACGGGGAGAGGAGCAGCCTCTTGACGAGGGACATTATGGACATTCAGCTCAGGGGATTTTTAAGCCCCAGACTCCTGGCACGGATATACCAGGGTTTAGAAACAGAGATTGCCGCGGTCCAGGTCAGGAGGGGGATCTGTGTAAGTTCACCTTACAGAGTTTTCTGTAAAAGGTGAACTTACCCTTTAACCACTTAAGGACCGCCCGCCGCAGTTGTACGCCGGCTGTTTGAAGAAAAATACCATTGTTATGGCAGCAGCTAGCTCCCATAACCCTGGTATCCTCGTCATCAGCGGGCGGTCCGATTTCAGATAAAAGTGGTCTCTGCGGCGGATTCACTCCTAAAGCGCCCCTGCCCGTTGAAATTAATGAGCAGCGGCGCTTTGCGGGCGCTTTTAACCCCCCGCTAACGGCCCGCCCCAGTGTGAAAGTGCTCTTAGAACATCACATTCCCTTTTTCATCAAGCAGAGGGGCCCAACTTATTAACACGCTTGTGGAACCTTTGTTAACGAGTAACGCGGTTAACGAGCGTTTTGAAAGACGAGCAACTTTTAAAAAAAAAAAAATCCTGACTCCGTTTGCGAGTTTTGTCTCGCAAAACGAGCAGAATTCAAGATAACGTGGTGTGCAGTACCGCATTAGGCCAGAGGTGCGGGAGCGCCGATGACACTCCGAACGGTTCAGAGCCATTTGGAAATACTCGGAATCACTCAGAAATACTCGGAAACACGCAAATACTCCATCCCCGAGTGTTTCCGAGCCTTTCCGAGTTTAGCCGAGCTGTCCCCGAGTATTTCCGAAGCTCTCCGGCGCCCCCCCCCCCACCTCTGGCCACATGCGGTATTGCATGCAATAGAAGTCCATGTGGAATGAATTACCTTCGTTTCCATTGACTTCTATGGGGAAACTCGTTTGATAGGCAAGTGCTTTGGATTACAAGCATTCTGCGGATTATGCTCGTAATCCAAGGTTCCACTGTACATGCTTTTTATCTTCTATCTTTCCCTTTTTTCCACAATGCCAAGAGGTCCACTTCTATTGATAACTGTCATATAAGTTAAATGCAAAACAATGATAGCACTGTTGCACTTGGAATGACAATTGTGCGGTCATACAACACTGTAACCATATGACATTTTTATCATTTTTTTTTTCAAAAGAATAGAGCTTGCTTTAGGTAGTATTTAATCACCACTGGGTTTTTTATTTTTTGCTAAATAAATAAAAAAACATTTTGGGAAAAAAAAATGCGTTTCTTTATTTCTATTTTGCAAATAAATAATCCCACTTAATAAAATTTAGGCCGAATTGTATTCTGCTACATTTCTTTTCTTCTTTGGTGAAAATGACCCAAATCAGTGTTTATTATTTAGTTTGTAGGAAAGTTATCACAAACAACTATGGTGTGTGTGAGATATATATATATATATATATATATAAAAGTAATCAATCCTGATGTACTTATGGCCTTTCTAATTTCTTGAGGCCTGAAAAAGCCAGGACCATACAAATATCCCCAAATTACCCCTTTTTGGAAGGTAGACAGTCCAAGGTATTTAGTAAGCAGCATGGCGAGTTTTGTAAAGTTGTAATTTTTTCCCACATTTTTTTGGAAAATGAAAAAATTTTTAAAATATTGTTTTTTTTTACAATGTTCATGTACATACTGTCACCAGTGCAGTACAGGGTCATCATAACTGGTGTGACGGTGATCCTGCTACATGAGAAACGTTGCGAGAGGACGTCGTACATGGACTTCCACCCAGAACAACAAATGTCCCGCTCAGCCATTATTTGTCTATAGGCTGGGCAGGAACTGGTTAATAGGGTGGTACATGGCATATTAACAGAACAGGGCACGTAAAGCACATATGGGGTGAAGAATAAGGAACGCAAAGCCACCACGAACAATTAACTCAGCAGAAGAGTTGGCAGGAGGGCTACATGACATGGGTGGAAATGTAATAGCAGCCAGACAGCGAGAAGTGGTACAAGGCATAGGTGACAGGTCCTCCGGTAGCAAGGGGGTCTGTACTCAGGCTCCCTCTTAAGTGGTCTGTTCCCCCAAAGGCAATCAGGACCGAACCTGTGGTACAGAGACCCCATGAGCACGGTACAAGAAAGTGTAAAGAGTTAAAAATATATAAACTCCTGAGAGCGCTGACTGGAGTGTTCTGGCGGGGGTGGGGGGCACCCCCCTGTCACAACACAAAAGAACAGCAGGGGAGATCACTGCACTAATATCAGATCATTAATAGAGCTGGGTTGAAAACAAAAAAAAAAAACTAGTGGTTTGTACCAGGCTTTACTCAAGACTTTGTGTTCCTCAGAGAAAAGGAGTTTATGTTGAGTACCACAATCCTATTTTGTATGCATCATGGTATTTGACCTAGAACATGGTCTGTCTCCTACCTGCATGTTATCTGGCTCATTTTCCTCATCCTCAGAGCCCTTTTCCTGCAGAGCTTCATCCAATGTGGCTGCATTGATTCTGAAGTCTCTTGAAGTGCTCAGCTTTATGTACTGCATCAGGTTGACCTTAAAAAAAAAAAAAAAAAAAAGTTTATACATACATCCATATACATACAACAGTAAAATTGCTGCCTGTGTCCAACAATGTATGTCACATTGAAAAAAAAGACTATACCTTTGACTTCTTAGACAGCTTGATCAAAAACTCTTCGTATTTCTCAATCGCAAATATCAAGTTTGGTATTGGTTTGGTTTCACGGAGGATTTTTGCCTAAAAATGATTGTTACAATGAGAAAATCTAAATATATTCATAAACTGTAGACATTTTATCCAAGCAATCATATAAAGGTGTTGGCAAACAGACTCTTTTTTTTCTGTTTTTCATCAGATGTGCCCCTTAACATAAAACATGCCCATCAGAATGCAGCTTAACAAAAAATTAGGGGCACGCTGATGGGCACAATTTATGTTAAGGGGAACGCTGATGGGCACATTTTATGTTAAGGGGCACGCAGCATGCCTCTTAACCACTTCCATACCGGGCATTTTCACCCCCTTCCTGCCCAAGCCAATTTTCAGCTTTCAGCGCTGTCGCACTTTGAATAACAATTGCGCGGTCATACAACACTGTACCCAAATGAAATTTTTATAATTTTTCCCCCACTAATAGAGCTTTCTTTTGGTGGTATTTGATCACCCCTGCGGTTTTTATTTCTTGTGCTATAAACAAAACAAGAGTGACAAGTTTGAAAAAAAACACAATATTTTTTACTTTTTGCTATAATAAATATCCAATTTTTTTTTTTTTTAAACAAATTTTTTTCCTCAGTTTAGGCCAATATGTATTCTTCTACATATTTTTGGTAAAAAATATCGCAATAAGCAAATATTTATTGGTTTGCGCAAAAGTTATAGCGTCTACAAAATAAGGGGATAGATTTATAGCATTTTTATTATTATTTTTTTTTTACTACCCTGTTTCCCCGAAAATAAGACCTAGCGTGATTGTCGGTGATGGCTGTAATATGAGCCCTACCCCCCAAAAAGGCCCTACCCTGTTTCCCCGAAAATAAGCCCTACCCTGAAAATAAGACCTACAAGGACTTTAACTAGGGCTTATTTGGGGGATAGAGCTTATATTGCAGATGATGACTTTTTAGTTGAAACATGTCGGGTGGACCCCTCATGACTACCGCTACAAGATTATATGCGATTTTTATCTTCTGAAAATGAGTTTGTTTTCTCTTTTTTATTACTAATAAATCCAGTTTCAAACGTTATCACGCTATGTGAGTGTTTTTATCCCTCACATGTAAATACAAATCTTTCGCTTGGCTCATGGTGTGCCCATTCATGAGGAAGCCGTGCTAATTTCTTCCCCCTGTTCGTGTGATGACATCCGACCAGATATTATACCCAGACCCGTTGGTCATTAAGCCTTTTTGACCTGTATGGCATACGCCATTTCAGGCCACAACTTCTGGTAAGCCTCCTTGGTTTCTGGTGATGGTCCTGGCACCGATTTTAATCTTCTGTGCACTTCTGGTCCCTCTACGGTTCATTTACCTACCAGGTTGCCGGCTCAGAACAATCCCCCTGCATGCTCAGGAGATACCTGTCCATCATCATTTTCTCACTGTTATCACAAACTTTTTACTTTAGTTTGTTCACTTATTTGGACTTTTTATTCAATATTATTGTGTGTTTTTTTATACTTGGTTTAATCCATGTATTTGAGCGTTATCATTTTATTCACCATTATATTTATCCACGTAGCATTTTTCTGGTTCATACAGGAATATTTACTTTGAAGTCACTGAATATTTTAGATTTATTTGTACTAGTTTTTCACGTAGCTTATAGCGCCACACTTTTGAATTTTTTACTGTTATTTTAATCCTGAGTCTACGGGTGTGTTAGCTGCTGTTTGTCTTTTCTAGCGCAGCGCTGTACTTAACCTCTATATACCTATTGACATTTTTGAACTTGAATGAGGTAATTTTCAGGGCTTTGAGATACAAAATGGGGCAAATGCCCCCTTTAGGCTTAGGAATGGTGAACACTTTAGAGTAAAGCCCCTGGAACTGTTCTGCCACATGAACTGGAGCAATGACACCTAGATCTATAACAGAGCGGGCTTGATGCTAATCTGCGCTCTAATACAGGAAGGTTGAAAGTAACCGATACAGCAGAGGGCAGGATATGCAACTCAAGTTTGTGAGCCTGGGATACCACCTCCCCTACATCTAAGCACCAGAGACACAAGAGGATACCAACTCCCCCACACCGAAGCACCTGAGACACAAAAGGGATACCATCTCCCCCACACTGAAGCACCTGAAACAGAAGCTGTCCAAGGATCTGCAAAGGTTAGCAAATGTCCCTCTTTTCTGGAAAGTGGGAGCACATCTTAATGTAGAGGAAGGCTTGTCCGAAAAAGGATGTTTCCTAAAAGATAAGGAGGGACAAGGCTTTGTAGTCTTTTCATTAGGCTTCTTCCATTCAGACCAAAAGTTTTGATGCCTGTAGCAAGCCAATACAACTAAAGTATAAGGCTCCAGGCATTTGGTCTACTCGCTGACAGAAACATGAGTCCACCCTAGCTGAGGAGTGAATCCTTTGGAGAAAATGAACTCACTGACACAGTCTGACAAATTAAGGTAAATGCCAACACAGGACGGAGGGCAGAGCCAGCCATGGATTTGAGGATGGATTTTAGCTGCCTGTTAGCATCGTCTAATAAGCATCAAACACTTCTTCCACCTGACCAGTGGTGTTCCTGTTAAGCTGAGACACGGGCTGAACTATGGTGGGTAGAGACCACCGTCTAACAAATTACACTTAGGTGGGGCTCAGGAACCCCCAAGGTGCTTCCAGCCCACCTAAAGGGATTCTTCAAAACGGGGCATAAAGAAGGTCTTTGCAGCAGTAGGAACTCAAAATGACTCAAGCCTGGAGACAACTGGCTGCTACTCCAAATGCAGAGTAATATGCACTTCATCAATAAGGTCTGGTACAACTCCCAGAAACTTTTAGGTGAAAGCAGAAGATTACAATATCTAAAAAACACCTCTTAAGAAATAAATTGTTGAGACTCTGGATCACACTGGACTAGAGCTGGGCGATTTTCTTAAAAAAAAAAAATCTGCAATTTTTTTTATAAAAAACTTAATTCACGATTCGAATCAAGTTTTTTTTTATTTTTATTTTTTTATTGACACCGCACCGGTCCTGAATGAATGAATGAGTGACTTGTATAGCGCTACCTATGCGAACTGAATCGCCTTAGGGCGCTTTTTGCTGCCGGTGTCCATCTGCAGTATAGCGCGGTCCTTACCCCATGGGGTCCTGACACGCTTACAAACACATACACATACAACATACACATATTTGGCCAATTTTTTTCGACAGGATCTAATTAACCTAACAGCATGTCTTTGGAGTGTGGGAGGAAACCGGAGTACCCGGAGGAAACCCACGCAGGCACAGGGAGAACATGCAAACTCCAGGCAGATGGTGTCGTGATCAGGATTTGAACCAGCGACCCTATTGCTGCTAGGTGAATGTGCTAACCACTACACCACTGTGCTCCTGAGGAGCTGCGGGCAGGAGTTTTAAGGCGAGGCCGCGGCTTCGGCCTAGTCCGCGCCGTCCGGCCTCGTGGACTAGGTCGAAGCCACGGCCTCACCTAAAAACTCCTGCCCGCAGCTCCTCAGGACCGGCGCTGTCACCGCCGTTCCTGGTAAAAAAAAAAAAAATTTGATTTGCTGAAAATTTGAATCGATTTGACCTCTCAACTCGATTCAAGATTCGAATCGATTTTTTCCCCAGCCCTACACTGGACCACTGATCCAAGTCTTCTGGGGGATCAGAGATAAGACTTTGTAGGGCATGGCATTAGAGTGCTTTGACAGCCTCTGCTGTCAATGTGTGTGAGTGCACATGGTTATAAAGTCCTGAATGGACATGGAGGCCCATAAGGACAGGGGACTCAGCCCCACCCGACGGAGCTGAAGAGGACCCTTTTTCAATTGGGGTGCCAGGTTCTAGATTACAGATGCTGGTTCCATCAGATGATTCTGAATAAATGCTGCCAGAACTGTTAGGAAGGTATCGACTGGGGTCACCTACACCAGAGGGGTTGCCCCCTGTGCAGTTCTGTGCAGGCATGTTGCGGCCACGTAGCGCAATGTAACTTGGCCCAATGTGGAAGGCAAGGCCTTAGTTGCTCTCAAAAACCAAAGCAGCTTTGCTGATGTCAGGTGGCTAGAGGTGACCAGGTTAATGTAGGCGGGCACTGGTAATGAACTGGAGCCTGAAGTTTCAAAAGGTGTTTTCAAGCAACTGTGGATGGTGCTTCCTCTATGCTGAATGGAAGAAAAGAGTGCTGAATACGCATGCATAACACTCCAAATCAATTGCCGAGAAAGCAAAGACTGTTGCCATGGCTTCAAAAATTGAAATCTGAGTGTATGCAGACATTTATAACCAGTTTCATATAAAAAGTGGTATCACTATAAATATATTTTTAATGTTACTGTTTAGTCTGCAGACTCCCCTGGTTAATGGTTTTCCTGAAAGTAGACCTTTGGAAGTGGTGCCATTCACCCAGTGGTGTATTTAGGTTTTGTGCTGCCCTAGGCCTGACTAAACGTATGCACCCCCCTAATTTAAATACGACCCACCCCATCCTGCCGAGGCCACACCCCTTCCTGTTTAAGACCCACCCTATCATCTGTAAACCACACCCCTTCCTCTTTAGGCTTATTTGACACCTTTCAGGGGGGAACGGGTACCTGTTTCTGACAGGTACCCTTCCCCACTTCCGGGAGACTGCGCTGTCCCCTCTGAAGTTTGCCCCCCTCCTCCCTCCTCCACTAGGCCATTCAGAATGTGCAACGTGCTTCGCACATGTGCAGTAGGGAATTGGTCGGTTTCCCTTACCATGAATGATAGTGGCAAAACCCGAGAGCCAATCTGAAAATTGGCTAAGGTGTCGACATCGCAGGATCCCTGGACAGGTAAGTGTCCTAATATTAAACGTAAGCAGCTACAGTATTTTTAGCTGCTGAGTTTTAATGCTAACACGGGGGGGGGGGGGGTCTCACTGTGCTCATCAATTGCAGCCTCACTGTAACCCATCAAACGCAGCCACTGTGACATCAAACGCAGCCACTGTGCCCATCAAACACAGCCACTGTGCCCATCAAACACAGCCACTGTGCCCTCAAACGCAGCCACTGTACCCATCAAATGCTGCCACTGTGCTATCAAACGCAGCCACTGTGCCCATCAATTGCAGCCACTGTGCTCATCAATTGCAGCCACTGTGCCCCATTAAGGGAGGGTAGGCGGAGCTTAAGGCTCCACCTGTCACCTGCTGCTTATGGGGGCGCGAGTGACACACGCCGCCCCCCCGCATGAGAAAAATCCCCCCACCCGTCTTGCCGATTCCTCCCACACACATGCAGCCCACGGCGGCCGGCTTTCTGTAGCGGCGTTGCGGTGTATGGGCGTGCTTGGCAGAGAGTGGGGGGGGGCCAAAACACAGCCCTGCATTTACCACACCCATTATGAAAATATTATATACAATAGTGATACAAAGAAGTACAACTTACAGAAGATAAAGCAGCCATATCCTCCTTTTTCTTTTTTTCTCCAGACAGTGCCTCATTCTGTATATTCTGTTTAACAAAACAGTATTAAAAAAACACGACACTCATTTTGAAAAATTAGGAAACAAATCGAAAACAAATTTTATTCTAAACTGTGCCTTATTTTAACACACTATTTTAAAGTGTGCTTATTCTAAAAGTACACATGCATAAGTTAAAGATGATAGATTAGCCACTTCCATATATATGACATCCAATAAATCTGGGGGTGAAATTATTTATGTCTCAGCAAATTCTGACTGCAGATAAAGCAAAAAATCAGACTCACATTTTTTCCCCACTGAGTGAAATTATGATATTGGCTTCTATTCACCCCATCACTTGAACCATTGCTCATACCATCTGATAATTTAATGCTCTTCTACTGGTATATATGATATGATTACTAGTGTTCACAGTAGTGGGTTCAAAGACAGAACTAGGATGAACCACTATGCTTATGGGAGAGGTTTTGGGCTTTTAAAACATCAAACCTGAGAATGTCAATAAGCTAGGCTGCTATTCCTAACACACGCTGTTGTTACACATACCTGTGTATAAGTAATGAAGGCATAGCACTGAGGTGTTAAATGCGAGCCTGAGAGTTTAACCTGTAGATAATAAAATGCTGTTAAGCTTTGTATTTTTTTTTAGTTATGAAAACAAATTCATTTTTTTTTTTTAGTTATGAGAAAAAAAAAAAAAAACTTACCAACTTTTCCAAACGTGTAGGAACAGCCCCCATGTGATTAGTACAAACCTGCAAATACTGGACATAAGACAATATCAGACATGACGGCTTATTACTAGGTCTATCATAGTTAAAACAACAGGAATTTCTTTCTGTAAAATGTGCTTCCTGGAGTTTACTAAGAGGCAAAGGATCAGTAGGTATTCTGATATAATTGGGTTATACTGCTGCCCTCAGGAGTTTTGGACACTGGCAAACAAAAAAAAATAAAAATAAACGTCAAGCCACCCCTTGTATAACCCCGCCTCTCCCCCGATTTGTGAGCAAGCAGTACATAAGACGAAGAACATAGAGAGATGGGACCTGTGCTCATAGTGAATTCCATGAAACTGATTTTATGGCAAGTACAAAAAAACAGTAAGTGCGATAAGAACAAATAATGATGTATCTTTTTTTTTTAGGGACAAAGGATTGTAGTTTTTCGGATATAATTGGGATGTTCAAAAAGCATGCCACCGAGGGGTGGGCAATGGTCACAGAGATCCAACAAGCTGGATGACAAATAGGGGTAGTAACTATGGAATTTACCACTAAGGAGGAAACACCAGAGACTCTGGTGATCCAGAAGAGGAGGAGGTTGGAGGTGCAGTTATAAGGTGGCTGGCATCTATTCCTTATTTTTTGTCAGTGTCAAACCTTTAAAGGCATTGGTAAAAATAGAATTAAATCAGAATAATTAGTCCAAATAAAGATATTGAAATGAAAAAAGCAAGATAAACAAAAAAAACAAAAAAGAGTCCAAAAGGGTGGGTGATAAAAATAAGTCCAATAAATGCAGTATCCATCACCGGAATGGTGTGTAATCACCAGTAATAAAAACCTCCACCTCATAGATTGGCCGTTTACCAGCTTCTATTGACCTCCTGCTACGGAAGGTCTCTCCCCCTTGTGGCTTCAAACCCAGCCAAGGCCTCTGTCCATTCAGGGGGATTAGGCTGAAAAGAACGATACCCGCCACTCATGGGGAAACTCGATCACATTCAGACCCCAAAAGAGATAAAGCTTCCATAGTATAAAATCTTTTAATGGTAAAACAAAAGATTGCATGTACAAGATGTAGAATAAAACCACGCATGAATATAAGCCGGCCGGCTCTGTATAGCAACCTGTCCTTGTGCAAATGCGGTGACGTTATGCTTATGGAAGCTTTATCTCTTTTGGGGTCTGTATGTGATTGAGTTTCCCCATGAGTGGCGGGTACCGTTCTCTTCAGCCTAATCCTCCTGAATAGACAGAGGCCTTGGCTGGGTTTAAAGCCACATGCGGGAGAGACCTTCCGTAGCAGGGAGGTCAATAGGAGCTGGTAAGCGGCCAATCTATGAGGTGGAGGTTATATTACTGGTGATTACATACCATTCTGGTGATGGATAGTGCATTTTTGTTATTTATTGGACTTCTTTTTGTCACCCTTTGGACTCTTTTTTGTTGTTGTTGTTTTTTCTTTCAATATCATAGTGCAACTTTATTTGGACTATAAGATTTGTGTTGTGCATGTCTCACAGAAAAGTTGCTGCTGCATGGTCTCATATTTTTATGTTATATGATTTGCATTCTGGGACAGCGCGGTTTTACCCACATTTTTTATCCTAACAATTAGATCCAGTGTCCCCTAATAAACAAGGAAGAAAACATTTAATTCACGTCAGGATACAACAATCTTACATATATTCAGGTGCATTTGTTATGGGTTTTTACTTCCACTAGGACGACTCACATATTTGAGAAGAGCAGTCAAAGTTGTGTACATCTTAGTGAGTTCTTTCAATAAAGTGTCTATACAGCTTCCAGTTGGCAAGGCAGTCTGGATCAGTTCATGGCAGGCAGTCAGTAATGTACCCAGCTGCAGAATAACAGCCTTTTCTATAGGTTCTCTAGAATTTGTAGCTTGAGTGTCATTGTCATCTGAAAAAAAAATAAATAAAAATAATGCATTGAAGGTTTAACAATAATTTGGTGTGGTCTATTTACATGTTCCCAGGTCCTGGTTATCTTTATATAAATAGTTTATTACTTAAAGGCTAAGTTCACCTTTAGAACATTGTACACCAATATTTAGGGTGTAACATGTTCCAAGCTCCTGCTCCCCTCTCCCCCTGTGATAGTGGGTGGGGGTTCTTCTCCTCTGCCTGCACAGCCATGCATTAATGCATAGAGATCTGTGGATGAATAAACTACAAGTCCCATCTTCCATCACAGCAGATGGCTTGAAGTTCTCAATGGACTAGGGTTGTGCTGATCAATGCACTCGTAGTCCATTTACACTTCCTTGCGCTTTCTACCTGAAAGCCCATACAGAGGTATGAGCAAAAAGCTGGAGGAAGAGTGTGCAGGAGCCTGGCATTGCACCTGCAATCAGTGGGTGCAATGCATTGCAGGAGCCTGCAGGAAAAAACAAGTGCGCTTTTTTCCTACAAAAATATGTGCATTTATTATTTTTTCCTAAAAGGTGAACTCATCCTTTAACATCTCATAAAGCACAATAAATGTTCTCCAATAGTGATTGACTGTCTACTCAGGGATGGTTCATAAAGCTGGCCATATACAGAGCAAATTTCAGCCTGTTCCTGATTCATATCCCTCAAATAAACCAAAGCAGCCAGTCAGAAAATTGTCAGTCGAACAGCAGCTGCATCTAAATCAGATGTTAACCAGGCAAAACAGCCGCAGCAGGAGATTTATCCGTCCACGTTGTAGAGCATGGATAGAGGAATGTGTTAGATTCATATGAAATCTATGTGTGTATTATCAGCTTAAAGGAGAAGTCCGGCCAAAGCTCATTTGGCTGGGCTTCTATGGATCACAGGAGTGCAATTAGTTTTGCACTACTGTGACCCATTTTCAGCAGAGAGCGGACTGAACGTCACAGAAATCAGTCCAGCGCGCCGCTGAGAGCCTGAGACGGCCGCTCCCTGTCCCTCCACAGCTCAGTGCTCCAGTGAGTGAGGAAGGAACAGAGCGGAGAGCTGCCGATTGACAGTCAGCGGCTCTCTGCTTGGAGAGCTGTGAGAACCAAGCCATCGGTGTTCGAGTGCTCGGTTCTTATTGTAGAAGCGTCGGGGGGACAGATGCTGGATCCACTGAGGTAAGTATGAAACTGCAAAAAAAAAAAAAATTCCCTCACTTCTCTTTTAAGTCTGCTAATCAGGTTCTTTCTAAATTAAGATCTACAGCCTTTTCTTTCTAGCTGTGGCATTTCAATGATCACCACCTCGCCTCTCCAGTGAAGCCTACTAGAAAGGCCGTTAACCTATTCTATACCATGCTCACCCACATTCTGTAAGACATTTCTTAGACAAGACAAGTAAAGACGATGTACCAAAGCCAGTGAGAAGAAAACTGGAGTAGTTGCCAAAAGCAACTATTTTGTAACTGCCAAATGTACAGTATCTTGTATTCTTTGCTAAATTCGGTGTTTAATACATGTAACAAAGCACAGATTAACTGTAAATTGTCATTTTAAAATGTTCTAGATTTGTAAGGCTCGGGTATCAGTCATATGGTACAGCCATGCGAGGCTTTGTTGAAAAAGGTTGGAGAATTGCTGCTGTGGATATCTGCTTTATTCTTGCTTCATATTCCTTTGGACCAGTCTTTGTAAATCAGCCACATTGGTTGGGACTGATGAAGTATACTGAAAAGCCCACTAAAGCATCCATCCATGTTATAGCGGAGCTCCACCCAAAAGGTGAAGCTCTGCTTGTTTACCCACCCCCCTTCGCTGCCACATTTGGCACATTTCGGGGGGGGGGGGGGGGGGGAGCGGGTACCTGGTTTTGACAGGTACACGTTCCCAATTCCGGCTGACTTCGCCACAGCAAACTCCGGTTTCCCTTTAGCTGAGATGGCGGCAGCACCTGAGAACCGATTGAAAAATCAGCTCAGGTGAAGACATCGCTGGATTTGTGGACAGGTAAGTGTCCTAATATTAAAAGTCAGCAGCTACAGTATTAGTAGCTGCTGACTTATTTTTTTCTGAAGGAGCCTGGAGCTCCGCTTTAAACAAAGTTTGGACAAATTTCCTGCTGCCGGCTATTGTATTCTGACAGCTGGCACCTGCGGCTGTCAGAATAGTGACTACAATCACTGTTCGCCCAACTTCTTTTATTAATGAAATTCAAGCCATGTATGGCCAGCACGACAGTGTATTTCCTCCACTAACAGGTATGTCAAAGCTCATTAGTCACTGAATAAAGTTGAAAAACGTGCAGCGTTACGAAGCCTTGAGAAGCAGACTAGTTAGGGTGAAAGACAAATGCCTGGGGAGAGAGAGGTGTGACAGATTGTCCCTGGCAGAGTGAAAAAAGGCATTTCTCACTACTCCTATTTAAAAGTTTCTGCTCTCAGCATAGAATAAAATACACAGAACACACTGCTAGCTCTAGGTAGACGGTGCACTCACCATTTTTCTTCTCTGAACCAGTCTGCGTTTTCAGTTTTGCAATTAACCATTCCACTTCATCCAAAACTTTTGCAGCTTGACCTAGAACCAAAAGCTATACAAAGAAAGTGGTATAAAAAATTTGAAGACTGATTTTATACAATGTGTACTATGTGTAAAAATTTTTAAAATGATGGATGCACCCAAAAGTGATATGGTCATTGTGACCATCATTGCGTTACTCAGCTTTAGTCCAAGTAACACTATTTAAGGAAATGCAACAAGAAATATTTGCCACCTAACTCCGAAATGGGTGGAGGTGTTGGCCAGATTAAGAAACTGCTCAAAACCTTGCTGGTACTTTAGTTATGAGTATCTTCTAGCATTACACTAGAATTACACTCATTGTACCATCACATTTTTAGTCAGCAAATGAACTGAAGTCAAGCTATGCATATAAGTGGTTGTGCATACATTATAATGTAGCACTAGAAGTATCGTTAATGGATAAGTTCACCTTTTGTAACATACAAAAGAAATTTAGAGAACATGTTACACCCATATTCAGGGTGTAATATGTAACATGTTACTGCAGCACCCGCCCCCCGATCCCCTTTTGTGACAGCGAGCAGGAGATTTTCTTGCCCACACCAGCTGTCTTAATTTAACAAAAAACGCGGCCGCGTGGGGCTCCGCCTTCCCACATCATTCATTCACAGAGTTCTGTGAATGTGAAAACTACAAGTACCGACAGGCTTTGCAGCTGTCAGGTTCTAGTTCTCAGTTACCAGGGTGCTGTTGGGCTCTCTAGGTAGTTCACTTATTCTTCCTGGCAGTGTGTAACTGCCTGCCCATACGAGGTACCAGCAGAAAGCTTACACAGAATGTGTACATATGGATAAGCACACCATGGATAAACAATCGCCGTCCAAAGGTTTCTTTATTGAGAGAGATCACATCACAGAGTCAGGCATGTGTTTAAGTGTAACAGTGTCAAAGCAGAATATAAATACATCAGCCACCAATCAGAACATGCAAAAAATGAGAAAAAAAAAACGGTAACACCCTCACCGTGACATCATATCCCGCCAAAAAACAAATGGTAACCAAGTAACATTAAGCAGGCTGAAGTATTAAACTCCTAATACGGGGGAAATGCAGCCCGCATGCATAGCATCAATGTGTGTGCAACAGATCGGCACATCAGCCAGATGCGCCCGATCCAAACGAGCAGCCATTAGGACCCAGCGGTTAGGTTGTCTTTCAGTAACGCCGGCCGCCAGCCATGGCATGCCATGTATGCCACGCATGCGAACGGTGCTCATAGTGACAGGGTAACGGGAGGACGCCTACCTGCGCGGCCGCCGTCGCCATGGAAACCTGTGATGTCAGGCCGGCACCGCATTAGGTATACCAAAGTTTTATTTTTATTTTACATCTATATTACCTAGTATTAGGAGATTAATAATTCAACCTGCTTAATGTTACTTGGTTACCACTTGTTTTTTAGCAATTTTTGGTGGGATTTGACGTCATGACATCACAGGGTTGGGTTTTACCATTCTTTTTTTTTTTAGTTTTTGCATGTTCTGATGGTGGCTGATGTATATTCTGCTTTGACACTGTTACACTTCATCACATGCCTGACGAAGGGGCCCTGCGCGGCTCCGAAACGTCGCACTTATCTCTGTGATGTGATCTCTCTCGATAAAGAAACCTTTGGACGGCGATTGTTTATCCATGGTGTGCTGGCGAATATGTACACTCGCTTGAAGTTTCCAGGGCTCAGCTGGTAATCGCTGCAGCACCCACCATTATATGATATTATTATTTGCCAGGAACGTATGTGATAGGAATATTGACAAGACAAGCTTACACAGAATGTCTGCAAGAGCCCTGCATTGAACCTGTGATCTGCTGATCATGGGGGCAATGCTTTGCAGGCTGATAGTAAAAAAAATAAAAATGCACATTTTTTTTTTTTTTTTTTTTACAAAAGGGTAAACTTATCCCTTAATGAAATGATGAACATTCATTGATCAGATACTCACAGTGATCGTAGGAGCTGCAGTCTTTACATTAACAATGCGGAAGTGTGATGGTTTCTCTACTTCAATGTCCTATAGGAGAGAAAATACTTTAGTAAATAATCTTGAAATCATGCAGAACAAATAATATATGAATTATAGCTTATATGATGGCAAACTTTTTTCATCAATCCTATGGTTGTTCAACCTCCTGTAGGTCCAGAATACTTGACATTAAAGTGAAGTTCCAAGGCACCACCTAACTAATCTTGAAAATTCTCCCTCCCCTCCTAATACCTATTCTAACTGACCTGTGTAGGAGATATCTGTATACTTACCTACAGGGCTGTGAAAAAGTATTTGCCCCTCCTTCCTGATTTTTTTTTGTTTTTGTTGTTTTACATATTTCTCACACTTAAATGATTCAGATCATCAAATTTTAATATTACACAAAGATAACCCAAGTAATTCCAAGATGCGGTTTTAAATTATTATTTAATTTATTAAGGGAAAAAAGGTGTTCAAAACTGCCTGGCCCCATGTGAAAAAGTAATTGCCCCCTGCCATGCTGAATCATGAATGAACTGTGATTAACCACAATTGTTTGTAAAGCCGAGTTAAATTTCACTCGTCACACCCAGGCCTGACTACTGCCAGACCTGTTGAATCAAGAAATCACATAAATAGAAGCTGTCTGACAAAGTGAAGCACGCTAACAGATCACAAAAAGCCACACATCAATCCACAATCTAAAAAAATTCAAGAACAGATTAGAAACAAAGTAATGTACATGTATCGGTCTAGGGAGGGTTTCAAAGCCATTTCCAAGAGCCCTTTCACACCGGGCCGCCCATAGCGTCGGCGGTAAAACGCCGCTATTTTTAGCAGCGTTTTACCTTTGGATTAGCGGCGCATTTCAGCCTCTAGCGGGGCGCTTTTACACCCCGCTAGCGGCCGAGAAAGGGTTAAAACCGCCCGCAATGCGCCGCAATAGCGGCGTTTTGCTGGCGGTATCCTAGCGCTGCCCCATTGATTTCAATGGGGAGCAGCGGTGGAGGAGCGGTAAACACACCGCTCCTTCACCGCTCGAAAGAAGCTGCTGGCAGGACTTTTTTTCCTCGGGCTTTTACACTGGAGACAATGCTGCAGCTGTTTGAGGGCGGATTGCAGGAGCTATTTTTAACGCTATAGTGCCTGCAAAACGCCCTCGGTGTGAAAGGGGTCTGAGGCTTTGGAACTCCAGTGAACCACGGGGAGAGCCATTATCCACAAATGGAGATAACTTGGAACAGTGGTGAACCTTCCCAGGAGTGGCCAGCCTACAAAAGGCAGGTTTGGACAACTTTTTTCCCCTAATAAATGAAACCATAATTTTAAAACGGCATTTTGTATTTCCTCAGGTTATCTTTGTGTAATAATAAAATTTGTTTGATGATCTGAGTCATTTAAGTGTGACAAATATGCAAAAAAATAAAAAATCAGAAAGGGGGCAAATAATTTTTCACAGCATTGTATTTTCAAGTTGCTCTGGTCATGTGATCAGTCTCCCCTGTGCCAGCCAGCGTGGCTGCAGGGGAGAGAAGAGAAGAGAGCGCTGACAATAGATGAGCCATTGAAGATTATGGGTGGCAGCACCCATAATCACCGCACCGCTCCAGGCTTTACTAGCTATTGTTGGAGCGCTTTTTTCTTTCCTCTGAAGCTGCCACAGGGGAGATCACATGACTGGATCTTAGTGGCCCTGAAAATACATAAGTACACAGAGCTTTCTTACACAGATTAGTCAGGATAGATGGTAGGATGGAGGAGGAAGCTTTTTTAAAATTAGTCAGGTGGTGCCTGGAATTCCACTATATTAAATCTTAAACAGACCCATAAGAAAAACTCTTGCATCAATATAACCGTATTAAAAAAAAAAAAAAAAATCAAATCTGGAGTATATCCCTTTAAATAATAATTCATTAACCCCTTCCCGCCGAGCGTACGCAGATGTGTGTACTTGGTTTTCTGGGGTTATACCTGGATGATTTAAAGCGCCCCTGTCCCCGCGAGCTCGCGCAGCAAAGAAAACGCATACGGAAGTCGAGCCCGCATATGTAAACGGTGTTCAAATCACACATGTGTGGTATCGCCGCGATCGTCAGAGCGAGAGCAATAATTCTAGCACTAGAAATCCTCTGTAACTCTAACCTGATAACGGTAGAAAAAATTTAAAGCGTCGCCTATGGAAATTCTTAGGTACCGTAGTTTGTCGCCATTCCACGAGTGCATGCAATTATAAAGCGTGACATGTTTGGTATCTTTTTTGTCGGCGTAACATCATCTTTCACATTATACAAAAAAATTTGGGTAACTTTACTGTTTGGATTTTTTAAAATTCATGAAAGTGTCCCTTTTCCAAAAAATTTGCGTTTAAAAAACTGCTGCACAAATACCGTGTGACATAAAATATTGCAACAATCGCCATTTTATTCTCTAGATTCTCAGCTAAAAAAATGTTTGGGGTTCTAAGTAATTTTCTAGCAAAAAATACGGATTTTAACTTATAAACACCAAATTTCAAAAATAGGCTTAGTCATGAAAGGGTTAAAACTTTACACCATGGTATTTAGCATATAAAAAAAACATCCTGGCTACCTGGACATCTGGTACATATATCAAAAACACTCTTTCCAATCTATGTAGAATCAATGTATGCCGATAGCAAATTTATTTAGAAAGGAAGTGAAAAGTCTACATTTCCCAAGTGTAGCACGTATAATAGTGGTATTTCCAATTTTTTATGTCACACAATATTACCTCAATGTGAATTTTAGGGCAAACAAACGCAATAAATTACCCACATTTTTGGTAAAATATAAAAGAGGAGGTTGCACCGAGTAAATAGATACCCAACATGCCAAACCTGAAAGTTTTGTGCGCCCGTGAAATGGTGTCAAATTTCAGTACCCTATATTTTCTATAGGTAACCTTTCAAAAGCCCCCTATAGGTGACGATGTACGGACCTGGTGGTGAAAGGGTTAAACAAAACCGTCAAATGGCTGGAGTCATAAATGATCACATGTGCAGCACCATGACAGCTGTAGATCAAACAGAGGCTAAGATGGCAGCTTCCTTGGCCATTTAAGAGGTTATAAATGCCAGGAGGGCATTCCGATCATGTGACTGCTGTGTCAGGCTATCACAGCGCTCTCAAGATTGGAAAGCTCCTGATTGCAAGTAGGCATCGGGAGCCTTTCTGGTACCCGCTGGTAACTATGCTGGGAGCGCGCAGTACACAAGCTCTCAGCACAGAAATGTTTACATTTGGGGTACATATATGCGGTCTCTCAGCGTTAAAGCCCTCCCACCAAGAGGCCACATATATGCATACGGCCGGCAGGAAGAGGTTAAGAGAACTGTTTATCAATTTTATATGGAAAGGAAGTAAACACAATATAGTATGGAAAGTTAGAGTTCTTTTCACCTGATCAATATCACCGAGGTGTCCATGTATGTCCTGACAGAGCTCTCTTAGTATGCTCACTGGACTCTTGAACAGTGAATGCATGTTGAACAGAAGAGTCACTGCACTTTTACAGAACTGGACATCCTCTGTAGAGACAAGAGAAGTCATGGTAAACTCATCAGTGTACAATTTGCTGAGAATTGAGATTTACATTCCTAGAGATCACATTTAATATGAGAAACACGTCGTAGAATGACTTTCCTACACCTGGGTCACACAATCTGGACTTGATGCTCTAGCCCAGTGTTATTCAATCTTTTTTCAGTCAAGGCACTTTTTAAAATTCTGCACAATATGCACAAAACTATGAGTTTTACATAACACATGAACATCCAGACATGTAGGACACCCAACGTTAGGGGTGATGTATTCTTCTAAAGCGAATACAGTACACCTTTGTACACTACAAACCAGAGATGCATGATTAATCGCTAAGAATCGAGATAGCGATTTTTTTCCTCCTTGCGATCTTAAAGAATTTTCCCGATTACTTCTATGCAGAGAATTCTCTGCTCAAGCCCACAGATGTCCAAAAAAAACCCCCCAGGTAGTCTGCCAAGTATCACAACATTACTCAGACACTGAGCTAACTATAAACATTGTAGCATTTTGTTCTTTAGATCAAAGGAATTAACTTAAGTCTGTAAATGGGGGAAGTTTACCACTTAAAGAGGTAAACGGGGAGAAAAGAAAAAAAAAACTCTGCAAGACAAAGGCATAATGAGCTAGTATGCATAGCATACTAGTTCATTATGATATACTTACCTTAGATCGAAGCCCCCGCAGCAGTCCTGGCACACCGCTTTGGCAAGGGACATGTCTCCCGGAGTTACTTCCGGTTATCGCAGGCTCCGGCGCTGTTATTGGCCAGAGCCGCGATGACGTTACTCCCAAGCATGCGCACGTTTACAACCACTTTAAAGACTAAACCTTTTTCTGACACTTGTAGTTTCAAGTTAAAACCATTATTTTTTTTTATACACACAGGGCATTTTTTCAGCGGGAACGCGGGGGAACGCAGTTCCGGCATCTCCAGCACTGAATGTATGTAATGGCAAGGGGTGCTGGGGTGGGCTGGAGGGTCTTTTATTGCTAGAGCGGATCTATTTTTGAGTGGCAGTCTATTGTTGCTGGTGGGTCAGTTATTGCTCAAAGAGATCTACTATTGATGGAGGGGGTCTATTGTTGCTGGCTGCTGGATAGTCTACTGATGCTGGCTGCTGGGAGATATGTTGTTGCTGCTGGGTGGTATTTTGTTGTGGGGATCCATTGTTGCTAGGGGGGTCTATTGTTTCTGAGTGAATCTATTGTTGCTGGGGGGGTGTCTATTGCTGCTGGCTGTGGGGAATCTATTTTACATTTCTTGCTATCATTAACAAATTTCATACAAATTACTTAGCACCACAAAGTTATACTTGGCTCTGTACTCTCTAAAAGGGGCAGTACTGAGAGGTGGGTAGGGTATGAAACCAAGCAACGGTGCTCAGAGGTGGGTAGGGGGCAGAGATAAGAAGTGACTCAGAAGGATGCAGTTCCTGCACCTATTCTCTGAGAAAAAAAAGCCTTGTGTGTATAATATATATATATATATATATATATATATATATATATATATATATATATATATATATATATATATATTTTAGCAGAGACTCTAGAGAATAAAACGGTGGTTGTTGCAATATTTTATATCAGACTGTATTTGTGCAGCGGTCTTTTAAATGCAATTTTTTTGGAAAAAAAAATACAGTAAAGTTAGCCCATTTTTTTTTGTATAATGTGAAAGATTATGTTACGCCGTGAGAATCGTGAGAGAATCGCGATCTTTATTCTAAGCGAAAAAAAATGTGATTCTCATTTTGGCCAGAATCATGCAGCTCCAATACAAACTGTAACCCAACACAACCACAGTGACACGCCTTCATCCCTATGATGAAGTGACACTTGAAGTGATATGCCTCATATAAAGTCCCATGACCATTATTTCTTTTCTACACCTTTGTACAATGGTACTGAGTAGTATTCCAATGTTTCTCTCCCTCACTCAGCTAATGTGACCCCAGTGCTGGTGGAGAGGTGCAGGGGAGGGAAAACAAGGATGCTGTGTAGGTGCCCAACATCCTTCTTATCAACTGATGACATCATTGGTTGTTACAACGCCTAGAAGGTTGTAATGGTGCACAATGAAAACCGGAGGCTTTGTGTAACTATAAAAGAGCAGGCCTGATCCACCCCTGGCTTATATACAATTCTTGGGTCCAGCCACCCTGGTTGAAAAAGGCTGCTCTCAACAAGCACGAAAAAAAAAAAAAAAACTGTATAAAGCCCATCCAAAGCCAATATGAGAATTGTAATAACATCCTCTGGAGATTGCTTAGGGTCAATGTCACAACCAAAAATACATTTCAGATATTAAAGATTGTTTTTTCACAGTTTCCAGTTTTAATACGAGTCAGTCACTAGGCACAGAAGCTTGCCAGCTACATTACACTTCAATATAATCACTGGTGGTGATAGAAAATGAACACTGCATGCACACCATTAGCATTTATAATAATTCTTACCATAACTGGTTTCTTTACAAATTTTGACAATCCATGAGAGCGTCTGCACATACTAGAAAACCAAAACATAATTCTATCTTACGGTCAATATTCAAAAGCCAAATAAAGCAAGTATATTTATGTTTGTTACATACAGCATTTATTTCATTCTTTTTCCCAGCACTAACAAATTACATGGTGCAAAAGTCACGGCCATCAGTACTAAATCAGCATCATATAAGCAAATTCTCTGACCTGCTGAGAAGAGGGCTCCAGAAATCGATACAGTATAGATAGGATGCTGACTAACAGCACAGCTTCTTTGCTATTAAATTCATCTTCCCCACAGTTAAGCTGGTTTGTAAGAGACCTCTGTGTAAAGAAAATACAACTTCTATTACAGTGAATATGTAAACACTAACAGTATTTCTAACATGTAACACCATCTTTAACAAAAGAAACCATCAAGAACATCCCTCCTGTGATGATCGCATAACAAACCCTTAGGCCTTTGGTCACATGAGGAAATAAAACTCGCTGTGCTCAACCCAAGCATCCCATACAGGCTGATACAGACAAATGGGATCCAACAGCTGCACTCTGAAAAAATCATCCACTTTATTTAAAGTATAACAATGACAAAAAAAACAGCAGACAAAACACTGTGGGGCAAAGAACAAAGTTGACAAATTTTACGCTAACTAGCACTTAATCATGGTCATGAGTAAAAAACACGTCGACATTGTTCTCTGCCCCACAGTGTTTTTCTGCTTTTTTTGCCATTTTAATACTTTCAATAAAGTGGATGATTTTTTCCTAGTGCAACTGTTTGGATCCCATATGTCTTTCATTACATACGGCCGGATTTGCTGAGCTGGCACCCGATGATATTAGAGGTAGAAAGGATTGTAGCAGCGAACCCACCTGGAGCACCGTTCACATCTCCGCGTTCTGAATCGCGGGCGGAACTGCCACGTTTCGAAATGGCATCAAATCGCACGACGCCCGTGCGTTCCCTGTGACTTCCAATGGCACCCCAACCATGGCGTGATTTTACTGTGATTTGGCTGGCGACAATCGTGGCAAAATCGCACAGAAAAAGAAGTAAAAGAGTACGCGATTTGCCGCCATTTCAAATTGCGGGCGGAATTGCCGCGATTCCGCCCGTCATTCAGAACGCGGAGATGTGAACGGAGCCTAAGTGTTGGCTAGAATGCAACATTATTTAAGTTTAAGCACTGTGATTAATATAAAGCTTTGGTCATATTTTTGCAGTTACTGTAACTAAAAGCAGGTTACCACATTCAAAATGTAAAGAGGAAAAAGGGAAGCGCTGCTTGACCTAAAGACCTCAGATGAAGTGTAGAATCATAAAGTTTAGTGTTATGAGACAAGGGTTTCCTGCATCCCCATCATAATAGACGTGCCCACATTTTAGAAGCATTTGTAAAACATACTTGAAACTGTGAAATCTGAAAGGCAGCCTTCTCCATGATATTGGATTCTCCAGATTCCTCTTCACCGTCATTATCTAGAATAAAAGGTTGTGAGATCACAGATGACACAATGTTAAAGCCATTACATTTAACAGATAGCATTGTTTTTTTTTGTTTGTTTAAGAGATTTATATTCACTGGGGCTTAAAAAATGCATCAAAGTAATAAATCGCATAGCATGTGCTACATGCCTAAATTTTAAAGCAGACTTTTAATCAAATGTTACC
Organism: Lithobates clamitans; assembly: GCA_037952925.1. Lineage (NCBI taxonomy): Eukaryota > Metazoa > Chordata > Amphibia > Anura > Ranidae > Lithobates > Lithobates clamitans. The sequence continues at coordinate 735,630 of JBBGZY010000301.1, read as the reverse complement.
TCTAGGCTGTGTTAACAGTCTTGTTGGGATTGATAAACGAAGACTAACAGAAGGGTTGAAATAATTAGCTTTCCAGGAGAACATTCTGCTCCTTAAATCCTCCTGTGCTCATTATCACCAAAAGATTTGGTTGCACTACCATTGTTTTTTTCAAAAATCATGTTACCAAATGCCTTGGCTTTAACCATTTTGCCAAGCAGTGGAGGAAACGTAGACCTGCATTTTTCCCCAAAAAGGAATTTCAGTCTTATTACTCCGTATGTATCTATCCCACAAACACTCTTTTTATTGATCTAAAGCGTATCGGTACTTGGGTACAACATGCATAATCTCCTGGTGTGGTGAAGCTTATTGTAGCTGAGGGAGCTGTGCCAGGCACTAATCAAGATTGCTCAACTATGCCCGCTCTTTCCAATCACCTTCTTCATTTGTAGAAGATGTACTATAGGTTTTATGAATAAAACACAAACTATGAATGGAATGGGCAGATCTTATTCATCCACGCCTCCTCTATTCATAGATGCTATAGTACAGCTTCTATGATTAAGGCTGGGTTCACACCTATGCAAATTGGATGCGGGTTTGCTCTGTATCGAATTCATGTAGCAGGAGATTGTGACCAGCTCTCTATGGAGCCGGTTGACACATCTCTGCAGCGGCTCTGGTGCGAATTGCACAGGGGTCGGGTGCGTCTTTTGGTCCGTTTCAGGTCCAAATTCAGCCAAACACTCCAGCTGTGAGCCGCTGCAATAAAAATATACTAACCATTAGTATATTTATATCTATGATGGATACGGCTTGTTGTCACTGTCACCACTGCGACACCCAATGTACCATGAGAAATGCTATGTCTAGCACCTGACATGCTGCATCTCGGGCGGACCATATGATCCTGTTTAAGACCACCTTCTAGTGAATAGATGTGTACTTATCTGACCCATTTGGAAGGGATCCTCACGCAGCCTCCTTCACACATATCTTTACAAGCTGTATGTCCATTTCCTATTTTGGACTATATGGAGATCCCCAATTGAAATAACCTACTGTGGTAGAAATCGCACACTAACTCCCATTCGGGTTCCCTCTTGATTACTGCAATTTGGGTGGATCAGTGCGGACAGGCCTGGGCCAACGACCGACCTCATTATCCTCTCGATCTTGGGGCGGTGGATATGTGACACAGTTGCCATTATGGTTCCAGCAGTGAGATTTCTATGGTGACCATCTCTGGTATGATTCGATTCCATGACCTTTCCCTGATGAAGGGACATCTTTACAGTCCCGAAACGCGTTGGGCCGTCTGGACTATCATTACCATCGATGCCATTGTTTTGAGTGAATTTGTAATATTTGCATTGATGTACAGTGTTTGGTATATTGTATAAATTTTGAATAAATGATTTTACTTTTTATTGTCGCTGCCGTTAAAGTCCCATTCCTTTGGGGGTATTCTTGTTATCTCTATCCTTAGGGATGTTGGCAACCTTTATGGTCTATTAGAGTGTTCATCCTTTTTTAGATTCAATAAACCATGCTGGTTTATGCTATATGGAGCCTGTTTTTCTTTTCTTTTTAAATGCCATATGTCCATCTGGAGCACGGATAGTGGAAGTGATCGGCTTGAGTACAAGAGTGGAGTCTGTGATCACTGAGATCTGATAGGTGGTTGGACCTTGCAGAGTGTAGGGGAGCGGAGGATTCCTCTCTGGGCTATCCCTTGGGATCACAGATCATCAGTTACCATCTGGAGCCAGTTCCTGTTTCCGCGGGTCTTTCAGACCACAAAGCGCATTTGACCTCTCTTGCTGTAAGGTAATGAGGGTCAACTCCATTTGGTGAGTAGGAATTTCATCGGTTTATGAATCAGCTGGGAGTACCAACCTTTGCTGTTTCCTTTCACTGTGGGATATATTAGCACGTTTAAATCTGAACAAGGACATTCATTTCATCTTTTTTGCTACTTACATCATCCTTTTTATTGGCCATTTTTTTCACTGAATGCATATCCTACACTTGTTGTATATACAATATTTCTTTGGATTGTTAATTGTCAGTTCCTTTTTGTAGACGATTATTTCACCATTTATCTTTATACATTATAAGCACTTTGCTAGCGCTGTTTGTTTGAAGGATTAGTTTCCTAAAGACACCGTTTTCACTCATGGACATCGCTGGATAGAGATGGGCTCAGGTAAGTATTAGAGGGGCTGAGGAGGGAGCTGCACACAGAAGGCTTTTTAAAGACCTTCTGCCTTTACAACCACTGGGGTTAAGCTGCTGCCTACAGTAGGACTTCCAGCAAATATAAGAAAAAAAAAAAAAACTGTGGGCCAGCCCAGGATAAGCCCTCCCACTACCAGCATGCTCCATAGAGTATGGCATAATTTCTACAGCTCTGTATTAGGACTAACTTATTTGTTTGCTATTCTTCGATTTTTCTTTTTATCTTCACTTTTACCTACAATGCTGCTGTAGTTTTGCCTCTTCAGTTATAGCTTTCTGGCACAGTTGTCCTTAGCCTGGCTTCTAAAGTACTGCATCTGGACCCCGCCTGACTGGACATAACTAAAAGTGACCTTTGGGCACTGGGTCTGGCATAGGCAGCTTTCTATTCTCTGTTCTGGTAAAAGTTAGCTGCAAAATGCTTTCCAGATCCAGAGCCATTGAAATTGTCCTAGTACTTGCCTCGTCTCTGAAGGCTTAGGGAGTAGGCCTGTCAGGGTGAGCAAGGAGCAAAACCTCTATTACGTTGGACACCGAGTGCTTTTATTCCCCTTTCTCAAAGGATTTCCACCATTGTGGGATACTTAGACGACCTCCTGTTGGGAGAAAAGTCGGAATGGGCTCTTTTGGACAATGTGAAGATCACCACCCAGATTTTACAGCAGTTCGGATGAATCCGGAACCTTCTGAAATCATCGTTGGATCTTTTGGAGCATTTGGGTGTAGTCCTGGACACATCTCAGGCCAGAGTGTTCCTTCCACAGGAGAAACTTCAGACACTGGGGTCTCAGATTTGAACTCTCCAGTCCAGGAGCCGTCTGACTGCATGAGAGTCTTAGTCCTGATGGTAACCTCTTTGAAGGCAGTCCATTTTGCTTAGTTTCACTCCAGACCTCTACAATACAACATCCTGGCCACGCGATCGGTGATGGAGACTTGGTTATAGGAGGGGTCTCCTCTCCCAATCAACACTGGAGCATTGGGTGATTTGCCTGTTTCTGCACTATTGGACCATTGTACTGGAGGGTTAACTGATCCAGATTCAGTTAGACAATGTGACAGTGGTGACATACATTAATTATCAGGGAGTGAGCAAAAGTTTTACTGTAGCAAGAGAGGTAGAATGAATCCTGTCCTGGGAAGAACTTCACATTCCAGCCTTATCAGCTTAGTGCATTCCATGTTAAGGACAACTGGCAGGCAGACTTCTTCAGCTGCAAGAGCTTGAATCTGGGAGAGTTTTCCCTGCACACAGAAGTATTTCAGGACCTGTGTCATAGGTGGGGGGACACCCAAGGCGGACCTCCTGGCCTCCAGATTGAACAACAAACTGGCATGTGTGTCTCCAGGCACAGAGATCCTCTGGTAAAAGCAGTAGATGCTCTGGTGGCTCAGTGAGATCCGTAAAACCTGATCTTTGCCTTCCTCTACTGAAATGCCTTGTTCATCTGCTTCACACTATTGAGCTGGAGAGCATTCCAGTGATTCTCATTGCACCAGGCTTGGCCAGCCAGATGTGGTACACCAACCTGGTAAGATTCCAAGCAGACAGAACATTCTGTAAGCACTCCCAGGTCATTGTGATCTTCTGTCCCAAGGACCATTTTGCCATCAATGAGGCTCTCACTTTATCAGCACGACTGTTGAAGCCAAGGTTGTACTTCTCGCATGGACATGAAAGGCGTACTTTATGTGGTGTGAGTTTTGGGGAGTCTACTCCAGGAGCTTCTCTGTGGGACAAATTCTCTCCTCCCTGCAGCTGAGACAGGACCAACATCCGGCTTGGCAACAAGAGTCAGGGTTTCTATCCTTTCTATTCTGTATGAGAGACTATTAGTCTCTCATTCCCTTTTTAAGACCTTTGAACAGGGGGTCTCCCATGTAGCCCCAACCTAGGCTGGGCTACAGTTTGTTTGCTAGTCTCCATTCCTTCTGTAGGCAGCAATATAACCCGAAGGTTTAAGACTTCCTGTGTCCCTCAGGGACTCCAGGAAAAGGATCTTACAGGGTGTATAAAAATCCCATTTTAATCGCAAGACCCCCTTTAAGATCGATAGTGGTCTATACAACCGTTTTGTAAAGCTAAATAAACATAAAAGTTAAATAATAAAATAATTTCAATAACCTGCACAGAGAATATGTACATAAACAAAAGAAACTTACCCAAAGCTGCCAGGAACTGTGAGATCTTTGTTGGGTAGCGCAGCTGAATGGTGTAAAAGATCTGCACCAAACCCTCTAAACACATCAGAGAGATGTTCTTCCCTTTATCCTTTTTCCCAGAATCCTCAGCAGCAGATGGGATAGATGTGTATCTCCAGATTAGCACCCTGCATATAAAAAAGCCAGCCACAAAAAGAGGTGCAGATTAATCCCTGGCCATCGCAAAACAGATTTGTCAAGAAGATTTATGTAATTAACTAAATAGCCCATTTAGACTAATTTTTAAATGGGTCAAGAAATTACTTACTGCTTTACTACCGTGACATTCCAATTAAATTTAAAATGGCATATTTGCAGAGAGGACTCAAAAGATTGCTTTTGGAACTACAGTGCCTTGAAAAACTATTCATACCCCTTGAAATTTTCCACATTTTGTCAGATTACAACCAAAAACGTAAATGTATTTGTATAAAATGTTGAAAACCGTTTATCATTTTCCTTCCACTTCACAATTATGTGCGGCTTTGTGTTGGTCTATCACATAAAATCCCAATAAAATAAATTTACCTTTTTTGTTGTAACATGAAAAAATGTGGAAAATTTCAAGGGGTATGAATACCTTTTCAATGCACCGTATGTGCAATAGTTGTGCAGATAACAAAAGAACATTAGTCCTCTTAAACAGTTTCAGTGAAGGCGGCCAACTCCCACATTTAAGAATAATCTGCAGTCCATCTTCCCGTGTCTCTCAGTTTACGCTTATACTAACTTTATTTCTCTTCATACAAGCTAAGCATAAGCTTGTACATGTTGGTATTTATACTTATCCAGTAGCTTTAATACTTTTAGTCATTGAGCCCTAGATCAGGAGTTCTGTGTTTATTCCAACTTCTTTTGCTCTATGCTTGTTCCAGGTCAGCGACTAAACGTGTGTTTGAGGCAGGTGACTAGCATTTTTGTGAAAGAGATCAGCTCTTGCTTCCTACATTTTTCACTCAGTACAGGTTTCCTTAAAGCAGTGGTTCTCAACTCCTGTCCTCAGAACCCACTAACAGGCCAGGTTTTCAAGATAACTGAAATACATCACAGGTGATATCATTTGCTGCTCAGTGATTGCAGTATTCTAGTCTGGATCTCCCCAAGGTAATACTTAAAATCTGGCCTGTTAGTGGATCCTGATGACAGGAGTTGAGAACCACTGCCTTAAAGGATAAGTTCAAACTTTGGAACATGTTATTTTGTGTGGAGTCTGTAACATGTCCTAGCTCCTGCAGCCTCTCCCCCCCATTAGTGTGACAGAGAGTAGGGGATCTTCTCTCCACACCCACGGTCAAAATTCATGAACAACATGGCTGTGTGGGAGTCTGCCCATACAGCCGCATCATTCATTCAGTTTCCTGTAAATGAATAGACTACAAATACCATCATCCACCGTGGTTGATGACTTGTAGTTCTGAATTGACTGCAGTGGTGATGAGGGCTCTCATAGTCAATTCACAAGCCCTGAAGCTTGCAAACAGTCAGTCCGTATAGGATGTAGGGGCTGAAAGCTGCAGAAGCCAAATATTGCACCCCTGATCACGGGTGCAATGCTTTCCAGCCTCCTGTAGAAAAAAATAATACATGCACATTCATTTCCTGCAAAAATATGTGCAGTTATTTTTTCTTAAAAGGTGAACTTATCTTTTAAGGGTTAAAGCAAACCCGTTCTCAATAACTATAATTTGCTTAGAAAATAATGGCCAATGAAAAAAAAAAAAAAAAGAAGAATAACAGGCCAGATGCTACCTGCAATGCCATCAATGTCATTTTGGAGATCTTTATCAAAGTTTAAATTTTGTTAATAGCAAAACTTTATTGTGATATAAGTAATTAATATTTTAATCCATTACAATGTTAAACCTTTCACATTTGAGCATGCTTGTAGTCAAGTGTCATATTTAGATTACTGTACTGCATATACAAATTTGCAGATTCTCTTTCTACCAGCTATTTGCATTTCACCAAAATGGATCTTCCTGTTGTGTTCAACAACTGTAGTTTTCCTTGTCAAATGGTTTTTATTTGGTTCATTAAGGACATTACAGATATTTTCAGAAAACATAATAATTGAAAAACAGAAATGAAGCTTGTCACTATTAGGTTAATAGGAGCAGAAAAGAGAAGGAAGGGGAGGAGAGTCCATCAGGTCGATCCAAACGCCGTCACGAAGCATAACAAGTCCATTCATACATCATCTACCATGGCAGGAGAACCTTATCATCGAAATTTGATGGTAAATGGAATTGTACCCATGGGTGCCATAATTTTTCGAACTTGGGGATCAGGTCCCTTTCTATAGCCGACATTTTAGCATGAATCATTGAGTTATGCATCCTATTCTTTGTCTCGGCTACCACCAAAGAAGGAGATTTCCATGCTTTTGCAATCGTTTGCTTCACAGCCGTAAGGAGCTGAACGATAAGTTTGAATTGATTGTGTGTCAAGCATTCTGGCTTCAAATTGAGTAAAGCAATAGTTAGGTCAGGAGGTATTTTTATCTCAAACATTTTGGTGGCTAAATCAAAGATTTCCTCCCAGAAGATCCGAACTTTTGAACAAGTCCACCAAATATGTAAATGATCACCCAACTCCGATCAGCCACGAAAACTTAGAGCAGAACAGGTAGGAACATATTTAGCCACTCTGGATGGAACAAGGTACCATCGGGTCGGTACTTTATAATTGGCCTCCAATGCTATAATATTAGGGGAAGATGATTTATTCACCTGCCAGATCTTAGACCAGTCTGCCGTGGTAAGAGAGTATCCAATATCCTCCTCCCATTTTTGAGCATAAGATGGTTTATCTGTGTTTGGGTGTATTAGAAGTTGGGAATATAAGAGAGAGATCAAACCTCTAGTATGGGGATCATCTTTACATATTTTTTAAAAAAATCGAAAATTGGGTCAAAGGAGTGCCTATGTTAGTATTAGGTGTGAAGAAATTTTTAATTTGGAGGTACCGAAACAATTCTGATAGCGGTAAATTGTAGATCTCGCAGAGAGTTGGGAATGGAATAAAAGAGGAGGAAGTGACAAAATTGTGTAATTTTATGACATCTAAAGATCTCCAGGTTTTGAATGATGAGGGAGAATCCCGGGCTGGATAAAAAGCAGGGTTTTTAAGGAAAGAGAGGAGAGGATTATGTGACAACTGTAGTTTTCAATCTGACTGAGCTGCCTAGTACATTTGCACTGATGAAGTAAATCACATGGCAAAATTATGGACATGGAAGCAGAGCCTGTATATGTAATATGCAATATGCAATAGTGGCTGTCCTACGAGTACATAAAAAAATTAGGATACACAGAAAGACTTCTGACAAAATGTGGAAAAGGCTCAGGCTGGCCATATATTATACAATTTTTTTGTACAATTTTCCTTTATGCTCCATTCACACCTGAGCGTATCGATTCACTGGCGCTTTTCAGGCACTTTTTTAAGCTTTTTTTGCAGCTTTTTACAAGCTTTTTTAAACCATTTTAGAAGCGTATTACAAGCGTTTTACAGCTTCAGGCTTTTTGTTTAGCCAGTAGAAAGTACCACGGGGAGGAGAGGAAATTAGGGGTGGAGAGTTGCTATTTGAGCAGAAAACGCTCAAGTCAGGTGTTTCTATTGAAGTCTATGGGGCCACAAACGCTTGTAATCTGCCAAAAAGAAGCTTGTGAACTTTTTGAGCTTCGGGCATTTTGCTTCAGGCAACAGAACACTCAGATGTGAACAGGGACCATTGAAATGAGTGGGATTTGCCTTGTTGAGCATTTTAGAGCTACAAGCTTCAAGCAGAAAATCGCTCAGGTGTGAACGGGGCCTTAGATTTACCAAAACCTTACAATATGGGGTGAAACCTAAAATACTTTCTATTTGTATGCAATCAGGCAGGCCCTTGCACTACATAGTTAAAGGTAAATCTAAAGCAAATTAAATAAGAAAATTGTATAATGTATGCCCAGCCTTAGAAAACATTAACACAAACTGATATGATCATTTCCATTAACCCGATTAAGGTATAGCTGACCATTCTGTACATTACCTGGTAATCTCACAGATATTGTGGAACATTTTGTCGCAATTTTGTCCATCAGGCCCATCAGTGACCCCTGTCTCCTTCAGCTGCTGTATTTTCTGCAATGCAACAGACACTGTGTATCTCATGAAGTCTAGACTGGCTCTCAGAACACTAAGGCTTTCCTCATGGGCTCTTGTACTGTCTCTGAAAGTGATAAGTAAACACAGTAAAGCTTGGAAGTGCTTTAATAAAGCCAAAATATATTAGAACTTATAGATATTGATGCAAGAACTGAGATTGTACCTGAACAGCGCAGTTAAAATTGTGGAAACAAATCCCATAGAGAGCAAGCTTTTACACGCTTTACTATTTCCAGGTTTTGATTTCCCAGATTTTTCTTTCAGGATATCAGCCAGTTTGCTGTAGCATTTAAAAATTCCCATAATGGCTTCAAATTTGCTTTTACTGTAAATAAAAAGGTGCACACACATGAGCATCATACAGCAATAAAAACCAAGGGAAGCTGCTGTTAATCATGTCAAAACTTTTTTTCATAACTTATAAAGATTTACAAAAAAAAAAAAAATATCTTATGCAGAAAATATATCAAAAGTAGGCCCCTGAATAATATGTATCCAAGATAGTTACCTATGTAAGTGTTCATATCATCTAAACTGCTTCCGTTGAATTAAGCTGAAACACATCTCGGGCACTTAACCTCCCTGGCGGTATGATTATTTCGGATTTTAGGTGCTGAAAGCGGTACAATTATTTTGCATGGAAATTTGGCGTTTTATATTGTAGGTCTGTAATTCTTAACAATAACGCACTTAAATCTGTCCAAACAAGTCTAGCAGATATCCCGGGTATGATAAAGTTTGAAATACAAAAACATAAATTATAATATAATAAAAAAAATAATTAAAAAAAATAAAAATAAATAGTAATAAAATACATTTCCCCTCGATTCACTATCGCTCAATTCTGCAAGTGTTCTAATTTACTATCGCTGTTTTCTAGCTGGTCTAAAGCCACTTCTGACGTAAAGGGACACTTTTTGGTTGCTATGGACAATCTCCAGTTTCCAGGCAGAAAGAACAGTATATATAATATAAAACTGCATGCAGGGCATGGGCCAAAGCACTGGGGACAAAAGGGATGTGAAATCATTTCATACAGTACTGTAATCTGTAAGATTACAGTACTGTATGTGTTATGATTTTTACATTTTTTTGAATTTGCCGCCAGGCTCCGCCCCCGTGCGTCGCGACGCTCGCAGGGAACGGAGCCTGGCAAGGAGAGGCTTCGGAGGAGGACAGAGCCCACGGACACTGCGGGGGACATCGCAGGATCCCGGGGACAAGGTAAGTAAAGGCACACCAGGATCCTGCGATGCAATCCCGAGTGTGGCTCGGGGTTACCGCTAATGGTGCTGAAATGTAACCCCGAGCCACACTCGGGAAAACCGCCAGGGAGGCTACAGAAGCATCCTCACAACTTCTAAATTACAGCTGAACCCCCCCACCAAGAACTTGGTCTCAAATGACCACAATGCTCAGCAGGAGACAGGTATCTAAGGTCTAAGTGACAGCGCTCAGCTCTGGCCACACGTATGCAATAGAGTTGAGCGCTGTCATTCACCACAGCAGGGGCAGGGAAGCCTGTCATTGCAACAATCCTGTGCAAGTGTTTATAGAATTGTTGGCAACAAAAAGCAGAGACTTCTTTATTTACTTGTTGTAGGCACAATCTATGTGCTCACCGAACACAGAGGGGGGGGGGGGTGGCGGCTTGAGTGCTTTGCTGTAGCTCCCCCCATAGGAACGCTCAAAAATTGGGTCTAAGCCTGGGGCGGAGCTACCAGCAGCAGGGATAAAAATATTTTTTTTTAAATGGAATGTGCTTTTATTAAGCCACAATACTGCAGAGAGCTGCACAGCAATAACCATCGCATTAAGACACTGGCAGAAAAACTGAAGCCCTGCAAGGGAGGGGATGTTGCATTCCTTTCCTTTTTTTTTGCCAGTGCCCATTCACCTGCGAGTGACATTTACAAAGATTAGAATCCCTGCACTTTGTCTCCTGAGGGATCCTACAACTATTGGAAATTATAGTGAAATGTCTTCTTTCAAGTATCTGTAATGCCATTTTTTTTTCTAATGACATTTTTTTGAAACGTTTTTCAAGACTACAATACAAGCAAAACGCATTGGTATTACAGTCTTCACACATTAGAAAAGGCAAACAATCTCAAAATAATGAGGCACTATAGATAGCTACAGGTAATAAAAAGGATAGCCATCCCTCTCAGGTTACCTATTTGTTCAAAACAAAACCAAAAGACATTCCCAACTCAACTCGCAGCTAATCTGCTACCAACCAAATTATCCTGTCTAACAGTTTGTGTTAAAAACAGGGGTTTAGTTAGCACACATTTGCAAATACATGCAAATGTGTAATATTGGTGAGGGGACACACTGGACAGCCTTGTTGCCATTGTGCCATATGCTGGGTGTCCAGTGTGCCCCTGTGTCCCTAAGGAGGGCTGGTCGACCTCCAGGCTCACTTGCCCTCTATCTATCCATTAAAATGCATGTGCTTCCACTGTGGAGGCTCTCATACATTTACAAGAGTTAGGGCTGCAGAAATTTTGGGGTGCCTTGGAGTGGCTCTACAGCTTATGCATGTATTTGCAAATGTGTGCAAACTAAACCCCTGTTTTTAACTCAAAACTGTTAAATTTGGTTGTAGTAGATTGGCTGGCGAGTTGAGCTCGGAATTTGTTCAGTTTTGTTTTGCATGCGTTGCCCTTCTATGTGCTCCTTGCTGTAAAGGCCAGTTATAGGTTGGGGCAGTGGCCAGTTATTTGTAACTATATGTTCAACAATTCATCTCAAACAATAAGCTTCAAGATAACCAATCAGGTTATAAGTAGAAGCCTGAACTATAGGGTAATGGCCTGTTGAGTAAAGGCATCCGATTCTGTTCTGTTAGGCCAGCTATAGATAAAGCAAATTTATTTTCTGCAACCATTGTGTTCTCCCAGCAGGGGAAGTAGTCCCGGATTACAGCCACTAGCAATAATCACATGTAAAATCCAGCAGGCAGGTTTTACCCAAGTTGATCAACTTTGGTACATTCACCCTGCCCATACAGGGTTCGAATCTTGGCTGGTTTCTACTGAACCAGCCAAGATTCTAACTATCTATGGCCAGCTTTAACGAGTTCCAAGAGGTACTGTAATCTGAAGCAATCAAAAGATAAAATGAGAGTAAAAGAAAGTAAAAGAGAAAAAAGGAGAAGGAAGAAGAGGGAAAGGGAGGACAGGCGTGAGTAAGAGGATAGGGGAAGAAGCAGGACGACAGTCAGTCTTTTTTGTATTTGTTTTTTAATCAAGGAATCGCCGGTGTAAAAGTCCTAAAGGGGAGTCTCAAAGCAGGACCAGGGATCCCACACCCATTCATAGGTAGTGAAAGTATTAAGTCTGGTCATAAGAGCTTCCATAAATTTGACCTCTCCAATATGGGAACGTAGGTCAAGTGTGGCTGGCAATTGAGCATCTCATGGCTGTAAGAAATGTATGGTCTGCATGCTGGCATCCTTAGGCACATGGGGTGGTGAAAGACCAAAAAAGTATATGGCTTGATCAGGTGTGATTTGTATAAGTGTAGAAAAGGGCTTCTACTTCTAGCCTGAATGGGCGTATCTTTGGATACGTATCTTATAGAACAGTTTCCCAGAGTGCCGCCTGCATCTTCAGCAATAGCTTTTTTTTTTTTTTTTTTTTTTTTTTTAAGGTTGAATACAAGTAGGGAATGTAAAGTTTTCTTTTTCCCTATTTGTCTGTGTCCTATTGGGAGGATTTCCTTCACGTCTGGTCTCAGAAACAAAGAAACTCTCTTCAAAAAGTAAAGCTGGCCTAATGAAAGCAAACTAACAGATTTATTGATCCACACAAACATGGTGGGTGGAGGAATCCCTGTTCACCAGGACATTATATTTTGAAAGAATACCCTGTTGAGCAGTTGCAACCGTTGATCGATGGAGACTTTTCCAGTAGGTCCCTTCAAAAGGAGTTTATGAAACAATTGACTTCCGTCAAGCAGGGAAGCCCACACATTGATTGAAATTTGGTCTGTCTTTGCTGGACTGGCCAAAAAGTTGTTAAGTGTAGGGACAAGCTTAAAGATGTGTTTTGGGTATTGCAGGTAATTTTGACATAGTTGCATTGGTCCAGCTTGGACCAAAGTAAGTATGTATGTGCCATACCTGTGGGATTCCCGTGGAGCCTCAAAATCATTGTAGTAGGCACTGCTACTACAGTGATTACCGCTAGCTTCCGGGTCATGTGCGAGCAGCTTGCTTAGTGAACACAGAAGGTTGTTTGCTCAGCACTGGCGCTATTCAGAGAACACTTTGATTTTCTCAATGAATGCAAGGTGTTCTCCTTAGAGGAGGTAGAGATTGTGACATCACTGCCCTGCCTCTGCACCTTGTCCAATCAGAGAATGCTTTGCATTCATTGAAAAAAAATACAAAGTGTTCTCTGAATAGTGCCCATGCCGGGTGAGCGGGACCTGGAAGCTAGTGGAGATCACTATAGCAGCAGTGTCTACTACAGTGATTTTCAGTATCCATAGGTATGACAAATACCTAAAAATTGCCGTACCTGAAATTTGGCTTTAAGATAAATTCTCTTTTAGACCATTGTCACCGCACTGGCAATTCCTTCTATTTCTGTTTTGGTGACAACTCAAATTTGTGGATTTTTACCCTCTCAGTGCAGGTGACAGTGGTCACCAAGACAAATGAAAAGGGTGATTGCATCCCTGCTGGGAAGTAGATACCAATAATAACCATAGTCTGCAACGCTTCCCTATCTAAAAAAATAAAATAAAAAATGTCTTTATATACACCTTAGGGAGTTAAATACAGTTTTATACTACATACCTAACAGAAAATGACCAGAAAATTGACTGGTCAATGTACTATCCTAAGATCATCCCAATACTATATTACTGATGTAAGGGCAAGCTAGCACAAAAGTTGGGATTCTAAGCTGCTTCTAAATCTTTTGCAGATAATAAAATCAGTAAAAAAGACAAAAAGTACCTGGATATAAACTTAGAGGAAAAAAATCAAATATATTAATAGGCAGCTTTTCTTACCTGAAGTTTGCTGTGCTATAGTTGTACTCTATCAGCACCTCACACACTCCCATGACCAAAACAGCATAGGTATAATTTTTCATCCCAACACTTGAATTTGTCGAGAAGTCAGCGGACTTGTCCTATTATGATGGGAGAAAAGCACAGTAAATTTTGCCTGTAACAATCAAAATTGTAGCTTCTCATTTAGAGAAAGCGCATTACCAATTCAAACTCTTCTAAATCACATTTGGTCATTCTTCTTGTGATAGATTCCAACATTTCATCAATTTCTTTCCGACATTCCATACAGTCATCATCGTCATTCTCATCTTCCATGCCCCTCTCCTGCAGTACGCTGCTCCTCTGCTTATACCAGCTCAAGCAATTATGAATACTGCTCAGTAGGTGTGCCTAGAGAACAGGAGTGTCAAAATAATTAATAATGTCCCTTCGGGATCAATAAAGTATTCTGAATCTGAACAAACAAGAAGAGAAGCATTTTTGGCTGTGCAGTTCTCATAGCATAATTGCATATGCATGCAGGCTGAACACAAGAAATAATTTGGTACTCCTGTAGTCAAAATGTAAAGCTTTTTACTACCATTGAGTACAATCATATCAATCACAACACATATCTTCCATAAACAAGGTGCATATTTCAAGACATCCTTTTTATTTTATTTTTTTAAACCACTTTAGCCCAAGTTTTTACCCTCTTCCTGACCAGGCCATTTTTTTGCGATATGGCACTGTGACAGACCTAGCCGGGACAGAGGCTGTTGGTGAGGACTAAACGCAAGCCTCTTGCCTTTTGATTATGGGCCCTGGATTTTCAATGGAACAATACTCTTTGTGAGGTGAATGAGAAATCCAGTTTGAACTGTACTAATCGGACTCAGTCGTGTATATATTGTATGTTGTTTGATTCTGTTGGGGACTCCTTGCTGTGGTCATTTGGGATTTGTGTCCCTGAAGAGGGAGGGGGATTCCTCCAGCAGCCCCCTGCTGATAAGACTGATTCATACTGTTGGGACACATCCTGTGAGGAGATGCTGGTGTCATCAACTCCAACTACCTGTGTTTATGTTAATTGAATGAGCTGATCACATTAGCCACCAGCACTGGCTAGGAGACAAACAGTCTAGGCTGAGGAGGGGGGAGATTGTTGTTTGTATTGTTAATTGTAATTAGCTCCAGCTATTGTGTTTATACTACTGTGTGAAGCTCGGTGCCCACAAGTCTGTCATCTGGTCATGGTAAATTTTTTAGTAAATTAGCTCATGTTAATTAGGTCAGCTTTGAGTCAGCCTGCTGTATAAATGTGTGTGAGATCTCAAATAAAAGAGTTAATCCTGATGTACTCCAAGACTGGTGTTGTCTAGTTCTTGGGGGTTCCTATAGCCAGATCCATTGGACTCGTGTTCCAGAACTTAGGAAGCGGTATATTGACGGAAGCACTCAAGCGGAGTGAAGGACGTTCCGTGACAGGCACTACATTATTTTAACTGACATTGGGCGGTCATGCGACGCTGTTCTATCCAAAAAAAAATTGATGCCTTTTTTTCTCACAAATAGAGCTTTCTTTTGGTGGTATTTAAACACCTCTGCGGTTTTTATTTTTTGGCCAAAAAAGACAATTAGGAAAAAAAAAAAACAATATTTTTTACTTTCTGCCATAAAACACACCCAATAAAAAAAAATAAAAAAATCTCAAAATCTCTCGCAGTTTAGGCCAATATGTATTCTGCTACATTTTTTTGGTATAAAACAAAATTTCAATAAGCATATATTGATTGGTTTGTGCAAAAGTTATAGCGTCTACAAACGATGGGATAGATTTATGGAATTACTAGTAATGGCGGCGATCAGAGAGTTTTAGCAGGACTGCGACATTGTAGCAGACAAATCTGACACTTTTTGGGGACCAGTGACACAAATACAGTGCTCAGAGCTAAAAAAAAAAAAAATGCACCATCATTGTACTAATCACACTGACAGGGAAGGGGGTTAACATCAAGGACAATCAAAGGGTTAAATGTGCTCTTAGGGAGCTCTTTCTAACTGTGGAGGAGGGGGGTGCTTTAGCTGTGAGAAGACAGAGATCCGTGTTCCTGCTTAGCACAAACACAAGATCTCTGCCTCCCCTGCTAGCAGAACGGGTCATGGCGAACATCGGGTCTGCAGGACCCACTGATTGTCTTCCGCTGTATCCAATCAATCGGTACGTGTACGTGATTTTATGCAGAAGAGCTGCAGTCCCATAGTATATGTACGCGGGGTGGTCGACAATTGTTAAACACAGGAATGAGTAACTACACTTTTGTTGAGAAAAAAAAAAACATTCCCCTCTGGGTGATCGATGTACAGTACATTGCAAGGATTTTAACAAACTTTGTTGCAGACTACTACCTTTTGGTATTCTGAAGGAATAGCTGTTTGTCTGTGTTCATGTGAGTGAATCTGTATGGCAGTGGTTTATAATTATCAGTCAGCTGCTGCACCTGCAGGGCTCAAATAAAGAAACTTGCAGGGTCTGCATCACTTTAGATGTGATTTCCTTTTCAGAGAAGCTAACTAAAAAAAAAAATAATAATTTGTTGCAGGGGATGCTAAAAATTTGACTCATATCTTAGTACAGACTTCTGGGAAAATCAGTGAGCCAATCATAGAAGCAAGAAATTACATTTCTTGGGGGCATTCTGTACACCATCTGTGCACGGAAAACACCTCCAGGTAGCCATATTGCATTGCATTTTACAGAAAATGACAGTGCTGCAGATTGAAAAGTAAAGGTAAGTTAATGACTTCAAATACAATATGACTGTCACATTAATATATGCTGTATTATTTATTTTAATTTTTTTTGCCTAAAAAGTGGAGTTACCCTTTAAGCATGTGGATACCCTCTCTATTTGTCGAGAATAACAGATATTTCGGGACCTTGATACAAGCTATGTGTTCAGGACCTTGATACAGGCTTAATACTCGGGACCTTGATACAAGCTTAATACTCTTTCAATAAAAAACGATGGACATTGAAATGTATAGCTCTTGTCTCTCTCACCAAAGGTTCTTGCAGGATAATCTGCTCTTTTTGGGCTGTGATACATCTCTCAAGCTTCAGCGGTGGCAACAGATCAGGCTCTGGTTCATAATAGCGCTTTAACTGTACAAAATAACAGTGAACAAATAAAATCAGACAAGGACAAATAGAAAAATGTAAACTGAACGTCACACACTGAAATGGCCACAAAGGGAATCTCATTTTGCAATACGTTTTGGGTTTACATGTAAAAACAGTGCTTAGTGGAGATTTTCAGAAATTCTTCCTAGTCACAGCAACAACATGGCAGCTAATGCCGGCACCCAGATATGTCATATCAATTAGCAGAGCAGCCTTATTTTTTAGCACTCAAGCTGGTTATAAACAACTTTGAATTTCATCTAATTATTGCTAAATCAGCTGAAATACAAGGCATGGGTGGTCCAGCCAGCATGATCTTGCTCAGCAAAAGCGGATTTAAAATTGACTCGGTCGGGTGGAAAAATCATCATCCAAACAGTGACTGCATTCTATCATATCAGATGCAGTCACTGTTCAGCAGCCGGCAGTGGAGATTCCTCCATCATGCCAATAGTGTGGATGTTGGAAGTTACTGGTTTCCTCTTGTTCAGCCAGCAGGCTGAAAGACAGAAAAACAAGCCATACACAGTGCATTGGGAAAGAATTCACAGCGCTTCACTTTTTCCACATTTTTGTTATGTTACAGCCTTATTCCAAAATGGATTAAATTCATTATCTTCCTCAAAATTCTACAAACAATACCCCATAATGACAACATGAAAGAAGTTTGTATGAAATCTTTGCAAATTTATGCAAAATAAAAAAATCCCATGTACATAAGTATTCACAGCCTTTGTCATGACACTCAAAAGTGAGCTCAGGTGCATCCTGTTTCCACTGATCATCCTTGAGATGTTTCTACAACTTATTTGTGGAGTTCACCTGTGGTAAATTCAGTTGATTGGACATGATTTGGAAAGGCACACACCTGTCTATATACAGTGCCTTGCAAAAGTATTCACCCCCCTTGGCTTTTTACCTATTTTGTTACATTACAGCCTTTAGTTCAATGTTTTTTTAAATCTGAATTATATGTGATGGATCAGAACACAATAGTCTAAGTTGGTGAAGTAAAATTAGAAAAATATATAGATAAAACTATTTTTCAGAAATAAAAAACTGATAATTGGCATGTGCGTACGTATTCACCTGCTTTGTTATGAAGCCCATAAAAAAGCTCCGGTGCAACCAATTACCTTCAGAAGTCACATAATTAGTGAAATGTTGTCCACCTGTGTGCAATCTAAGTGTCACATGATCTGTCATTACATATACACACATCTTTTTGAAAGGCCCCAGAGGCTGCAACACCTAAGCAAGAGGCACCACTAACCAAACACTGCCATGAAGACCAAGGAACTCTCCAAACAAGTAAGGGACAATGTTGTTGAGAAGTACAAGTCAGGGTTAGGTTATAAAAAAAAATATCCAAATCTTTGATGATCCCTAGGAGCACCATCAAATCTATCATAACTAAATGGAAAGAACATGGCACAACAGCAAACCTGCCAAGAGATGGCCGCACACCAAAACTCACGGACCGGGCAAGGAGGGCATTAATCAGAGAGGCAGCACAGAGACCTAAGGTAACCCTGGAGGAGCTGCAGAGTTTCACAGCAGAGACTGGAGTATCTGTACATAGGACGACAATAAGCCGTACGCTCCATAGAGTTGGGCTTTATGGCAGAGTGGCCAGAAGAAAGACATTACTTTCAGCAAAAAACAAAATGGCACGTTTTGAGTTTGTGAAAAGGCATGTGGGAGACTCCCAAAATGTATGGAGGAAGGTGCTCTGGTCTGATGAGACTAAAATTGAACTTTTTAGCCATCAAAGAAAACGCTATGTCTGGCGCAAACCCAACACATCACATCACTCAAAGAACACCATCCCAACAGTGAAACATGGTGGTGGCAGCATCATGCTGTGGGGATGTTTTTCAGCAGTCGGGACTGGGAAACTGGTCAGTGTTGAGGTAAAGATGGATGGTGCTAAATACAGGAATATTCTCGAGCAAAACCTGTACCACTCTGTGTGTGATTTGAGGATAGGATGGCGGTTCACCTTCCAGCAGGACAATGACCCCAAACACACTGCTAAAGCAACACTTGAGTGGTTTAAGGGGAAACATGTAAATGTGTTGGAATGGCCTAGTCAAAGCCCAGACCTCAATCCAATAGAAAATCTGTGCTCAGACTTAAAGATTGCTGTTCACAAGCGCAAACCATCCAACTTGAAAGAGCTGGAGCAGTTTTGCAAGGAGGTATGGGCAAAAATCCCAGTGGTAAGATGTGGCAAGCTCATAGAGACTTATCCAAAGCGACTTGGAGCTATGATAGCCGCAAAAGGTGGCTCTGCAAAGTATTGACTTTAGGGGGGTGAATAGTTATGCACATTGACTTTTTCTGTTCTTTTGTCCTATTTGTGGTTTGCTTCGCAATAAAATAAAATAAAAAAATCTTTAAAGTTGTGGGCATGTTCTGTAAATTAAATGATGCAAATCCTCAAACAAGCCATGATGTTAATTCCAGGTTGTGTGGCAACAAAACACGAAAAATGCTAAGGGGGGGGGGGGGTGTGTGAATACTTTTGCAAGGCACTGTATGTATTCCTCTTGGTTATCCCCACAGTCCTCATAGATAAAAAAAATAATTGCTCGCTCTACATGTTTCGCGACCTGAACTGTCGCTTCTTTAGGAGCTTCAATATTTCTAGTTAGAAAGACATACTTTAATTAGAATGCAGAACACAATTTTTTGTACCAAGATACAAGTGTGCATGTGTATACAAAAATATACATGAACTCACCAATAGTATGGTGCTTAAACAAAGAGTTTCAGCGCTCGTCTACGCCAGGAAGATCGTGACCACAAGTTGACCCCCTCCAAAAGGAGGTGACAACCGGGGACACTGGTGCTGGGTGACAACCACAAAATGGGCACATGTGTCAGGATGTGGGGATGTACAAGGTAACTGAACATAAAGAGTATTTGAGTAAGTATTAACAATTACTTCAATTAAAATTTGAATAAGCTATAATGTTAGCTATAATGTTAGGTCCCATACTCACATATCGATTGATATGTAGCCACTACTGTTCATATTGCCCTACACAGGTACTTTCCCAATCTATAGAAAAAAACCATAGGGTTGGTCCTCCCAGGGTCTTTAACCATGCGATGACACAATTTAACAAGTAACTTGGGCTGAGAAAGAAAGATGGTAGCTAACAAACCCGAAAATACCTTAGCTCACTGATCCGGGATAGAAGGATTCAGTTTTATAAACAATGTGTTGTATATATATGAATTTTATGTGAACTATTAAAATTTGTTATTTTTATATGTGCCTACAAAGTCCATTGTTCCCAAATTTCAGCATTCATAGATTATGTAGGATGTGGCACATTTATACCAAAGGTGTTTGATTGCCACCTGAGGACAATGCAATCAATTAAATTTCACTGATGAAACAAAGATTGAACTCTTTGGCCTGAATGGAAAGCATCATGTCTGGAGGAAACCAGGCACCGCTCATCACCTGGCCAATACCATCCCTACAGTGAAGAATGGTGGTGGCAGCATCATGCTGTGGGGATGTTTTTCAGCGGCAGGAACTGGGAGACTAGTCAGAATCGTAAGAAAGATGAATGCAGCAATGTACAGAGACATCCTTGATGAAAACTCAGACTGTAGCAAAGGTTCATCTTCCAGCAGGACAATGACCCTAAGCAGACAGCCAAGATAACAAAGAAGTGGCTACGGGACAACTCTCTTGAGTGGCACCAGCCAGAGCCCAGACTTGAACCCGAATGAACATCTGTGGAGAGATATGAAAATGGCTGTGCACCGACACCCCCAATGCAACCTGATGGAGCTTGAGAGGTCCTGCAAAGAAGAATGGGAGAAACTGCCCAAAAATAGGTGTGCCAAGCTTGTAGCATCAAACTCAAAAAGACTTAAGGCTGTAATTGGTGCCAAAGGTGCTTCAACAAAGTAGTGAGCAAAGGCTTTAAATACTTATGTACATGGGATTTTTTTCATTTTTTATTTTTTTAATAAATTTGCAAAGATGTCAAACAAACTTCTTTCACGTTGTCATTATGGGGTCTTGTTTGTAGAATTTTGAGCAAAATAATGAATTTAATACATTTTGGAATAAGGATGTAACATAACAAAATGTGGAAAAAGTAAAGCGCTGTGAATACTTTCTGGATGCACTGAATGACCAACTTAATGTTTAAACTCAGACCTCTTACACACAAGAGTAAAAAAACTCATTTTTTTTTACTGCTCTGAACACAGGTGCACTGTTGTCTATGGAACAATGCACACAACTGCATAAAGGTCAGTAATACAGGGATGAGTACGGAGCCATAAAATAAAAATAGACAATTTTACATTCATGTGCAGTAATTTACATGCATGTATTGCAACACTGGCAACTAGAAGAGGGTGAAGAAGAATTTTATGCATGTATACACTAGAGCAGCACGATTCTGGGAAAAATGAGAATCACGATTCTTTTGCTTAGAATAAAGATCAGGATTCTCTAAAAAAAATGTTTTAAAGATTCTCTCTCTCTCTATGCATAAACCCCGAAAGCCCAGTACGCACATCTGCGTATGCTCGGCGGGAAGGGGTTAAAAAAAGAAAAATCTATATAATCTCTCAGTCCTCCCTATGTCACCATGCACTACCCACAGATCTACATTTTAAAATGGTTAATTAACCCTTTCATGACTAAGCCTATTTTTGAAATTTGGTGTTTACAAGTTAAAATCTGTATTTTTTGCTAGAAAATTACTTAGAGCCTCCAAACATTATATATATTTTTTAGCAGAGAATCTAGAGAATAAAATGGTGATTGTTGCAATATTTTATATTACACGGTATTTGTGCAGCAGTGTTTTAAACGCAACTTTTTGGGAAAAGGGACACTTTCATGAATTCAAAAAAAAAAACAAGCAGTAAAGTTACCCCAATTTTTTTGTATAATGTGAAAGATGTTACGCCGAGTAAATAGATACCAAACATGTGACGCTTTATAATTGCACGCACTGGTGGAATGGCGACAAACTACAGTACCTAAAAATCTCCATAGGCAACGGTTTACGGTTATCAGGTTAGAGTTACAGAGGATTTCTAGTGCTAGAATTATTTAGCTCGCTCTGAGGATCGCTGTGTTTACATATGCGGGCACGACTTCCGTATGCGTTTTCTTTGCTGCGCGAGCTGACGGGGGCGCTTTAAACATTTTTTTTTTTTTTTTTTTTTTTTAATATTAATAAACTGTGTTTTAAACAAAAAATTTTTTTGATCACTTTTATTGCTGTCATAAGGAATGTAAACATCCCTTGTGACAGTAATAGGTGGTGACAGGTACTCTTTATGGAGGGATCGGGGGTCTAAAAGACCCCCGATCCCTCCTTTGCACTTCAAAGTAATCATATTGCCGTTTTCGGCGATTCTAAATATTGTGTAATTTTTTAAAACCGGCGCCATTGGCAGCCGAGTAAACGGGAAGTGACGCCATGACGTCGCTTCCGTGTTTACAACTAGGAGGCTGGAACGAAGCCATGAGCGGCTTCGTTCCAGACTGTCACTAGCCGCCGGAGGCGGCCCATTGGTCATCGGACCTCCCGATGGAACGGGAGGCCTGGTAAGAGCGGCGGGAGGGGGGATGTCCCCTCCCGCTCCTCCGGTATAACAGCTGAGCGGCTTTTAGCCGCATCAGTTGTTATATCTGGAAAGCCGATCGCCGGCTCTAAAAAAACAGTACCGGGATGATGCCTGCAGCTGCATAACCCCGGAAAGCCCAGTACGCACATCTGCGTATGCTCGGCGGGAAGGGGTTAAAAAAAGAAAAATCTATATCAAAGTTAAACTTAACAAGAAAAAAATAAATATATATTTATATATAGTTGTTTTTCTTGTTGAGTTTAACTTTGATATAGATTTTTCTTTTTTTAATTAACCATTTTAAAATGTAGATCTGTGGGTGGTGCAGCATGGTGACATAGGGAGGACTGAGATTACCCGCTCCTATGTCATGGGCTTTCTGGATATCAAGTCCAAGCAAGCAGTCAAAATATATATTAAAAGCTCACATTTGTGTTGGAAAAATCCATCGGATCAATGCTGGTGCGCACACTCGAATAAACGTGGTACTGCCTCACATCACTTCCGCCCTATACCCACCTGTGTCCTTCAAGCTGGTTTATAGGGGCCCCGGAACTTCCTACATATCCTCAAGCCCTGTGAGCACTGCAAGCGGTCGTGGTTTTCCCGTCATTAGCGTGGTACGGGGGCACTATGACCGTGCAGATTTGGATTTGTCATGCGAGATATGTATTTTTAACATCTGAGTTTGGTATAACATTTATTAATAAACTGTTTGCCCATTGCTGCATTTAGATGGTTCTGCCCCGTCTTTCTATGCTGGATTCACACAGGAGCGGTGAAGGAAACCGCATGCGATTTGGACAGGAATCGCACCACATTCATAATCAAATAGCATGCATTTGTTTGTAGTGCGATTTGAGCTCATTCATTTTGTATGGGCTCAAATCGTAACGCAAAAGGTATCAGTACTCGGTATCGGTGTATACTTGACCGAAAGCATCGGTACTCGTACTCACCGGTAAAAAGAAAAAAAAACAGTATCGGTGCAACGTTTATTGATACTGATGCATCTTTAAAGGGTTTCAGGACTGGAGACACACTGGGGTTGATTTACTAAAACTGGAGTGCAAAATCTGGTGCAGCTGTGCATGGTAGCCAATCAGCTTCTAACTTCAGATTGTTTAATTAAGCTTTGACAATAAAACCTGGAAGCTGATTGGTTTCCATGCAGTGCTGCACCAGATTTTGCACTCTCCAGTTTTAGCAAATCAACCCCAGTGAGTTCTATTAAGTATTTTCAAGAAACATATGAAATCTGTGTTCCAGAATTTGCAAACTTTGGTAGTACAGCGCTAAGGTTCAAGCAGTGGCTGTTATTAACACATGTGAAATGTATGAATCTAAAGAAATAGACTGGCAAATCAACAAATAAAAAAGGTAAAAATAATATAGTTCTAGCACAAACCTGGATTTTAGATAAAAAGAAAAATCTTTTAGAATATTAATCTGCACCTACTAACAGACAGACATACCTGAGACATCAGTGTCTGCATGATAGGGCTGGCCAGTTGAGAGTTTCGTTTGAGCACATCATAAAAACCCTGATATAGAGAGAAATAAAGATACAGATCAATTGAGGCTCACAATAAACGAACCGATTACACACACACACACACTTCAACCTGATTGTGTAATCTTCTTTAAATTCAAATTATTATTATTATTAATTCATTTGTTTCACTTTGTATGGTATTATGTATGAAGTCAATTTGTTCACTTTATTAACAATATATAAAGTGGCGTGCAAAATATTTGAGGAAATCACATTTGTGTCATATCATATATCACTATATTATGCGAGCGGCTTCCCTGTTGATATTTTAATGCACCAAGCGTGGAATTGTACACATTTTTGTGAACAAATGTTGTGCGAGGGCCACAGATTAATTCTAGAGTTCAGGTGCGTGCTCATATCGCATAGTTTTGATAAATATAAAGTTGATTGTAAGGTCAGATTAAAAACTTGCCATACAAGTATAGATTTTTCTCTTGCCAGTACATGAGCTAAACACGAAAAAAAAACACTCCATTCCCTCATCCACGCAAAACGGATCGGGAGGAAAAATATTGTATTGTATTCAGGCACCTACAGCTGTCTGAATACCCAGAACAGCAACTGAATCTGATAGGATGCCGTCACCACTCAGCTGAGAATTTTCCACCTGGCTCAGTCGATTGTGAAGTCAACTTTTGGTGAGGCAGGAGGTACCAATAAGGCCACCCATATCTCAAACTGTGGCCGACTCAGCAAGAACTGGCTAAAAATCGAGCCATGTAGGAATGCTTAACATTTATGGTAAATTAAGACTGCTAAGGCAACAGAATAATGGGAACATAAGTAGTGAACACCAGTAGATAAAAAAATGTTACTTCATAAAGCAGACGTCGAATATCTTCTTGCTGACTCAAACTTCTTCTCAGGCAGCCCAAAATCTCCAAGCAAAAGGCCTCATTTGCAGCAGAATTGTAGCGGGTATGGACATCCACCAGAACCTACAAATTAGACTTGGGTTTGTAAAACAGTAAATGATAGAAGGCCATGTTACCATATATGTGCATTCATTCATACCTGGCTTGCACCAATGGCTTGGCTGCATTGTGAGGAGGACAAGCTTCCAAGAACCTTAAAATTCTTCAGTAACAGTAAGAAACCAGCAACAGCAGACTTCCGGGCCTCTATTTGACTTGTCACAAATACAACAAAGAAATAAATAAGTTGAGATATTTTGGAAAGTCAGCTTTAACTGAAAATGAGAATATTGAGCACATTACAAAACACACTAAAGGTGCATGTACAAGTGAGCATCTGAAAGGAATCGTGACACACACACACACACACACACACACACATATACACAGTATAGATAGACAGTTTTGGGATGTAAAATTTGCTACAACTTACAGGGGAACTATTCAACCCTCAAGTCATCAACTTTCACATAATTTTATTAATTTATTTTGCTTTTAGTTGTTTATCTATGCCACAAATAGTAAGGATTGTAACTCAAGTAAATAAATGTATGTTAATTCATGACTGACAAATCCCGTATAGCCAGGGATATAGTGGAAGTACCCTTTAAGCCTTTTTTGTAGATCTTTATCCACTAACAAACTTTCAGCTGGTGTTCTGTATATCCCTGTCTTCGTTTTTTTTTTTTTTTCTTTGTCATAGATCAATATATATTTGACAATGTATTTAACTGTCATTTTAACGGGAAACACTATTGCGTTTGTTGCCAATGCTGAGGACAAATAGATGCCTTACTGCCTGTTTTACAGTAAAACCTCTGCCCATATTGTCACCCTAATAAGGATCAGGGTGGGGGACACAAAAAATTTTTTATGCATAAAACATTTTACCCATCAAGCTGATCTCACTTTCTTCAAGATAAGGATACACAGTGTGGCAGGCAGAGGGGAAAGCTTGTTTTAATGTAATAAATTAACAAACACCTGTGATCAACATGATTGGGTAATCACGTGATTGGTTCCTGATCTTCCCTCTAGGTGGAACCTGCTTGTGGGTATCTCTCAGAGTGTAAAATGTACCTCAAAACAGGGAACATTTTATAAGGCTAATCATGGTGGTTACATGGACAGGAAACAAAGTGCAGGTCTAAAGTCTAGTACACACTGAGATTTGTTTTCGCTCAACTCAGCAGGCTGAGCGAAAAAAAAAAAGGAAGGGCTCAGGAGGAGGCGCTGTACTAACAACTCGATGTTGGTAAAGCGATCTCCCCTTCTTAGCTATTGTGCTCTGACAGGGGGTCAGCCCCCCCGTCAGATCAACTTGTCAGTGATCTCAGCCATTGGCTGAGAGCGTTGAACGGATGCTAGTCGGCAGACCTTTTTCGGTCATGCCTCATCGACAGAAGCCAGCCAAACAGCTACAGCACACACGGGCCAAATGTCGTCCGGTTTCTATTGAACTGAGCTGTCTGTACGAGGTATAAATCTCCTCCCAAATCTCCTCTGCAATATCATCAGCCTGGTCCCTATCCCATTATTGTTCTGCTAGCATGTGATATATTTTACAGTCTATGGTCTGCAAGTCATTAATTACTTACAGGGATTAATCCTAAACAGTTAGACATTTATCTATAAAACGCAATATCAATTAGCTGTATTCCACACCATGGATTGGTAAACAAAATCAGTATTAAAAAGCTTACCTACAAAACATTGCCTTCCTTAGAACGAGGATGATACAATCCCTCACGGATATATTTATCTTAAAGAGAGGCTGTAATGACAGAATATATATTGAGTTTTGTACTCACAAACATGTAGGTAGATGGCGAGTGAGCATCATAAAGCATATGTCAAGCCAGTTTTGAATACAGTGGGACAGAGTTAGAAACCCCCTCTCAGGTTTATGTTTGCTAACTGGGACTCAGGGAAATGTACCCCGATTTCCTATCCTGACATTTTACCAGGCAGGAAGTGAGGAGAACTCTCCAACAGTAAAGTACCATAATTATTTTCTTTACTATTGTAGAGGCTAGAAGGCCTGTTTTTATTTGTGTAATACACAGGCTTACTGTACTACTGTATAGGTATAGGTCAGTGTCCACCTACCTGCAAAGCTTTGAGTAGGCCCAGCACTGTGCAGAAGGGCAACTGGAACAAATGGTCAAACGCTGCAGTCAGTTTGGAGGCCGAGTTCTGGAGAATTAGGGGTGTAGCATATACAATATCAGAGAGAAGATCTGAAAAACAATTTTAAAATTTTTTAATGTGCCCTGGCTGTTATACAAATAGATTGCAACATCCATTTAAAAAAAAAAAAAAATCACCATCAGACCATCTTTATGCATGATAATTAAATTGCAACGTAAAACATTAACGCTATCAGGTACTGAAAAGAAATTACACAAAATGATTGTATACATAGAAAAAAATAGAACTCCTTACAGCTAGCTCATAAAGGCTTTGTACTTATACATGATAGGCAGAAGTATGCAGCAAAATACCAAACCGTTTAACCCTTCTACAATATACTAACCACTTATACCCTTAGTGCTTTTTGTTATTTGAATAGTAATTTCTAAAAACAAAAAAATGTCTATTACTTTGTTTACCCCTAAGCTTTGAGCTAACAAATCTTTCTGCATACGAGTCTGTGTTATATCACCCAAGAGACTCGACATCCCCTCTCCCATATATATATATAAAACTACTTTTAAAACTCCCAGCCCCTCAACCTCTGTACTTCATTAGGGAATGGGAAAAAGAAACTTGAGTAGAGTTTTCCCCACCCCAACTTAAAAAGAATATAGGACTTACACATGTCTCCTCCATTATCTCTAAAGTGCAAGAGTCATGTTACAAATTCAAGTCTAGGTGGTATAAAACACCTACTCGCCTAGTGCCAATATTCCCTGGTACAGATTCAAAGTGCTGGCGAGGCTGTGGTCCAAAAAGGGCACTTTGCTACATATATGGTGGGACTGCCCCTTTGATTCAGTAGACCCACTCGTACACCTATCGAACTCACACTCCTACATTACTTTTTCTAAGCCGCACCGACCACTTTTAAATCATGTCAGTATAATGCAGTGGTTCTCAACCCCCCTAGTGCTGTTACCCCTTGATAAAATTTCCCAGGTTGTGGGGACCCCTATCAGTAAAATTTTTGTAGCGTGGATTGTCAGCACCCAAGGAAAGACAAGTAATTTGCACCCCTAACCCACGGACATTTAGCGCTCCCCGAGTCCCTTCGACTCTTATGGTACATTTTAGGATGTACCATTCCCTCTTTGTTCTCATTTCTTTCCCCGTTATCTCTCTCTATCCTATTTTCTTGTTTTTTTTTTCCCCCACATCCCTCTCGCTAGCCGTCTTTCTTGTTCTCTCTCTTATTCTTTCTCTCCCTTTTTCTTTGTTCCTCTCCCTCTTTTCTGCTCTCTTCCATGTATTCTCTATTTTTATTCCTTCTCTTACTCCTTGGTGGGGGAATGGGATGAGTGGCAGGGCTGGGGGGAGTTCTGATCAGCCAACTTAGGTGCTCTTGATCAAGGTCATCTGCTGTTCTGAGAACTGTAGTGGGGACTTTTAATGGCAACCCTAATCACAGATAGTGTTACTCACTGTGTCTCCGGCTTCACTGTGTCTCCGACTTTGTGGTGTCTCGCAGCAGTGACAGCTATGCTGAAATCAGGAGATAGGGTCTCCTCCAGCCCCTCCCACTTCACATTCCTCACCAGTCAGCTGACCTCCAGTCTCTGCCCCCCAGCCATGCCGTGAACTGAATGGGCGGCTGCGAAGAGGCTGAGTGGGCGGCCACAGGCTCCAGGAAGAGCCCAGCTGGGCGGCCACGAAAAGGCTTCAGGAACAGCCCAGGATTCAGTGACCCCTGGCAAATCTCTCAATCGACCCCCGTGGGGGTCCTGACCCCAGGATGAGAACCACTGGTATAATGTAAATCTATTTACTCGATGCAGCCAAGAGTTTCCATTCTGGAAGCAACCCACATGTTCCACTCTTGCTGATTGGAAGATGGAGGTTGACCATATTATGGAAGCTGAAAGATGGGTACACATTGGCCAGGGATACTATGGAAAAGTTTAGAGATATCTGGGCTGCATAAATGAGTCACTTGCACAAATAGATACCCCAGTTTCCTGGTGTTAAAAGGAAAAAAAAATATTTTCTACTCTTGTAGGACACTATATCAAGAAAGACTATCCACTTGACTTTAGAAAAACCTGAATGTTGTACCTGTATACTGGTCCATCAGATTTTATGGCCACATAAGCCGATGCATATGTGACCATTTGTTTTCTCAGGATTTGACACCTATCTTGATGCTGTGGTGAACATTTATATAGTCTTAGGCCAGCCATACACGGAGCGAATTTCCTTCCTGCAACCACGGGTTGCAGGAAAGAAATTTACTAGGATTCCACCATCAACACGGACAGTGTTGATACGGGAATCCCTCCACTCGGGCCATTGTCTTCTTCCAGCGAGGAAGGTTGGAGGAGGGAAGCCGTCCCTGCTGGGAGAAGACAGTGATTATCACTAGCGGCTGCTATAGCTCTTAATATAACGGGCCTAAGACTATATAAATGTTCACAAGAGTGTCAAGATAAATGTTAATGGGGGAAATCGAGCAAGAGAATCCAGCAGCCTGTGTGTGGCCAAGTTGATCAATCGATCAACTTGGTACATTCAGCCTGCCCATTAACGGTTCGAATCTCAGCTGATTCCTGCTGAACCGGCCGAGATTCGAACTGCATACGACCGGCCTTAGATCTGAAAGTCTATAATGTGAGTTTATCAGCAATGTGGATTGATCTCCATGTACAGTTAGGCTTTGTATATTTTACTGCCTATACCTGTAGATCTACACTCTCTGCCTATTTGAAAAATTATTTCACAAAAGCCTGTAATGTCTAATGATGTCAGATACTTGTTTATACTTTTTTTTTTATTTTAATAAAAAGCGATTATGCAAAAAAAAAAAAGACACTACACTTAAAGTGGTTGGAAAGTCAGAAGGTTTTTTATCTTAATGCATTCTTTGCATTAAGATAAAAAGCCTTCTCTGTGCAGCAGCCCCCCTAACACTTGCCTGAGGGCCCTCTAGCTCCAGCGATGATGTAGGAATGTCTGAGCCGTTCGTGACTTGCCTCCTCATTGGCTGAGACAGCAACATGGCGCCATTGGCTCCCGCTGCTGTCAAAGTCAGTCAGCCAATGAAAATAGAAAGGGGGTGGGGCCGGGCCGCAGCTCTGTGTCTGAATGCTTGCTGTGGGGAGGAGGGAGGGGCCAGGATAGACCAAAGAGGGACCCAAGAAGAGGAGGATCGGGGCTGCTCTGTGCAAATCCACTGCACAGAGGAGGCAAGTACAACATTTTTTTTTTAAATTAAACATAACAAACAAGGAGAGACTTTACAATCACTTTAAAAGTAAGCTTGTACTTACAAATAGATAAACTTAATAAGCTTGCCCCCTACAATCCCCACTGCAAACAAGTGGGTTTACATAAATAATACATTGACAAATGATACAACAGAACTAGGCTTACATTATTAACAAAACAAGAGCTTTAACCCCTATTGTACACATAAGAAAATCCAAAATAATCAGGTTGTTTCATTACCTATGAAATGACTTGTCGGAGATGTGGCTTTTGTAATAACTCGATTCAAAACTTGCTCTAAAATCACATTTCTTATTGCTTCATGGACCTAATAGGAAAATGTTAAATATAATAATGTTACAACATAAGTAACAAAGAAATGTGTGTGGTTAGGACCCCCTACACACAAGACTATCAATCTGCAAGGCGTCTCTCCCAATGTTTTACTGCACAGGGGACTGGCTTTCCAGACATTTGTCCCTGAATGCACAGGGCCTTAAACGCCAGTACCACTCGTTACAGCGTACAGCCCTGTGCAGCCGCAGCCTCCCATAGACCTTCACAGGCTGGCCGGCAGCAGGCCTCAACTCTGCACCTGTTCCTAATGGCTTCAGTAAAATGCTGGGAAGAACACACTGCAGCCGGCCGGCCCTGCGTGCAAAGGGCCCAATACTTAAAGTGTGAAAAATCGTGTACGAGGACCACTTTACCTTAAAGGCCTCTAGTAAAATCTTTGATCCCAGCTGACTGGCCTGTTGACTTGGTGATCCTGCTGACGTCTCCAAGATTTTTGCTCCTGGAATAGCTTTAGGACCATATGAATCCATTAAGAGAAAGCCAAGTTCCACCAATCCTTGGGTGACATGGTCCCAACCAAAAACACTGAGGAGGTAGAAGGTAACACATAATGAGGTAACACAAACCGATCTGTGTTCAAACAGTGCATCCAGAAAGTATTCACAGTGCTTCACTTTTTCCACATTTTGTTATGTTACAGCCAAAATGGATTAAATTCAATATTTTCAGCAAAATTCTACAAACAATACCCCAATATCTATGTGAAAGAAGTTTGTTTGAAATCTTTGCAAATTTATTAAAAAAAAGCACAAAAAAAAAACGCACGTACATGAGTATTCACAACCTTTGCCATGACACTTAAAATTTAGCTCAGGTGCATCCTGTTTCCACTGATCATCCTTGAAATGTTTCTACAACTTGATTGGAGTCCATCTGTGGTAAATTC
Source organism: Lithobates clamitans (assembly GCA_037952925.1). Lineage (NCBI taxonomy): Eukaryota > Metazoa > Chordata > Amphibia > Anura > Ranidae > Lithobates > Lithobates clamitans. The sequence continues at coordinate 704,125 of JBBGZY010000301.1, read as the reverse complement.
AGTTGATTGGACATGATTTGGAAAGGCACACACCTGTCCATATAATGTCCCACAATTAACAGTGCATGTCAGAGCACAAACCAAGCCATGAAGTCCAAGGAATTGTCTGTAGACCTTTGAGACAGGATTGTATGGAGGCACAGATCTGGGGAAGGGTACAAAAAAATTTCTGCAGCATTGAAGGTCTTAATGAGCACAGTGGCCTCCATCATCCTTAAATGGAAGTTTGGAACCACCAGGACTCTTCCTAGAGCGGGCCAGCCGGCCAAACTGAGCGATTGGGGGAGAAGGCCCTAAGTCAGGGAGGTGACCAAGAACCCGATGACAGAGCTCCAGCGTTTCTTTGTGGAGAGAGGAGAACCTTCTAGAAGAACAACTATCTCTGCAGCACTCCACCAATCAGGCCTGTATGGTAGAGTGGCCAGAAGAAAGCCACTCCTCAGTAAAAGGCACATGACAGCCCACCTGGAGTTTGCCAAAAGGCACCTGAAGGACTCTCAGACCATGAGAAACAAATTTCTCTGGTCTGATGAAACAAAGATTGAATACTTTAACCTGAATGGCAACGTCATGTCTGGAGAAAACCAGGCACCGCTCATCACCTGGCCAACACCATCCCTACAGTGCAGCATGGTGGTGGCAGCATCATGCTGTGGGGATGTTTTTCAGCGGCAGGAACTGGGAGACTAGTCAGGATTGAGGGAAAGATGAATGCAGCAATGTACAGAGAGATCCTTGATGAAAAATGCTCCAGAGCGGTCTAGACCTCAGACTGGGGCAAAGGTTCATCTTCCAACAGGACAACAACCCTAAGCACACAGCCAAGATAGAAAAAGGAGTGGCTACAGGACAACTCTGTGAATGTCCTTGAGTGGTCCAGCCAGAGCCCAGACTTGAACCCGATTGAACATCTCTGGAGAGATCTGAAAATGGCTGTGCACGGACACTCCCTATGCAAACCGATGAGGCTTAAGAGGTCCTGCAAAGAAAAATGGAAGAAACTGCCCAAAAATAGTTGTGCCAAGCTTGTAGCATCATACTCAAGAGTAAGTAAACCCTGATGAGTTTACTTCTTCCTTGTTTCCCTACAAAGGTAAAGAATAATGGGCTACTATGCATTGCATAGTAACCCATTATGTGTCACTTACCTGACACAGGAGCCTGCGATGTCACCGCTGTCCCCTCTTCCACGAAGCATCCATCTTCCTTCCGGGTATCGCTGCTCCGGCGCTGTGAGTGGCCGGAGCAGAGATGACATCACTTCGGCGCATGCGCACAGGAGCCGTCAGTGACGGCATGCTAGCCTTCACTAATGGCATACTCAGTGCGCTTGTGCCATTGTCTATGGCGCGCATGCGCTGTAGACATCGGTGCCCCTTTTTAGGAAAATATTTACTTAACCGTGTAGGTTAAGGAGATATTTCTTGCACCTACAGGTAAGCCTTAATCTAGGCTTATCTGTAGGTTAAAGTGGTCTGTAAGGGTTTACAACCACTTTAAGGCTGCAATTGGTGCCTAAGGCGCTTCAACAAAGTATTGAGCAAAAGCTGTGAATACTTATGTACATGGGATTTTTTTTTTGTTCTTTGTTTTTAATAAATTTGCAAAGATTTCAAACAAAATAATGAAAATGAATTCAATCCATTTTGGAATAAGGCTGTAACATAACAAAATGTGGAAAAAGTGAAGCGCTGTGAATACTTGATGCACTCTATGTAGATATAGAATACTTGTTAGTGACAATACCTGTTCTTTACAATTTCCAGGAGCATAGAGGAGACACATGTTGGTTGTGGGACTAAATCCTGCAGAAACTTTGAACCTTGCTGAAACTGGAGGTCTTTAAATCCTTTTGAAATAATAGCTTTCAGGAAATCAAAAACCTGTATAATAAAAACAAAAATATCAACTGAATCTAAAAGCATGTAAGCGATCACTAATACAAAGTTGTAGGGGGCAGAATATGTTCTTCCTAGGAGCGTATTTCTAAAAAAAAAAGAAAATTGCATACTTATTTGTCCAGCGAAACTGCATATACATTCGCTCTGTGCGAACTAGCCAGCTGTTGTGAGAATGAGGCAGAATTGAATGTGATTAGGCTATTTTCTCTTCTGGTTGAGTGTTCTTTGAATATTATAGGCAGTTGGAAAGACAGACACATTCATAAAGAACAGTGAATCAGAAAAATACTGCATAATGGCCACTAGATGGAGCTGAGGATCATAGGAAACAAATAAATCCTAGTAAAAAGATACATTCTAAAATTTGCAGAATGCTGGAGGGAATTGGCAAATAAATGTAAGCATTGCTACTACAAGACTCGTGTATTTGCTAATTCCCTCCAGCATTCTCTAGAATCGTTGCGTTCCATCTAGTTTTAATTAGGTTGAATTTTGTCGATATGGAACATCAATCGTTTAAGACATATCTAAATAGAATAAATTCAGAAATTGCTATCATACTGAGTGCAAATAGTCAGTATCGTAGGCAATATATGAATCATTGGCAAAAAAAGATGGAGGGGTTATAAAAGAAGGAATGTGAAAAGAAAGAGGAAAAGAAGCGGGAAAAAGAGAGAGGTCCGTACCAGAGCATCACATAATAACAAAGACTGCACAATCTATTCTTAATAAGATGTGTTTATATCCTATGACCTCAGCTCCATCTATTGGCCATAATGTGGTTGTTTCCCCAATTTATTCTATGTTCATTATGAATGTAGCCATCTTTACTTTACCCAGAGCATTTGAAGAACATTCGTCCAGAAGAGAAAATAGCGCAAGAACATTTTTGCCCCATTTTCAGCTAACAGCTAGTTAGTTGATGCAGTTTCAGTAGATGAATACCATATTTTTGACTATTATACCCCCAAGTGTTATGTATTGCATCCTAGAAGCCATTTCAGTTAGAACACTATTGAGATGGCCCTTAAAGGGCAAATGCTCAATGAACCAATGGTCTGTGAGCTTAACTTAAAAAGGATTGTATGCAGCCTATCCTTATCCACCAATAAAGGAAAACTGCTATGAAAGACATATGAGGAAAAGGCCAAACATATGCAGGACCAAATGGCCCCACTGGCTGAGAAGATGACCAGAGTGCCAGTTGGCCCAGTACTGATCTAAGGCAAGTACAAAGTGTTATAATTAGTGTGGGAAAGGGGGGGTTAAGATTTATTAAAATTTATAGTTATCTTCCAAAAAATGAATGAGACTCATTTTTACATGCTTGCTTTTCCATATTTTTGTTATGGTATTAACCACTTTAGCACCAGAAAGTTTATCCCCCCCCCCCTCCTAGTCCATTTAATTGCAATATGGCACTGTTGTGTTGCTTTAACTGTACCAAAAATACAATTTATGTCCTTTTTTCCCCCAGAAATAGAGCTTTCTTTTGGCGGTATTTGATCACCTGTGTGATTTTTATTTTTTGCGCTAGAAACAAAAAAGATTGACAATTTAAAAAAACAAATCAATATTTCTTACTTTCTGCTACAAAACATATCAATATATATTTTTTTTTAAATCTAATTTCTTCATAAATTTAGGCCAATGTGTATTCTGCTACATATTTTTGGGAAAAAATCCCAATAAGCATATATTGATTGGTTTGTTCAAAAGTTACAGCATCTTCAAACTATGGGATATTTTTAAAACATTTTTTTACGGGTAATGGCAGCGATTAGCGACTTATCGCTGGACTGCAATATTGCGACGGTTAAATCGGACACCTAACAAACTTTTTTTGGGACCATTATTATAGTGCCATATGACATTATTATAGTGATCAGTACTAAAAAAATTGCACTGTCATTGCACTAATTACACTGGCAGAAAAGGGGTTAACATCAGGGGCGATCAAAGGGTTAAATGTAAGCCTAGGGAGTGTTTACTAACTGTGGGGGAGGTGCTTTCACTGGTTGAAGAAGCGGTGTCCCTGCTTCAGAGGAACACACGATCCATGTTTTCTGTACTTGCGGAATGACAGACTGTCATTCTGCCTGAATAGAGAACGATCGCCGGGTGCCGGTGAAGATCGGGTTCGCGGGTCCCGCTGTGTAAAATCACAGCAGGAGCGAGCTGACGGCGGCGCGCTCTTGTGCCCAAAACCCGGAAGTGCAGAATCACTTATATATACACAAGTGATTCTGCGCACAGTGGCCGCCCTGTAGCAGTACATCTACTATGGGGCGGTCGGAAACAGATTAAAGCTAATTTACAGAATCGTCACTAAGCTGAGCAAACACAAATTTTGCCATCATATTTCTTCCTAGGCCCTTTTCACACGGCCGTTCTGATCAGGTCCGCCTAAAAGACTTGATTGGAAGGTCCATTTATCCCTATGGACAGGTAGGTGTAAACAGGCTTGTGTTCATTTACACCTGTCTACATCTGGGTCTGATGGAAGGGGATGGAAGAAAAGAAATGGAAGGGGATCTGTCCTCTTCTGTCTAGGAGGTGCGAATCGTGGAGGGCAGTCTGGTGTAAATGGTCAGCGGAGTCTGTTTACTCCCGGTAGCCCATAGAGCTTGGCAGGCTGTGTATGTATCCACTCTGCAGAAACTGAGCAGACCCGAATGTGTCATCCACCCGCTCTGCTCTGATCAGCAGTGGGTCTCTGAGCCGATCGGAACAAAATTCGCTCTGTGTGAATGGGGCCTTACTGCTGAGATAAGATGTCTATTGTCAATAAGCCAGCTAAAAACATAGACCTGCATATATATCTGTGAGTAGGAGCAGAGTAGAACCATTAAAGGCACTGCAGAGCCAAAAGTGGAGCTGTCATATGTATTAAAAAAATATTTACAACAGTTGAAAAGAAAATTTGCATTTCAGGGGAAGAAAAGAGGCAAGCTCAGGGTGAGGACTATGTAAGACTTTGTGTGCTCGCATGTTTAGATCAAAAGGATACATTTACCAAATATATACAGATTTTTATGGAAATTCACATTAATAAAAAAAAAAAAAATAATAATAATTGTTTGTTCCTTATTAGATTATCTAGGTAATGATTTTCCTTAACAAAAATAAAATTTTTCCAAAAGTAAAAAGCATATTGTTAGACAGGTCAATTAGGTGGCTGATTGGCAAGTTTGAGCTTGGAAATTTTCTTTGTATTTGTTTGACATACGTCGCCCTTCCAGGAGCTCCTTGATGCAAAGACAAGTTATAGTTGGGGGCAGTGGCCACTGGTTTGTATATTGCTGAATAAGGATGAGCTCCGGCGTGTTTGCACACCCCACGTGCAGAGCCCGCCAGGAAGTCGGCACTGCACTGCGCTAATCACAGGCAGTGAGACATTTCCCGATCTCTGCAGTCGCACATCGGGAAATGTCTCACTGCCTGTGATTAGCGCAGCGCAGTGCCGACTTCCTGGCGTGGTGTGTGCAAACACGCCGGAGCTCATCCTTATTGCTGAACAACTTCAATACTGAGCACTTTCACCCCCTTCGTGCCCAGGCCAGTTTTAAGCGCTGTCGCACCATGAATGACAATTACACAGTCATGCAACGCTGTACCCATATGAAATGTTTATCATTTTTTTGAAACAGATAGACCTTTCTTTTGGTGATATTTGATCACCACTGGGTTTTTTATTTTTTGCAAAAAAAAAAACAAGAAAAGACACAAATTTTGAAAAAAAAGTTTATTAGTTTGTTAGAAAATGTTGTAAATAAGTAATTTTTCTCCTTCACGGATGTACCCTGATGTGCACTGATAGGTATAAAAATACTGCTGATCGGATCTCCTCCCCTCTCACGCTATCAGTGTGAAGAGAGGAAAGCTAATGACTGGCATTTCCTTTTTTACATGTGATTAGCTGTGATTGGACACAACTGATCACATTGGTAAAGAGCCTCGACATCAGCTCTTTACGGAGATGGGGGAATGCGCCGTGTCCCAGGGGCACAGCATGCCGCTGATCGCTGCGGGCGCACTAGGGTGGCAAAAGTGGGACGACGTCATATAACCTTGTCCCAGAATAAGAGAGCAAACCCCAGAGAGCACACAAATGGGTGTACTGACATTACATGACCCCGTTTGTGTGCTTTTAACGTCAGTACCCCAGTTTGTGTGCTTTTCGGCCACTCCAGCATTCATCCAGGGATGCTCATCCTTAACGGGACCTTCATTCTATTGTTGTTGCTGCTGCATGTGAACCATCTAGTGTACTGGATGTTACTAGTCCACTATGCTTGTGAATACTTTTAACCTTTTTCAATAAACCATTTTATTTGGATACTGCATCATGATGGTCTCCTCATTCTTTTCATGTATTTGTGTTGATGGGAGTTTTGCCATTTAAAAGAGTTCATACAACATACCAGTGGAGCTGAAGATATCTGTGGATATATACCCAATATTGGGACAAGTGTTCTTAGACCCTACCACCGTGTAGGTCTAATGCCCCGTACACACGGTCGGATTTTCCGACAGAAAATGTGTCATAGGACCATGTTGTCGGAAATTCCGACCGTGTGTAGGCTCCATCACACATTTTCCATTGGATTTTCCGACACACAAAGTTTGAGAGCTTGCTATAAAATTTTCCGACAACAAAATCCGTTGTCCAAATTTCCGATCGTGTGTACACAAATCCGACGCACAAAGTGCCACGCATGCTCAGAATAAATAAAGAGATGAAAGCTATTGGCTACTGCCCTGTTTATAGTCCCAACGTACGTGTTTTACGTCACCGCGTTCAGAATGATCGGATTTTCCGACAACTTTGTGTGACCGTGTGTATGCAAGACAAGTTTGAGCCAACATCCGTCGGAAAAAATCCTAGGCTTTTGTTGTCGGAATGTCCGATCAATGTCCCACCGTGTGTACGGGGCATACGTGTGAGGTAAGGGGTCAGAGTGTGAGGCGGTGGTACACTGTGGTCCAAGATTTTGTTTTGGAGCACTTTCTTCACGCAAGATTCTGTTGAAGTCTATTGGAGCACTGCTGTTATGCAATATTATAGTTTATGTATATCACTTGAGGACTTATGCACAAAAGAACATTTGTTGTGATTTTGTAAGTGTGCTGCACTTTTGAGGTTTTTACCTTATTACTTTAATGGTGATTGAACACACCCTTGTGCTTAGCTGCACCACTTGAATATAAAATTTATTTTTGGTAAGCATTAAGTAATTGTTGGTTTTTGTGACATGTTATTTAAAGAACAAGAAAAAATAGGATTTGTATTAGAGATTACCTGTAAAATCATTTTTTTGGAGTACATCATGGGACACAGAGTCTTAAGTAATTACTTAGTTATAGGCTACCTTCAGGTATTGACACTGGTAAACCCAATCAAGGAAGTTTACTCCCTATATAACCCCCTCCTCCTTCCAGGAGCACATCAATTTTTGTGGCAAAGCAACATACTTAATCCCAAAAGAGGGGCGGGACCTCTGTGTTCCATGTTGTACTCCAAGAAAAGGATTTTACAGGTAAGCTGTACTAAAAATGCTAATTTTCTTTATTGTACATTATGGGACACAGAGCCTAAGTAATTACTTAATGGGACGTCCCATAGCAATGCTTGAGGGGAGGGAGAAACAACCCGCAGGGTACCCACAGACTTGAGGATTTATACTGCCACCTGCAGTACACTGCACCCGAAGGCGATATCCTCATACCTCCTTACATCAACCTGATAAAATCGGGTGAATGTATGCACTGAAGACCAAAATGCGGCCTTACAGATCTGAGCCATGGAGGCCTGGTGACGCACTGCCCAAGAAGCACTAACCGACCTGGTAGAGTGTGCCTTAACTTGAAACAGGGGAATCTTACCCTCATAAGTTTGAATTATCACTTGTCGCTTAGCGACAAAATCGCTTAGCGACAAGTGGATTTTGACGCTGCCTGTCCTTTCTTAGGACCCTCTGGCAGAATAAATAAGACATCAGTCTTACGAATCTGAGCAGATGTCTAAAAATTAGATTTTCACTGCTCTCACCACATTAAGACAATGTAGTGACTCTTCTTCCCTAGAACATGGTTTTGGAAAAAAAGATGGCAGGACAAACCAAAAATACCAACTTCCTTGTCAGAAGGACTAGGGGAATATGTTGTATTGTTTCAAATGGCTGTTTTTTGTAACACAGACAAAACTAAGTTCAAGTCCCAAGGGTTCAAGGGAGGTTTGACGGGCGGAATAAACCACGTCACCTCCTGTATAAAACCCTGGACTACAGAATGAGTAGCAATCGGTCCATTGAAATAAGACTGATAAAGCTGAGACTTGGCCTTTAATAGTACTCAAGGCCAATTTCATTTCTACCCCTAATTGTAGAAAGGCAAGAATTCTTCCTATGATATATCTCTGAGGGTGCCAACCCTTGGATTCACACCAGGAAACATAAGCCTTCCAGACTCTATAGTTCTGGAAGCTGGCTTCCTTGCACTAATCAGGGTAGAGATAACTGACCCGGAAAGCCCAAGTTTCTTCAGAATGTGGTTTTAATAGCCAAGCCGTTAAATTTAGAGACCGTAAGGCAGGATGGAATATCGGTCCCTGTGAGAGCAGATCTGGCTGTAGTGGGAGGGACCATGGGCCCTCCACTGTCATCTTTACGATTTCTGCATACCATGACCCTCTGGGCCATCCTGATGCCACCAGAATTAACATCCTTTTTTCCAGCTTGATCCTGCAAAGAAGTCAAGGCAGCAACTGAATAGGGGTGGGAGGGGGGGATGCATAGATCAGTGAGAACTGATCCCATGGGGTCACCAACACATCTGTTCCGCATGCGAATCAATCCCTTGTTCTGGCCACAAAGTTGACTAACTTCATGTTGAACCTGGACGCTAGAAGATCTACGTCCGGAGTCCCCCATCTTTGGTAAACAGCCCAAAATATGTCAGGGTGAAGAGACCATTCTGCTGGGAATAACTGCTGGTGACTCAAGTAGTCCGCCTGCTAATTCTCTACTCCCGGAATGAAGACTGCCGATAGGCACGGAACATTCCTTTCTGTCCAAGTTAGAATATGGTTCACCTCTCTCTGCGCTGAGAGACCTTCGGTGCCCCCTTGGTGATTGATATAGGCCACAGCTGTGGCATTGTCAGATTGAATCCTGACAGGACAATCCCGTAACCTGAAAGTTCAGGCCTTTAGAGCCAAACGTACTGTCCGAATCTCTAGGATATTGATAGACAAGGTTCTTTTCGGTTCTTGACCACTGTCCCTGGACAGTTGTCTTTTCTAGTACTGCTCCCCAGCCTGAAAGGCTGGCATCCGTCGTTACCACTTTCCAGATGACTGGTCTGAAGGATTTTCCTTTCAGCAGATTCTGGGTTAGTAACCATCAAGTGAGGCTTTGGGACACTCTTGGGGACAGCTGCTTTGGCAAGTCTAAAGCTAGAATTGTTTTGTTCCAAGCAGACAAGATACTGTTTTGCAACAGTCTTAAATGAAACTGGGTATAGGGAACTGCTTTGAATGAAGCCACCATAGTTTCTAGCAACCTCATGCAAAGGCGAATGGAGGGATCGCCATTTGACCTGACCCTCCGCACCAGCTCTCTTATGGAGTTGATTTTTGCCTGAGGCAAGAACACCCTTTCCTGGGCTGTGTCTATGATCAGACCCAAGTACTCCAGCTTTTTTAGCAGTATTTAAGGAAGATCTAGGTTGAGAATCCAACCCAATTTTTTCAGATAGTTGGTTGTAGTGCGTAAGCTTTGCTCCAAACGAGCCACTGACTGATCTATTAGCAATAGATCGTCTAGGTACGCTACGACTGTTATGCCCAGTGCCCTTAACCTGGCTAGAGGTGGGGCCAGCACTTTGGTGAACACCCAGAGTGCTGTGGCTAGCCCTAAGGGCAGGGCTACAAATTGAAAATGCTGCTGTTCTAACTCGAACTGCAGAAACTTTTGATGAGCGGGAAATATAGGGACATGCAGATATGCATCCCTGATGTCGATTGATGCCAGAAGTTCTCCTCCTAGAGGGATAGAAACTACTGACCTAATCGTCTCCATGCAAAAGGAGCGGATCTTCAGGAACTGATTTAGATTTCTTAGATCTAGAATGGGTCCGACGTCTCCATTTGGTTTTGGTATCATGAAATGATTTGAATAAAAATCCCAGACCTTGCTCCTTTTGGGGATCTGTATTTACACCCCTTGAGATATTAATCGGTCTAGTGCTTGAAACAGAGATTGTCCTTTCTCTGGATTTTTGGGAACGCTTGACCTCAGGAAGCGAGACGGTAGAAAGTCCCAAAATTCCAGCTTGTACCCCAGCGTTACCGTGAAGATGACCCATCTGTCCTGAATTTCTTGCTTTCCAGACTTCTGAAAACTGCACTTAATCGCTGAAAATAGTCATGACATTTAAAGCTGCTATAAAATTCAGCCTAGTGCTAGGAAAAAGGTGTCGTTCCTGTATCAGGAATGCCAGTTTGCAACCCTCAAATGTCCCACAGCTCTTGTGTCCTTGTGTTGCAGGCTGCTTGTTTTCTCCTCGTCAGCTGAGGAGAGACTGTCACAGCTGTGTTGTATTTGTTTTTAGCCTGCCGTGTGTCCTTGTGGACATTCACAGCATTGCGTTTAGGCCCTGCCCCCTCCAAGAAAAAATTCTGCCTCTTTTTACTTTTAAAACGTTCCTGCGCTTGTGCACAGCGTTTTCGGGTCCACCGACCCAACACGAGGGGGGGGTTGAGCAGGGACGCATCCAGCAGCAGGCACAAAATGCAATGAAATCAGCCACAGTAAAAACAATTAGCGGTATTCGCGGGACCCCCACACCCCCCCCTGCGGCGGGGGGGCGGTAACGTGAGGGGGGTACAGCGCTGCTGTCCCTCCTAACCCTCTGGTCCCATCAGGGAGAGGAAAACACTTTTTCAGCTTTCTCTTACCTTGCAGAGTCTCCCTCTACACACTGCTGCAATCAAACACAGACTGAGCTTACAGTGAGACAACAGTAAGGCATGTGCATAGACTCCCTCTAGTGGAGATTTAAGGCATGACAACATTTTTTCCTTAATGGAAGAAATACATAGATATTTTTAATATCTAAGTTTCTTCCCTTACCTTATCTTCGCTGCAGGATTTGTTGAATTAACAAACAATCCAACCTTCACCCATCACGGTGGGCTGCGTAGCAAACCTTCAGGGACTGGGTCCCTAAAACAGGGTTCCAACTGCCCTGGACCTGTAAAGAACACCCCATCAGGAAGTTTAGGTAATGTAACAAGACCTAAGCCCTGGGTTCCTGGGGTCCAGCCCTACAAAGAGAGGAGTTACAGGCAAAACCTCGTGTTTCGCATACGAGGCCCAGGTACCATCCTTTTAGGCCTCAATGGCACTTTGGATGGATCTGGTGTATGGACGCTATTTAAATCCAGCATGGATCCCTCCTGGAGCTCCTCAGAGCACATCTTCACTCGTGAACAACACCTTTAGACACTGGCGAAAAAACTGATGTGCTCCTGGAAGGAGGAGGGGTTATATAGGGAGTAAACTTCCTTGATTGGGTTTACCAATGTCAACACCTGAAGGTAGCCTATAGCCGATTAAGTAATTACTTAAGGCTCTGTGTCCCATGATGTACGATAAAGAAATATGGGTTTACAATAATTTTAACTGCAGTGCAGTCTGCAGGGAGGTCACAAGCCTGGTTATGAAATTTAGCACAGCAGCCTGCATAAGACTGAACAGATATACAAATTCTTTGGCAATGAAAACAATACATACACTATACTGTGTATACAGCACTCAGCTCTATTCAGTTATTCATCCTAAAAACTGATCAGTGTAGAAAGTGGTAGCCCACAAAAAAAGTCAATGTGAATATGTGGCATAAAATAACAAATCTTACCTGCTTTTCAAACCTATGTATTCTGGACACAGACAAGAGGAGAGCGACACTGAAAGGGCATAAAAATTTGTTTGCATCCCCCTGCTGTGCAGCCTGTTATAAGTAACAAAACAAAACAGAAGATAGGGTGAGAAAACATCCATGCCATGGATTTAATTAAAACAATTGCATCAATTTAATGCAAAATTATAGTCCAAACCACATGCTGGAAAAAAAAAAAATTTTTCACCAACAGTTCATGCTGTACTTTAATTCTGTGTTCAGCTTCTGGGCTTTTTGAATACAAACATTAACATAAACATGTACAGAGTGTAAGAATACAAATATTGAAGCTTGCATTGCTGAATATTTTTGAAAAAGCAGGTTCCAGGTCTGGCATGCTTTTTTTTGTCACTATTTAGAATGCCATGGACTCTGCACAAGTATTTATATATCAGGAGTAAGGATGAGCTCCGGCGTGTTCGCAAGCTGCACGTGCCGAGCCCGCCAGGAACTCGGCACTGCACAGCGCTAATCACAAGCAGTGAGACATTTCCCGATGTGCGGCTGCAGAGATCAGGAAATGTCTCACTGCCTGTGATTAGCGCAGCACATTGCCGACTTCCTGGCGGGCTCGGCTCGTGCAGCTTGCGAACACGCCGGAGCTCATCCTTAATCAGGAGTTCCCACTACCGATACAAACATACTTCAGGTCACTGCCTTGCAAAATATTGAAGCAGAACTAAACTTGTAATGTAAAAAAAAAACGGTTAGGAGATAGATCATTTTGGTGCAAGATGCTTTGTGTTTCAAATTGTACACTGACAACAGAGCATGTGCAGCTCAATGTTCAATCCAGCCATATGTAGATGGCGGGAAGTTCCAGGTTGAATTAACGCCTGTACACATGCTTGGAAGGTATGTCATTCCCAGCCTTACCATTCAAGGTGACTGAAGACTCCTGAACCTGAAAGACAGGGAGGAGATGGAAGAGCCAGGGACTTAGCGAGAAGGGAGATTGTGAATGTTGCAGCTCTAGAGAAGAGCAGGTTACCAGATGAGTGTGCATGAAGTGCAAATATGATATGCATACTTGCACATTATGGTAAAAGAAGTTGCAAGGCCAAAAACTTTACTTCTGTTGTAAAAAGGATGAGAATGGCAGCACCTTTATTGGAAGCTCCAATACATCTGTCCTCACAGGTTCCTTCTAAACACCAAGCAGAGCTTTAGTGGTTGCACATACATGTTTCGGTGTATATTTTCTTGCAAAAGAAGAACAGCCAGATGCCCTCATCTTCGTACTGTACCTTTTTATAAAATAAGTAAGAAATCTCAATACCTTGACTAGCTCTCTTCCCAGGTCCTGGTCAAATTTAATAGCAAAGACAATATGCAAGATGATGGTGCCCTCTACTTGACGGAGCTGTTCCTTTGGGATAGTGGAATCATCAAGATCTATTGAGCTAGAAAGAAATTGCAAAGATTATGTTCACAACTGCATGTAATGGGAGGAAAGCATACTGTGATTCTTTCATGTCAAGAAAACAAATGCTAGTGTATATAGTTCAGCCTAAGCTATTACAACTGTGGGTCTAACAGACAGCAATTCAAATTAGCATCAGGCAGTATAGGATAGGTTCACCTTCGTAAACAAATGTAATGCGCATCTTTTTGCAGGTAAAAAAAAAATAAATAAAAAGTGCTTTTATTATTATTTTTTTACTTTGAGCTTGCAAAGCATTACACCAGCAATCAGGCGATCGCAGGTGCTATGCAGGGCTCTTGCAGACAGTCTGTGTAAGCTGTCTGCTAGTACCACATAGGAGCAGGCAGGTACACACAGAGGAAGACTCAATGAACTACCTAGCGTGGTTAACAGCGCCCTGATAGTTCATTGAGCTCTATAAGCCGACAGCCGCAAAGGCTGTTGGTACTTGTCTTCACATTCACAGAAGTCTGTGAATGAATAACGCAGCCAGGCGGGCGAAGCCCTGCACGACCGCATTTTATTTTTTTTATTGTGACAGCGAGCGAGGTGAGATATTCCCCAGCTCACTGTTGAAAACGAGGGATCAGGGGGGTGAGGAGGCTGGTGCATCTGTACCCTGAATATGGGTATAACATGCAACATGTTACAAAAGGTATACTTATCCTTTAAAAATGGCTGCCTGAAAATGAAGCCGCCTTATAATGGTTACCTACTGGTATGTGGCCTTAAGAAACCTGCATTATTTGGATCCTATCTTGCCAAAGTACTCTTATATTTATCCGAACTTCTTTCCCCAGGTTACCCAGAAAGATCGTAAAGTCTGCTTTATTCTTGCAGTGATTTAATTGTTACAAAACCAGTAATTATCACAGCGACCCTAACTGAGGATAATCTGATTGTTGTCTTGACAACGCAATGATTTCTTATGAGCAATGTCCCTACTGTGTGCAGCTATCTCATGTCACTGTTCCTGTTTCCATTCACTTTCAGCAGTGCAGCACCAAATAATAAGACAACCTTTAGTTATCAAAAGGAAGGAACAGAACATTTGGAGGACTAAGGGCGCTTTTACACAGGCCATTCGATCAGTTCCGCCTGTCCGTTTTTCAGACAGACTTGTTTGGAAAGTTCATGCATTGCTACGAACTTGCGTTGGTTTACACCTGCCTACCTCTGGGTATGATAAGGCCCGATTAATTTAAAAAAAAAATGGAGGACAACTGCATATCTCTTCTGTTTAGGTGGACTGGATCAGAGGTAGCCGGGTGTAAACAGAAAGTGGAGTATGTTTACTCCCGACCGTCCATAGAGCAGAGTGGGGTCTGTCCTTGTCCACTTTGCTGAAACTGAGCAGACACACCTGTCATCTGCCCACTCTGCTCCTATCAGCAAAGGATCAGCTCACAGATCCCTTGCTGATTGGAATGGAAGCCGCCCGTGTGAAAGAGCCCTAAAGCTGGCCATACATGGTTCAGTTTTTTTTCATTCAGCCAGAGGGATGAACAAAAAAAAAAGAGGCGATTCCCCTATCCACACATTGGAGGTGGATGAAGGAATCATTGTCAGAATAAACTGCTCAATGCTGCAGCCCATTGGCTGCATGCACTGATGGATGCAAAATTTTCCAACAAGCCAGTTCATGAAAAATCGATCATTAGATAGACTTCTCATGAACAGGAACAGCCCAGACTGATCAAAATTTAACCAGTTCAGCAGGGACCATCTATGGCCAGCTTAAGCCTATGCATTGGGATGGATGAAAGCTTGGTTTAACATTCAGGCTGGGTCCTTACCGGAAAACTACTATAATTATTTCAAAGAAAATACACAATAATACAGAGGAATTACAAGAACAAATACAAAGCCAAAACTAGTTTCTACAGAATCATTAAATAAATGTAAAAAGTACTGTGTAACAGTCTTAACCTGTGCATATTTACCAAAAAACAAAGAATTAGACTGCGCATAAGAAGCTTACAACACAGACCCACAGTGTGGATAGTCATTGTGCAATACAGACACAGGCTGTAAGACACAGAGGGCTTCACAAAGTTTATAGCTAAAGCAAACATAATATACAACTGCTGCCCACAGACCAGTTGTCTGTGGAAAAAAAAACACATGCTGCATTCTTTGTGTACAAAATTATAATTAAGACATCTAAATGGTGCCCTATAAATGGAATGCCAAGGCCATGGTACCCTATAAATGGAATGCCAAGGCCAATGTATTTAAAGTAAAACGAAAGTATAATGCACTCACTCATCATTTTTGGCCTCCTGCATCAACTTCTGATCCAGATCATTAAAAACTGTGATAATTCCTTCCAGAATTGTCCTTTTACTCCCCTGTATTAACACAACAGAAAAACAAAAATAAAATAATAAAAAATGTTTTAAAAAAATAGAATATAAAGGAAGATCCCATAATATTCATACAGTACTCACATTCTGGTGAAGCTTGCAATAATGACTGTCCCCTTGTTACATACAGTAAAAGCTACAGTATGACATTACCTTGGCAGAAAGTAGCAAAAGCTGGTAAACCAAAGGGGGCATTTCTTGGAGATCCAACTTGGATAACAGTCTTAATACTTTCTCCACTACAAACTGCAACTCTTCTGTACTTAGTAATACATCTCTAAAAGAGAAAACATTCATTGAGCCCCTTGAAAATATAAACACATTCTTGTTTCAGAATAGAATAGCCTGGGGATATAACAAACAATGCTAAAAGAAGTGGCAATATATAGTGGAGGGAGAGTGTATGGTATGATGGGGCCAGTATGTGCAGCCAGCGGGCTGCACACCAAAAAAAAAAAAAAAAGGATTCCTCAGATTGACTGCAGCCGCTGATCAAGAAAAGTTTTCTAGCAAGTCTGTTTGACAGAAGTCAATCTAACAATCAATTCCTGTCAAACATGCCACACAGAGATCGAAGTTTGGCTAGTCCCTTCTGAACCATCCAAATATTAGTCCGTCTATGCCCAGATAAACACACACATAATGGGAAGTAGTAAGAAACTACTGCAGAGGGGGAAGGGGTACAGACCGCTGCTAAGTGCTGAACCACAACACTGTGGGTGAGATTTACTAAAACTGGTTAACTCATAATCTGATGCAGCTGTGCATGGTAGCCAATCAGCTATTAACTTCAGCTTAATTAAGCATTGACAATAAAACCTGGAAGCCGATTGGTTTCTATGCAGAGCAACAGATTTTGCACACTCCAGTTTTAGTAAATCAACCAACTCCTGTGTCTGGGCTCAGTGTGCCATGCCTTTGGGAAAGACATAGCAACTTTCAATATGCAATTTGTGTGGTAAGAGTGTGTGACTCTGGTAAAGAAACTGGAAAGTGTGCACTCAAGGAGGTATACCAGGGAAAGACCAATGTGTGTGTGCTGGAGAAGGGATAATCTGGGGAAAAGACCAAATCAATGCGTGTGTGTGTGTTGGAGGTGGGATACTGGGGAAAAACCAATGTGTGTCTGCTGGAGAAGGGATACCGGGGAAAGACCAATGTGTGTGCGCTGGAGAAGGGATACCGGGGAAAGAACAATGTGTGTGTGTGCTAGAGAAGGGATACTGGGAAAGACCAATCAGTGTGTGTGTGTGTGTGTGTTTGTGTGTTGGAGGTGGGATACTGGGGAAAGACCAATGTGTGTGTGCTGGAGAAGGGATACTGGTGAAAGACCAATGTGCATGTGCTGGAAAGGGGTTATCGGGGAGATACCAATGTGTGTGCACTCGAGAAGGGATACCGAGGAAAGAACAATGTGTGTGTGTTGGAGGTGGGATCTCAATGGGGAAGGGCCAGGAAGAGACAGATTTGCAAAGTGGCATAGTGAAAGTAGAACTTAGAAATTATACAGTATATATGTAAGTAAGTATGTGCTATGACGTCTCTGTGTGCCATAAATCCATGAGAAAAGGAGGAAAGTCCTGCTTGTTGGTGTTAAAATTACAATTTGCAAAGATCTCTTTCCAACATATGCATAATTTCAAAAGATCGATATACCAGGCAATCAAAAGGATATGAACACTGACTGCTTAAGTAATCTTACCTAAACATTGAAGTAAGGAAAATGACACATTTTGAGTCCCATCTGAAAAAATAAAGCAAAGACACACTGAAAAAAAAATACCTGCATAATTCTAAATATACACTGCGATCAATTTAAAAATAAAAATGTATGCATTAAGAACTGGCTTGATTGAACCATAGCAATGTTGTTTTGGCCATCTGATTGCTCAACTCAGGCAGCACAAATAAATATGACCACCAACACTATAATAAATTTAAAAGTTAAAGTGGTTGTCAACCCTTACATACACCCATTGAATTGACTGGCCTCAAGTGATACACAGAGATGAAACAAACCCTCCTACATAAATTATACCTGTCTATCTGCAGCCATCTCTTCTCTACATCTGTTCAATATGCTAAATTTAAAAAAAAAGGGGGGGGCGCTAAAATTGCACTCTGCAGAGCTCAGAGAGCGGATCAGAGGGGGGGGGGGGCTCTCCCTGTCAGAGGGGGGGTCTGTGCTGATAATCAACACATTGATTATCAGCACAGCCCCCATCAAAAGTTGCCCATCAGCTGCCAATCAGTGCCCAACACCTGCCAGCCTGTCCCCATAATAAATGTCTGTCAGTGCCCACAACAGTGTCAGTACCCCATCAGTAATGCTTGTCAGTGCCCCATCAAAGTGCCAATCAGTAATGCCTGTCAGTAGTTCCTCATCAGTGCTGTCTATCCAGTGCCGCCTATCAGTGCCCATCAGTGCCACCTAACAGTGCCGCCCATCAGTTTCCCCCCCCCCCCCCCCTTTTTTTTTTTTTTTTTTTTTTTTTAATTGACGGTCTTTTTTCGTTTATAGCGCAAAAATTAAAAACTGCAGAGGTGATCAAATACCACCAAGAGAAAGCTCTATTTGTGGGAAGAAAATTATACAAATTTAGTTTGGGTACAGTGTTGCATGACTGCGCAATTGTCATTCAAAGTGCGACAGCGCTGAAAGGTAAAAATTGTCCTGGGCAGGAAGAGGGGAAACTGTCTGGTATGGAAGTGGTTAAGACATGTACACACTACAAGAGGAATTTGTTTTGTTCATATCTCATGCCTAAAGTTTACAACCACTATGTACTCCAGGTAAAAATCTAAAATATTTGAAAATACAGCAACAGAGTTAACAGTGGGGCTCAACGCAAAAGGAATAAATAAAAGCGAAGGTATAATCCAACACAAATTGGCACCCAATCTAAGGAGCCTTAAAGTGGCCATAGATGGATCGCAATTCTTCCAGTTCAGCAGGGACCAGCCGAATTTTGATCCATGTGCGGCCACTGCAGTTGGACAGAAGTCCATCTACTGATTGACTCCTGTTCAAATGCCCTGTTGGATAAAAGCCGCACAATCAGCAGCTACAGCCAATGGCTGCAATGCTAATCTGTGTATTCGGATAGCAGGGAATTCCCCCCACTGTCAGAATACAATAGCGCGAGGGGGGGGGTTCACCATCCACTTCAAATGTGTGGTAGCGGGAATTGGTTTAGGAACGAAAAAACTGAACGATGTATGGTCAGCTTTAGTAACATTATTATTATTCTACAGGATTTATATAGCGCCAACAGTTTGCGCAGTGCTTTACAATGTAGGGAGACACTACACCAACAGTACAATTCAAAACAAGAGGTTAGAGGAGCCCCGATCCTGAGAGCTTACAATCTAACATGCATATAAGGACAAAACCTTACCTGCTAGAGCAGAGACTATTGATAATCTGTTTCTTGCACTCCTCTCCTGTTAGTTCTCCTTGAAAAGAAAAAAAGTGTCAAAAAAGTGAGTGAGGATTAAAAAAAAAAAAAAAAACCAAATAATTTTATTATATATATATATATATACATATATATATATATATATATATATATATATATATATATATATATATTCTGCACAACACCATTTGTACTTATATACTTCTCCTTTACTTGATTTAGTGAAATTTTAAGGAGGGGGCCCTTCTACTATCAGACAGACCGTGTCTTTTTTTTTTTCCCTCATCTTAAGTTTCATCCAGGGACAAAAAAAAATACGGTAAAAAAATACGGTATTTGGCTACAGTTTCACGATTATAATTGATTTTTTGTTAGTATGCACACCTTATTAACGGTATTCAAAGTGAACACCTGCTTCCTTAGAAAAAGCACAGATTACAAGTGTCAGGTAACACCAGGAGATAAAACACAGAAATAAATTAAATTATATTGAAATCTTGCGCTATATGTTATTTTTTTAAAATCTCAATATACATTTTGTTAAAGAAAATGTTATTTAGTTACTTAACCCCTTAACGCCGGGGCCTTCCGGCCCCTTAAGGGGTTTCTGATGCCAAGAGGTGAAGATTATGATAATGTGGCCGCTGTGATTGGTTGTCACAGCAGTCACATGATCGGGAAAGAGTTCTCCGTTAGATGCCGGTAACTGTGCCGGGAGTGCGCAGTGCAGGCACTCTTGGCACAGGTTTGTTTACATTATGATACGCAAATATGCAGCCGCTCGACCTCAAGGCCCACCCACCGAGAGGCCGCATATTTGCCTGCCTGATAGGATACAAAATAGAATGTATTGTAATAAAGGCCCTCGCATTACATTGTTTTGGCAAATTCAAAAGGGAATTTAATAGGTATGGCTAGCAATAGGCTCAGTGCACTCAAATGGTTTAATAGAAAAAAAGTTTATGTTACCATTGCCATAAACTAAAGATTCTTTCGATGAGAGAGCTTTAAGCACATTAGGGAACAGTTCCAAAGACTTCCCATTGGACAGGCTTCCCGCTTTCACCGCTTCAACATACAAGTTCGCCAAATCAAGAAGGGATGCCCCTGGTAAGTGATGAACCTGAAAGAGAAAAACAAAAAATTTTTAGCAGGGTGACTATACTGGATTAGGAGGAGTATTCCATATTCAAATGATTATTTAAGTATGCTTGGCAACTCCTAATATTTGAACAAACACAAATCTGCTGCGCCAGGTATAAAGTAAATTACACAATACCTAAAAATTAACCTGCTAGCACAATATTGCTGGACAACAATATAAACATAAAAGAAAAGAAAAACTCCTAATATTAGCTATGATTTTGATTTCTGTCCATTTATTCTGGAGCAGAGGGGATGCAACACAGAATGGTGTTGCATCCAAGAGCAACACAAAAATAAACTGACGTTATTCCCTAGACTATAGCCGCAAGCAGCAATCGTTGTGTTCTGCCGGCCAGGATGGTTTCCTGCTGACAGAACACAATAGCGCTGCGGGAGGGATTCCCCCATCAACACTGACTGTGTTAATGGGGGAAATCGAGCAATTTGCTCTCCTGCAACCCGAGGTTGCAGGAAAGAAAATCAAATCATCTATGGCTTGCCTACCTGTCATCTATTGAGCGCAGATCACGAGATTGCTAGTGCCTGGTGCAGGAGTGCAGAGAGCGCTCCATCACTTGGCATCCCGCTGCGTTAGCACACATTGACAACACTGTTGGATGGATATACATCCGTTGCAACAATTAATTTCTGCGGAACTCCTAGGGACTTCTCGCGGAACACTGGTAAAGAAAACCCAGAATTAATAGTTATCCGTAGATCTTAAAGATATTGTACAATCAGATTGTATTGTGTATGGCCAGCTTTAAGCAGAACTTCACTCTTACAATCAACATTGATGGTTTTAAAACCTTATGCTGCTAACATTAGTAAATAGATAAGAAAGTATATCATATTTACACTTTTTTTTTATATACTTCTTCAGTTACTTCCTGGTTTTCAGGCCTAGACAAATGATGTCATACTTTGCAGGAGTTTTCAGGAGGGGCTTTCTCAGCTAAGCACACCGTCCTGCCTGCATGCCTGAGCTAAGGGCAAATGGATTCCAGGAAGTAAATGCCACATGGATCGTCTGTACTTACGATGACCATAGCTAGAAATGCAGGGGGGACATGGATGAATGGATGGATGAATGAATGAATGAATGAATGGTTGGATGAATTTACTCTGAATATTAAAGAATTTATTAAATAGTATTTTGGTTGGTGGTGCTCAGATGCAGTGTAGTTTCAATTTAGTATATAGAAACAATAGATTGATTTTTTGTAATGCTTGTAGAACTGTTTTACAAAATAAACCAGCAGGAAGTGAGGAGAAGACCAAGAGGAAACTAAACGCCCTCTATTTGAAATATCATGAAGAAGATTATGATGAGCATACAGAGAAATAAGCAGAAATTGAACTAACCAGGAAGAATTAGATGAAAAACATTAAAAAAATAAATAGAAAGGTCAAAGAAGAGGACACAGCATTAGCCTTTTGCTTATTTTAGTTAGACGGTAATCTTACATTTGAACAAATGGTTGTGTAACAGATCTACATCGGGCTCCATAACGTAGTTATCAGTAAAAATAAGAATATCCATTTTTTTCTCACCTCTAACATTAACAGCCCCACAATCTCAGAAGCCACTTCTCTCTGCAGATCTCCAGACTCAACAAGCTCTATGCAGTGCTTATAGACTGCTAACCTCCGGCGAACAGCAACATCCTCTGTACATGGAGACCCTGGCAGGATATACAAGACAATTAGAGCTTGCAGGAAATAATTGACTGCTGACAGAATAAAATAAATATTAAAGTGTTACTAAACCTTTTCATGTTAAAAAAAAAAGAGTTACTAAACCCACAACAGTCAAATCAGTCTGTATATGCAGCGAAGCATGCTTGTTATACTCACTGTGCCACACTAAGGGGTTAATCCTCATTGTGTAAAAAGGCTGTTTGACCCTGTCTACTCTGATCCCCCCCTTCTTCCACTGTCCCCAATCCATCCCCTGATAAGACAGAGCCTTGGAGGCACTCTGCACATGCTCAGTTTGGTGTGTATTGCAAGTGAGTTTTTTTTTTCTTGGGGAGGGTGCATGTGATCAGCACTGTCCAGACAGAAGGTCAGGGGTCATGCAGCCTCATAGGACAGTCAGAGTAGAATGAAAACTCCTCCTACAAGCTTTAACCAGACACCAATAGAAGACACAAGGCTGCTATATACTGCCGATGAGAAAATGTATTTAGCAGTTAATATTTACTGTCAGAACTATGATAAGAATAGATATATTTCACAAATTTCAGATGGAGATGTAAGGTTGGATAGGCCTCAAAACAGCGATGAAGCTCAGGGCGATCACATTCATTTTTTAAACAGAACATCTTTTATCACCCTTGTTAGAGATCAATAATCAAGCTTGCTTACAGAACTGGAGATAGAAACAATGGTTTATGATTTACTCACATACCTGGGGTAATAAACAAACTGGCCTGATATTTACATGAAGGTGGAGTGTAAAGGCCTCAGGTGGATTCAGATAAACTTATAGGTTACAAATGTCTGCAAAGCTAGTTATTAAAACAGAGTTCCACCCAAAAGTGGAACTTCCGCTTATCTATCCCCCCCCCCAGGTGCCACATTTACCACCTTTGGGGGGAGTGGGTACCTGTTTTTGACAGGTACCCTAACCCCACTTCCGCTGGACCTCGCTGCAGTGAGGTCCATAAGAAGTCTGGCCCCCTCCTCCTCCCTCCCCTACTGTTGGGCCAGTATAAGAGCACAGCCACGGCCGGGTTCCCTTACTGGCAATGGCGGCAGCTGCACCAGACATCGCTGGACTCCAGGACAGGTAAGTGTCCTAATATCTGTAAGAGGAACCTACACAGGACCCCCTCCTCACCTCCCCCAGTCCCGCTGACCTGGAGAGTGGCCATCACCCACTAGGAGACATCGGGTCGCCGCATCACCGGTCTGGAACTTAGGAATCCCCAGCAGCTTCATCTCCAAAACGTACCTCATCAGGAGGTACATTTAGGAGCATTATAATTGGTCCGCACTGTCACACGGGCAGCGCTGACCAATCAGAACCCGCATTGCTCGTCCTGTCACTGCCGGTACAGCGGCAATATGATCTGTCAGTGCAGGGGATCGCCGGACTCCAGGTTAGCGGGACCGAGCAGGGAGTTTACCTTACAGATTTTTTGTAAAGGTGAACTTTCACTTTAACTTTATTTTTCTAAATTTTACCATCTTGGCGCTATATTAGCGAACCAGTTTTAAGTTTTAGGTAGTTTGACTCTCACTCCAACTGCAGAGGAGTAACTGTTGGCTACTCAAATCGCAGATGTTTTTGTCTGAAAATTAATTCTATATTATATGGTTTTTACATAGACTGGGAGAAATGAATCATTTCATTTCATTCATATTGCTGAGCAAAACCCATTAGCGAGTGTTGCAAATAATTTTTTTTTTTTTTTTTTTTTAATGCAAGATTTTGTTTTGTTTTTATGTCACCCATATCTAAGTATTTATTGTGAATACATGTCTTTTGAATAAATATATATCCCCCATTTAGTCTGTATTCATATCGCTTGGTAAGAAATATGATTGATAAAAAAAAAACTCGTTATAATTATCGTTCAGGAAATTATTCTCTAACGTATAACATTACTAAAATAATTGCATTTCCATGTTCTGTGTACTTTAACTTTAAGTGCCACATTTAAAATTTTAACCCTACCTATAACAGCGAACAAAAAAATCTTGCATTAAGTTAACATGTGGGGATATGTGCGCTGATATTTATTCTGAATAGCACCTCAACACACATATACTGTTTAATTAAAAAAAAAAAAAAAATCACCATAATACATAATGCACAGGTATCTGTATATTGTTGTGCGCTGCTTTGTCAAAAGTAGAATAGGTGGATTTGTTTGTTCATTAAAACGATGTCTTAGTACAGCACACCTCACTGCAAAAATGAGCATGTGTTAACATTCAGGTGAGGGGTTTGAATGGGCCTTTACGCAGTCACAGCTAATATCGCTGTTCATTTACCTGAATTTCTTATAGCTTTTGGAGGCTCTAATGGTGAAATAGATATGTGTGCGAGGTCCTGTGTCTGCACATGTACTGTGGCCATGATGTCTGGGTGTACCCCCCTTTTTCTTTTTTGTATTTATGTTACTGAACAGGCAACAGGAGATGCTGGAACATGCAAAGGTGGGTGGAAACACTCCAAACTCCCACATGGATAGGAATAAAGTCAGGTGCTATGGCAGGATATCAGACTTCTGGAGTATCTAAGCCAGGGGTGTCCAAAACTTCTGACCTTCCCAGGCCACATTGGAAGGAGAGGAATTGTCTTGAGCCACACAAAAAATACACTAACAATAAGGAGAGCTGATGAGCAGATCACAAGGCAATGATCACTGATCACTGTGCCTCAGCAATAAAACTTAATTTTTTTAATTATAAAAGTAAAAGAGAGCAACATAGTAACAGCAATATTTGATGCTGTTTTTATATCTAACTCATCAATATCTGGTTGGTTGGACGGAGTAGCGATTCTCAATGAATTTTCAAATTGCTCATCAGATATTTTAGTCCTAATTTTGCCCTTTTGTGTGCTTCATCCTTGAAAATAGTTGCTCGGTGCTGCCGAAAGTGGGAGATTTTTCTTTTGGACGATAAAACTTATAAAGGTCCAGTAAAGAGACACTGATAAATTTCTTTTCGGCCGCATGGGTTCACTTAAGCTCGTTTCACACTAATCCGAATCCAAAGTCGCGTGACTTTCAGT
Source organism: Lithobates clamitans (assembly GCA_037952925.1). NCBI lineage: Eukaryota > Metazoa > Chordata > Amphibia > Anura > Ranidae > Lithobates > Lithobates clamitans. Next base: position 679,154 of record JBBGZY010000301.1, on the reverse strand, counting down.
GCAACTTCAGGATACGACTTTGATGTGACATTTTACACTCTGTGCAATTGAAGTCGTATCAAAGTCAAACCAAAGTAGCGCAGGATCCTTTTCAAAAGTCTGAGCGACTTGTGTCGGATCAGATAAGACGGAAGTGTCACCAGCACACGAGGATCTCCAAAATTGGGTCCAAAATTGTAATCACATAGTATCAACAAAACTTATAGAAAGGACATTTCGGAGCCACGCAGGACCCCCTTCATCAGGCATGTGACGTCACATGGTTGATGAAGGCGGTCCTGCATGGCTCCGAAACGTCGTTTCTATCCATTTTTTTGATACTATGTGATTACAATTTTGGACCCAATTTTGGAGATCCTGGTGTGCTGGTGACACTTCCTTCTCATGATTGCAGTCGGTTCCAGCCGTTGGTCATTTCAGCACCCAATTTAAGATACAGCTGTTTGTGCAGGAAGCAGGGTTTGAAACAGGAAAATCTGGATGCCGCACACCGGATAAAGTTGAAAACATCTTCTTTATTGTAAAGCTTGGATCATAAAAAACAGGACAATCAGGCGGGTGGTACAGACACAGCTGACGCGTTTCGCGCTCTAGTTCGAGCGCTTACCCATAGCTCCTGTTTGTGCAGGAACCTGTGCGTTGGGAGTATTGCATTGGAGGATCAGATAAGACGGCTCTCGTAGGGAAACATTTAAATTGACATGTCATGCGACTCACAAGATGGATCCCATGTCACACCAGTGTGAACTGAGCCTAAATGTGAGGCTGGGTTCACACCATTGCGAATTGGATGCGGATATTCGCAATAGCAGGAGATTTTGACCAGCACTCTATGGAGCCGGTTCACAGATCTCTGCAGCGGGTCCGATGTGTTTTGCACAAAAACGCTGTGCGTCTTTTGGTCCGTTTCGGGTCCGAATTCAGCGCAAAATTTGGGCTGAAATCAGACCTGAAACGTTGAACCAGGACGCACCAGACCCCTGCTGTGAGACACATGCAGCTCATATGTGAACCTAGCCTAAACTTATTTTTACAAAAAAAGCACATAACATTTTTTTGTGTTGGGCCGCATTCATAGCCATCGTGGGCTGCAGGCTGGACGCCCCTGATCTAAGGCCCTTTTCATATGGGTGTTCCCGCAGTCTGTTTCTGACTTAAGATTACATGGATCAAAAACCAATTACAATGTAACCCTGATGTAAGCAGACCACCCATACACCTATATCTGCCTACATCCAGTCTATTCAGGTCCACTTTTACTGACCTGACCAGATGTGGGTGGATATTGGCACATTCGGCCATCCTTAGGATTGCGTGGGTTTGTTTTACCATCACAAAACCAAGGGTAAATAAAAATGGACGCAGATGTTACAAATTTCCTTTCTGATCCAACTCAGCGGGGGAGGGGTTGAGGATCCCCTGTTGTGATGGAACAGAGGGGCAGCCATATCAAAGTGCCTTAGGCATCATTCTCACGAGGCAGATCCGCTGCCTTGGAGTTTGCCAGCTCAGCGAGAGATCTCTCCGTTGATCTCCACTGAGCCAGCCGATGACAGGTCCCTCTCTGCTCACTGAGCAGGGAGGGGCTTGTCGAGCGCCACTGGTTACTATGAAGAGATTGGACGAAAATGGACAGCATGTCCCTTTTCATCAGATCTCACCCGATCCCCCAGGGACGGATGCGAATGTAAGGGCATCCGTCTGATTTTAGCGGATCGGACCGGGTCTGATGTCAGAGGACATGTCAACGCTTACATCCGTCGCTCCGTAGACTTGGAGCACCCGTTCAGGTCCGCCGACAAAACTGACAGGCGGACCTGAACGGTCCGACAGTGTGAAAGGGGCCTTACACAAATCAGAAGCGGACTCATCCCACCACACTCCACCTAAAACTAAAATGTTGCTTTAAGCTGAACTGACCCTATACTTCTACTTAGATCTTTCAAAGTATATCACAAAAGTCAGATCAGATGGAGATCTGTCTTTGTGTAGTCACCTTCCTTCTGTCTGTAGTCCCACATTCCGTCTGTGGGGCACCTGCACTAAACACAGCTTTCCGACTTAAGCAATTTATGGCAGTGTGGTAGGTAAAGTATTGGGGGCTTTTTTTTGGGGGGAGGATGTGATTCGGGGTGTTTTAGTGGGATATGTGCTATGTGATATCTTACAAAAAAAAAACAATAAAAATGATTTGATTGAAAAAAATAAAAAGTAGTGTGGGCCGAGGATGAATTCACTAGTGCAAGAAATGTTCTCATTGGCATCATCCCATAAATCTATTAATATATTGATGGGATGATGCCAATGACAATTTATAGCAGTAATTCTAGCCATACACTTGGCAGCCCTGTTGCTTTCCATCAGCTTTAAAGCATTTGTAAATGCCTCCATATACCCAGTGAAGTGATCAGCCTTAGATGATACCCAGAGATAAAACTAATCTTCCTACATAAGTTGTACATGTTTATCTGCAGCCATTCAAAGTGCATAATTTACACAACATCTCTCAGCTCTGAAAAGCAGGGGGTGGGGACCTGAAGATACATCAGCTGATTGGAGGGAACACATTTTACATTCTCATCACACACGTTCCTGGAATCAGTTCTCAAGGTTCCCGGGAGCTGCGGCGACCACCAACTGGATACATGACTGAATGTAAATGTTTGTCAGCAGGATCTTCAATTACTTCCAAACATTTTTTTTATTGAAGAAGAAATATCACATCACAAACAGTGTAGTGCAAAGTTTTGGAGCCATGCAGGACCCCTTCGTCAGGCATGTGATAGAGGCCCCCTTCATCATATGCCCGACGAAGGAGTCCTGCGTAGCTCCAAAACCATGCACTACACGGTTTGTAATGTGATCTTTCGTCAATAAAAAAATGTTTGAACGTAATTGAAGATCCTTGGTGTGCTGGCAAATATTTACATTCTGGTTGGAGGGAAGGGACACACCCCTTCACACAGGAACAGAGCTGAGGCTGTCAATCACAGGCTGTGTGCTGGAGCTCCCTTACGTGTCCCCTTTTTTCTCTTGGTGTCAGGAAAACTTGTCAGTAGTGACTCATGCCTACAGTATCCAATTCGCAAGACATTTTAAAATACGTTCATTTGAATGAGGCTGGTGCGTTGCATTCACTCCACATTGCCCAAAAAACGTGTGCGTTTTTTCTGGGCATTGCTGTGCGAATTGCAAGCACATTATCTTCTATGGGAACGTATCTGATTCGCAAATGCATTCTGCTGTGAACAGGATAAAATCCTGGCCTGATCCTGATGTAAACCTGATCAAAAACTGACGTGAAACGCTGAACAACTACTTTGTCAATTAGCTGTGAAAACGGAGCTTCAATCCGCACATGTGTGAACCCAGCCTAACACAAGTACACACTATAGTGGGATATGCTTTGTTCTGATTTCATGTCTGAGGTTTACAACCACTTTACCCACAGAAATCTTCCATCCATAACATGCATGTTAGAAAAACACTTTGAAAATATACCCCATGTATGTCAATACAGCATTCTGTGTGAACATGCAGTGTTGTGGTTTTTATACATATGTACTTACCTTTGAAAATACTGCGCAGTAGTGCTCCAGACTCTTTCCCCTTAATTGCGTGCTTTGTTATAATGGACACAAGCTAAGACAAGAAACAGTATTAAAAATATAAAATATACCTTTCTCCATTATTAACCATTGTGAAAAAACTGCATTCTTTCCAACCAAGCATTATTGGAATGGGGGAGCTAACTGGCAAATTGTAAGCTCATATCTAGACTACAGGGTCCTCCTATGGATGTATTGAAATTAGAGATTCAGAATTAGGGATACTAGTAATAACCTTTAGACAAATGTGTACAAAAACTGAGAACGGGCGACTCGTACGGGCATCGTAATGTACCTGTACATCGCGCCTTTCTGCCTGGTTCAGATGCGCGCCCCCCCCGCCCGTTGGTTCTGCTTTGATTGAACACAGCGGGACTTTAGCCTGGATCCCTACGCATCCCCATGAGTGTATGCTGTAACATGCCCCATGTGAATGAGGCTTATCAGCTTATAGTTGCTGCTTATTTCAGCCCGTCATTGATTTTGATAGGCCACTGGCAATGGGTAATAGGTAAACACTGCCCCCTCGTGGGTGTACAATATACTGTATATATACGTGTATGTGAATGAGGCCTAAGACTTCCCCCTAGTAGCATGGGTCAGAAAGATAGTAGTACATAGTTGCCAACAGTCCCAATTTGCCCGGGACATTCCCGGAAATCAGACCGATGTCCCGGTCCGAGCCTGAGGACATCGGGACTTTTGGCACTGACACCAGATGACCCTCCGCCTACCTCCTCCGATTGGTCAATACTAGTGAGCGGGGGCGTGGCTAGCTGAGGGTTATCACAACAGCCTGCCTAGAGTGGATCATTTTATGCGGGCACATGGAGAGGCAGCTGATGTCAGAGTGGGAGCCTGCAGCACCAGATAGGTTCTTCTCCTCCCTAGGTAGTAGACTTCCACAACAGGGTATTAGAGAAACCCTGACCTGGGCACTGATGGTAAAGGGGGACGTTAAAAGGTAAAGGTTTTTTTGTATCCAGCAGTCACTGGACTGTGAGAAATTGGGTTTAAAACTGCACTGTTATCACAGTCAAGACAGTACTACATGTCAGCTAACAGCACTCTTTTGCTTTTATCTTTTAGATAGAAGTTTAAAAAAAAATGTTGTTAGCTGACAAAGAGCTACACTGGCTTTCTGCAAAAAAAGTATCCCTAAAAATTATTCGGGAAATGTTGGCAACTATGGTAGTGCGGGGAGGTCAGGGGAAGGGGGAGGTCAGGGGGACGACAGCGGGAGGAGGAAGACGAGGAGGAGGGGGAGGGGGAGGAGGGGGAGGGGGAGGAGGGGGAGGGGGAGGAGGACAGCGGTGGGAGGAGGAGGGGTAGGGGGAGGAGAGGTAGGGGCAGGAGGACAGCGGTGGGAGGAGGAGGGGTAGGGGGAGGAGAGGTAGGGGCAGGAGGACAGGGGTAAGAGGAGGAGGACAGCGGTGGGAGGAGGAGGACAGCGGTAGGAGGAGGAGGAGGACAGCGGTGGGGGTAGGGGGAGGACAGCAGCACAGGTAAGTAGTAGAGGTAGGTGAGGAGGAGATTTGTATACCTCGACATCTTTGACGGTCTGCAGATACTTGTGAAGTCCCTCGGATTTCTTCTCAGCCGCCAGGGACAGGATCTTCTCCTCCATGGTGTGTGGTGGAGACCTCTGACAATAGAATACAATGGGGTCAGTACATCTCCATATCATCATATGACTGGACACTCAGAGCAATGACTCCATATATGTGTATACTGTACATACACTGACACCAAAGGAGGGACACTAGGAATATATATTATATATTAGTATATTGCACTCCTGTCATTCTCCTCTGTATACAAGACCAGTACACCGCACTCCTCACCTCACAACTTCTCCACAACTCCCCCTCAGATTACCAGTATGCACTGACACCGAATCTCCCGCGCCTGACGTCACTTCCGGCATCGTCCTGTCAGGGAGGAGGCTGTGTGTGTGAGGACTTCCTGTAATAGGTGGCCTCCCGCCGTCTCTACTCACTACATGTTTAGTAAAATTAGGCATACAGGGAAGTGTAGTACCCAAATCTTGTATGTGTTGGGCCAGTGGCGCAATGGATAACGCGTCTGACTACGGATCAGAAGATTCTAGGTTCGACTCCTGGCTGGCTCGTCCCATGTTTTTTCATTCTGCAATCAATTCTATTCTATTATAATTCTCTTCATTCCATGGAAAGTCGTTTCTATACAAAACAGAATGCACAGCACGTTCCATTATCTATAATGCTTTGGTTGCAATACTTCATTTATAATGCTTTAATTATGATGCTGCAGTTATAATATTTTAGTTATAATAACACTTCAATTTAATCCCTCTGATATAATCCTTCAGTTATAATAAAATATTTCAGTTATAATACTTTAGTTATAATACTTCAATTACAAAATTTCAGTTATAATACTTTAAATATAATACTCCGGTTATAATACTTCATTATTAATGATTTGGGTATAATACTGCGGTTATAATACTCTGGTTATAATTAGGGATGAGCCGAACACCCCCCGGTTCGGTTCGCACCAGAACCTGCGAACGGACCGAAAATTCGCACGAACGTTAGAACCCCATTGACGTCTATGGGACTCGAACGTTCGAAATCGAAAGTGCTCATTTTAAAGGCTAATTTGCATGGTATTGTCCTAAAAAGGGTTTGGGGACCCGGGTCCTACCCCAGGGGACATGTATCAATGCAAAAAAAACTTTTAAAAACGGCCGTTTTTCGGGAGCAGTGATTTTAATGATGCTTAAAGTAAAAAAAAAAAGTGAAATATTCCTTTAAATATCGTACCTGGGGGGTGTCTATAGTATGCCTGTAAAGTGACGCGTGTACCCCGTGTTTAGAACAGTTCCTGCACCAAATGTCATTTTTAAAGGAAAAAATCTCATTTAAAACTGCTTGCGGGTTTAATGTCATGTCGGGTCCTGGCAATATGGATGAAAATCAGTGAGACAAACGGCATGGGTACCCCCCAGTCCATTACCAGGCCCTTTGGGTCTTGTATGGATATTAAGGGGAACCCCGCACCCAAATTAAAATAAGGAAAGGCCCTATATACTCTGAACAGCAGTATACAGGCGGTGCAAACAAGACAGGGACTGTAGGTTTGTTGTTAAGTAGAATCTGTTTGTAATTTTGAACGGGTACATTTTTAACGTGTTTAGCTCCAGCCAAAAAATCTTTTTTAAGCTTTTTGGAAAACATAGGGAAGGGTTATCACCCCTGTGACATTTGTTTTGTTGTCTTTCCTCCTCTTCAGAAGATTTCACCTCACTTTTTTGTCCCAATGAAAAATGTTTTTTGAAAATTTGGGGTTTTTTGTGGAACAAGGATTGGGAGAAATGTTTTTCTCATATTAACTCTTACAGGAGAGAATTTCCCTTCTTAGGGGTAGATTTCATCTCACTTCCTGTTGTCTCCTTCCGTTTGCAAGTAGGAGTCGTTTGTAAGTTGGATGTTTGAAAGTAGGGTCCTGCCCTATATACTCAGCAGAAATTTGGGCCTTAGGTGTTGTTGTGGCCACAACACTGTAAGCCCTCACAGGGCCCTGCTGTGAAATATTAGATCAAGAATTGTAATTACATGCCCCTGTTGAACAGAGGCAGAAAAATTGGGCCTTTGGTGGTGGTGGTGCCACAACACTGTAAGTCCTCACTCGCTCTTGGTGGGTGCAGAAATGAGCCCTGCTGTGAAATATTAGATCAAGAATTGTAATTACATGCCGGGGCTGAGAAATTAGGCCTTAGGCACTGGTGCTGGTGCCACAACACTGCATCCCCTCACAGACACTCTAGTTGGAACGCAGGAACGAGCCCTGCTGCAAAATATTGCATCAAAAATTGTAATTACACGCCCCTGTTAAACAGGGGCTGAAAAATTGGGCCTTAGGCACTGGTGGTGGCGCCCAGAACCAAAAATGTTCTTACAAGCTATCCGCGTGATCATTGAGGAGGAAGAGGATAATTACTCAGGATAGTCACTCAGCATCAGCATAGGCAGTCTTTGAAGGGATCTGAGATTTCAAAAAAAATTATTCGGTTACATCAGCATCAGATGCTTGGTAGCTGGTGGTGATCCAAGACTGATTCATTTTTATGAAGGTCAGTCGATCGACCGAGTCGGTGGACAGACGCACCCTGTGATCGGTTACCACGCCTCCAGCAGCACTGAATGTGCGTTCCGAAAGAACGCTGGATGCAGGACAGGCCAGTAGCTCAATTGCATACTGTGCAAGCTCTGGCCAGTGATCCATCCTCAAAACCCAGTAACCCAGAGGATTTTCGGTGGGAAAGGTGTCCAAGTCAGATCTTGCCCCTAGGTATTCCTGCACCATGTAAAACAGACGCTGGCGATGGTTGCTGGAACCGATCATACTTTGGGGCTGCGGACCAAAAAATTGTCTGAACGCATCGGTCAGACGGCCACCTTCTCCACCGCTCCTTCTTTGACTGACCGAAGCCTCAGCAACACGTTGTCCAGAAACAGGAGTTTGTAACCTCCCAGTCTCTGGGAACGCGTTGCACAGACCTTTCTGCAAGGCCTCCCGAAGATGTTTCATCCTCTGCTCCCTCTGCGATGGCAAGATAAGGTCCGCAACCTTACGCTTGTAACGTGGATCAAGGAGGGTTGCCAGCCAGTATTGGTCCTTCTCCTTGATACCACGAATACGAGGATCCTTACGCAGGCTTTGCAGGATCAGGGAGGCCATGCAGCGTAGGTTTGCTGAGGCATTCGGTCCGGAGTCTTCTGGGTCAGTAAGGACGACATGGTCCGCAGCCACCTCCTCCCAGCCACGTACAAGTCCATGTTTTTCTTGGGACTGATCCCTTAAAGACTGCTGCTGATGCTGAGTGCCAGGCTCCACCTCCATACTGACACAATCTTCCTCCTCCTCCTCCTCCTTCTCCTCGTCCTCTTCCTGTGTGATCGGCGGGCACGAAGGAACACTGTCTGGATAAAGGGGGCCTTGAGAGCTAAGGAAGTCCTCCTCTTCCTGCCTCTGTTCTGCCTCAAGTGCCCTGTCCATTATTCCACGCAGCGTGTGCTCCATCAGGTGGACAAGGGGGACAGTGTCACTGATGCATGCACTGTCACTGCTCACCATCCTCGTGGCCTCCTCAAATGGTGACAGGACAGTGCATGCATCCCTGATCATGGCCCACTGGCGTGGGGAAAAAAAAACAAGCTCCCCTGACCCTGTCCTGGTGCCATAGTCGCACAGGTACTCATTGATGGCCCTCTGCTGCGTGTGCAGCCGCTGCAGCATGGCCAACGTTGAGTTCCACCTGGTGGGCATGTCACAGATTAGGCGGTTCCTGGCCAGGTTAAAATTCTTTTGGAGGTCCGCCAGCCGAGCACTGGCATTATATGACTGGCGGAAATGCACACAGACTTTTCTGGCCTGCCTCAGGACATCCTGTAAGCCCGGGTACCTGCCCAAGAACTGCTGCACCACCAAGTTAAGGACGTGAGCCAAACAGGGCACATGAGTCATTTGTCCCTGTCGGAGGGCAGAGAGGAGGTTGGTGCCATTGTCGCAAACCACCATTCCTGCCTTAAGTTGACGTGGCGTCAACCACCTCTGAACCTGCCCCTGCAGAGCTGACAGAACCTCTGCCCCAGTGTGGCTCCTGTCCCCCAAGCACGGCTACGGAGCACCGCTGGTTTCGAGGACAAAGCACAGGAAGAGGCCATGGAGGAAGAAGAAGAGGAGGGGGTGGAGGAGAGAGGTGTGTCACAATTATTAGCATTTTGGAGGCGTGGTGGCAGAACAACCTCCAACACTACTGCACCTTGTCCTGCATCCTTCCCAGCTGCCAGCAGAGTCACCCAATGCGCCATTAAACTTAGGTAACGTCCCTGTCCATGCCTGCTGGACCATGAGTCAGCGGTAATATGCACCTTACCGCTGACCGCCCTGTCCAGCGAGGCACGGACATTGCCTTCCACATGCCGGTAGAGAGCCGGAATCGCCTTCCGTGAGAAAAAGTGGCGTTTGGGTACCTGCCACTGAGGAACCGCACATTCCACAAACTCACGGAAGGGGGCAGAGTCTACCAACTGAAAAGGCAGCAGTTGAAGTGCTAGCAATTTTGCCAAGCTAGCATTCAACCGCTGGGCATGTGGATGGCTGGGAGCAAACTTCTCTCGGCGGTGCAGCAGCTGGGGCAGGGAAACTTGCCTGGTACAATCTGACGTCGGTGTACCAAAAGCAGATTGCCCACAAGTACTTGGCTGTGACACACCTAATTCTACACCTTCATTCCTCTCAGTGCAGGTCTCAGAGAGGACTGAAGGTAAGTGGGGTTGGAGATCTCAGCTGATGAGGAGCAAGGAGAGGTCCTCTTTGTTCTTTGGTGTGGGTCTTTTAGATACGCTTGCCAACGAACTGCATGGCAGGTCAACATATGTCTGGTCAAGCATGTGGTACCCAAGCGGGAGATGTTTTGGCCACGCGAGATACGCTTGAGACATATGTTGCAAATAGCAGCAGTGCGATCTGATGCACTCGTCTCAAAAAAGGCCCACACCAAAGAACTTTTTGAATAACGCGCAGAGACTGCAGCGCCCTGCACATGTGGAGCTTTGGGGTGTGATGCAGTCAATGTGCTGCCCTTAGGCTGGCCCCTGGAGGGCATCCTGCCTCGTTGGTGATGTGCAGCCTCCTCCTCCTCCTCTCTCTTATCAGGCACCCACGTTGAGTCAGTGACCTCATCATCCCCTCCCTCCTCATCACTGGAGCAAACCTGGCAGTATGCTGCAGCAGGGGGAGCATGACTGCCAGATTGCTGTCCTTCTTGGGCACCCCCTCTGTCCGTGCTCATGTTACTGCCTTCATCGAGCTCAGTATCATCATCAGAGCCTTCCAAACGCTGGGCATCCTCCTGGAGCATGTACCCAATACTGTGGTCAAACAGTTCGAGGGACTCCTCAGGAGGACATGGTGGGGCTAGGGAAGGAGTCACTGATGACATTGAGCCGAGGGAAGAGGCCGCTGCTTTGCCAGACAAAGTACCCTGGGCATGGGGGAGAGAGGAGGATGAGGGCGGCTTGGTCATCCACTCGACCAAGTCTTCCGCATGTTGCGGCTCAACACGGCCAGCTGCCGAAAAAAATTCCTAGCGTGTCCCACGGCCACGTGCTGATGAGGATGCACCGTCTCCACGACCAGCACTAGACACAGAGCCTGCTTGCCCTCTCTTATTGGCTTGTGACTGTCTGCCTCTCCTTCTTGGCCTTCCAGACATACTAATGGCCTGTAGCTGCACTAAGCTGGGATATATATATATATATATATATATTTACTGATACTGCAGCTAGCAAAATCAACTGCCTGCCTGTAGTATGAGAACACCACCAACCTTCTACAGGTAGCTTTAGCTGAACACTGTGCAGAGCTCGCAAAAAAATAACTTGTAGTTTTAGCTGAACACTGTGAGCAGGACGCACTGCACTAACTGTAAATAGTCTAGCTGCCTGACCGTGGTACTAATAGGATCAAAAGAACACCAGCAATTTTCTTCAGGTAGCTTTATATACTGTAACAAGACAAGCCTGCCTGTCAGTAGGAAGATAACAGGAACGGATCTAGCTAAACTGAATACAGTATATATATATATTATTATTATATATATATATATATATATATATATATATATGTATATATATATATATATATATATATATATATATATATGCAACACCTGGGATGCATATATATACACAATACACTGTAAGTGCAGCTAACTCACTGACTGTCCTGCCTAATCTATCTAACTCAAATGAACTGACACTGTCTCTCTCTCTCTCTATCTCTCAGCACACTGGAACACACTACACAGGGCCGCCGTGCAGGCGGCCTTATATAGTGTGGGACATGTTCTAAACCCCCTGAGCCATAATTGGCCAAAGCCACCCTGGCTTTGGCCAATTACAGCTCTCTCTACTGACGGCGCTGTGATTGGCCAAGCATGCGGGTCATAGTGCATACTTGGCCAATCATCAGCTAGCAATGCACTGCGATGCCGCAGTGAATTATGGGCCGTGACGGGCCACATGAATTTGGTGCGAACAGCCCATATTGTTCGCTATTCGGCGAACGGGCGAACAGACGATGCTCATCCCTAGTTATAATAATACATTATTAATGCTTCAGTTATAATGCTTAGTTATACTGCTCCGGTTATAATACTGTGGTTATAATACTCCTCTTATAATGCTTTGACTATAATACTTCAGTTATAATACTCCGGTTATAATACTCCTGTTATAATGCTTCGGTTATAATGCTCTGGTTATAATGCTTTGGCTATAATACTTCAGTTATAATGCTCTGGTTATAATAGTTTGGTTATAATACTCCAGTTATAATACTCCAGTTATAATGCTTTGGCTATAATATTTCAGTTATAACACTCCAGTTATAATACTCCAGTTATAATAGTTTGGTTATAATACTCCAGTTATATTGCTTCGTTATAATACACCGGTTATAATGCTTTGGCTAAAATACTTCAGTTGTAATACTCCGGTTATAATGCTTTGGTTATAATACTCTGGTTAGAATGCTCCGGTTATAATACTCCAGTTAAAATGATTTGGCTATAATACTTCAGTTATAATGCTCCGGTTGTAATAGTTTGGTTATAATACTCCAGTTATAATGCTTTGGCTATAATATTTCAGTTATAACACTCCGGTTATAATACTCCGGTTATAATACTTCAGTTATAATACTCCTATTATAATGCTCTGGTTATAATACTCCAGTTATAATGCTTTGGATATAATACTCTGGGTATAATGCTTCATTATAATGTTTCGGTTATAATACTCTGGTGATAATACTCCAGTTATAATGCTTTGGCTATAATACTTCAGTTATAATACTCCGGTTATAATGCTTCAGTTATAATACTCTGGTTAGAATACTCCAGTTATAATACTCCAGTAAAAATGATTTGGCTATAATACTCCAGTTATAATGCTTCGTTATAATGCTTCAGTTATAATATTGTGGTTATAATACTCCGGTTATAATGCTTTGGCTAAAATACTTCAGTTGTAATACTCCGGTTATAATGCTTTGGTTATAATACTCTGGTTAGAATGCTCCGGTTATAATACTCCAGTTAAAATGATTTGGCTATAATACTTCAGTTATAATGCTCCGGTTGTAATAGTTTGGTTATAATACTCCAGTTATAATTCTTTGGCTATAATATTTCAGTTATAACACTCCAGTTATAATACTCCGGTTATGATACTTTAGTTATAATACTCCCATTATAATGCTCTGGTTATAATACTCCAGTTATAATGCTTTGGATATAATACTCTTGTTATAATGCTTCATTATAATGCTTTGGTTATAATACTCTGGTTATAATACTCCAGTTATAATGCTTTGGCTATAATACTTCAGTTATAATACTCTGGTTATAATACTCCGGTTTATAATGCTTCAGTTATAATACTCTGGTTAGAATACTCCAGTTATAATACTCCAGTAAAAATGATTTGGCTACAATACTTCAGTTATAATGCTCCTGTTATAATAGTTTGTTTATAATACTCCGGTTATAATACTCCAGTTATAATGCTTTGGCTATAATATTTCAGTTATAACACTCCAGTTATAACGCTCCAGTTATAATACTCCGGTTATAATACTTCAGTTATAATACTCCAGTTTTAATGCTCTCGTTATAATAGTTTGGTTATAATACTCCAGTTATAACGCTCCGGTTATAATGCTTTGGTTATAATGCTTTAGTTATAATACTCTGGTTAGAATACTCCAGTTATAATACTCCAGTTAAAATGATTTGGCTACAATACTTCAGTTATAATGTTCCGGTTATAATAATTTGGTTATAATACTCCGGTTATAATACTCCAGGTTTAATGCTCTCGTTATAATAGTTTGGTTATAATACTCCAGTTATAATGATCCGGTTATAATGCTTTGGTTATAATGCTTCGGTTATAATACTCTGGTTAGAAGGCTCCAGTTATAATGCTTTGGTTATAATACTTTAGTATTATTTATGGGGTGTATAGTATAGGGGGTGTATGTATGTATAGGGGGTGTATATAGTATAGGGTGTGTATAGTATAGGGGGTGTGTGTATGTATAGGGGGTGTGTGTATGTATAGGGGGTGTGTGTATGTATAGGGGGTGTGTGTATGTATAGGGGGTGTGTGTATGTATAGGGGGTGTGTGTATGTATAGGGGGCCTAAAAGAAAATAGTGTGTACATCTCACACATTGCCAGTGACTGGAGCTGTATTGTCTGCTATTCATATGACCCTAGACTGTCACTGGGAGTGTTTGAACAGTGTGGGGCCAGTGGCGCAATGGATAACGCGTCTGACTACGGATCAGAAGATTCTAGGTTCGACTCCTGGCTGGCTCGCATACATTTTTTATTCTTTTTTAAGGCTTCAATCAGTTCTAAAACCGGTATTATCAGGAATGAATGTGCTGGAGGTCACTCCCACTTCCTTGTTCACATTTACTTCTATGAGCTCTTTATACCGTACTTTATTAGCCTGACACTGTCACTATGGCAACGACTAAGCATCCTATTCTCTCACACAACTTAACCCCTTGTCTATGGGACACTTTTTTCATTATTGTTTTGCTGACTTTATTTCCGCTTTAAGGGACGGTTCACACCACAAAACCGCACTCCACATCCGTTTTTTTTTTATTACATTCCAGATGCTTTTTTTTTTTTTTTTTTTAACTGTACTGGGGTCTGGTGCATTTTTTATGCTTTTTTTGATGCTTTCCAGTGCATTCCAGTTTTATTACGTTCCAGTATAGTCCAGTGCAGGAAAAATGCAGCATGTTTTATGATTTTTTTCTGGAACGCCCTGGAACTGACTGCACTGGTGTGAACGAAGCCATTGGAAACCATATAACCTACTTTCCATGCATTTTTGATGCAAAAAAAAAACGCACCGAACTGCATGTGGTGTGAACTGGCCCCCCCATCTATGCGTCCGGCCCCTAATCTACATACAGTGCGCCGGATGCATGATTTCAATGGGGCGGGGGGGGGGCTTTATTTTTTTTAAGCACGTAATTAGAGCCAGGGGCCCACCCAGTTGTGTGCCAATAGCAAATGAATATTTGCTATTGTATCACTGATTCTCCTCCCAGCCAATCAGGAAGTGGGTCATGAGACCGGTTTCACGATTGGACGAAAGGAGAAGCGATCTTATTGGCCAAGGGGGAGGAGGGGAGGAGTCGCACGGCCGGAGGAGAAGCAGGGGAAGACCGGCCGACCTACCAGCCACCACAATGGCTCACCCGTAGCGGCTCAACCATCCAGCACTTCCCGGCTCGGACAGGGGAGGGAGGAGGAGGGGAGATCAGAGTCATCCCGGGCAGGACATCTGCCTCCTATCTGGAATGAGGGGGGGTGTTCCCGATATTCCCTGCATTCCTTGGATTCATGTCTGTCTCCGGGGGGTGACGTTGGTTTGCCGCCCCCCCCCCCACCGGCCGACACTGGTGGAGCTGTCTGTCAAATACAACATGGCCAGATAAAATTACCATGGACATGAAGGAAGGCATTGTGGTTGCAGCACATAAATGAATCCCTGCAGTCACCATGTTCGGTTTTAAGTGGGTGGTCGGGGGGGGGGGGTAAAAACATAGATCGACCACCTGTTTTTACTGCCCTTTGCTGCCAATATAATTTAAGACTTAGTCATTTAAACTAAATTATAACTAAAGGCAAAACTTTTATTTTTTTTTTATTTTAGATAGAGGGGAGAGAGATTTGAACAGCTGCTAGGTTGTTACCAGAGCAGGGATAGAGAGAAGGTCTAAATCAGCATGAAAATAAACAAATACTCCTCCGCTTGAGAAGTGGCTGTGCGGCTGGTAAAATCGCATGTCTCCACTGGTTCAGCCACCACATCGGCTGTGCTGCCACTCTCAACAGGTCAGGGAAACCCAAGTGGAACTCTATGAAGAAAGGAACAGAGGGCGCACCAGCCTAGCACATTACCTTTGCGACAAATTATTGTTAAAACACAAATGGATGAATATGTCCATAGTCCACCAGATGCTCCACCCAGCATGATCTGCTGGCAAGTACCCATTGTGGAACGAAGAGTCCAAAAAAATCTGACATGTTTCGAGGGATGTCCCCTCTTCCTCAGCTCTGAGGAAGAGGGGACATCCCTCAAAACTGCTCCTTTCTGCATATAGAGGTTTAGGGAGACGGCTGGGGGAATTTTTGGTTCTACAGTGAACATGTACCTTAAACCTAGACCAAATGAATCTCCACTCGCTGGCACTGAGTGACATATTGACCTGAGGAAGAGGGGACATTCCTCGAAACGTGTCAGATTTTTTTGGACTCTTCACTCCACAATTGGTCCTTGCCAGCAGATCATGCTGGGTGGAGCATCTGGTGGACTATATATTTTGCTAGACATATTCATCTGTTTGTGAGTATAATTTATACATAATCTAACAATAAATTGTCACTAAGGTAATGTGCTAGGCTGGTGCGCCCTCTGTTACTTTCTTCATAGGGGGAAGGTCTTCCTGTGGGGACACTAGTACCAGTGTTCTGGTGACAACCAGGGATTCCCTCATTTTTGAAGGGATTTCCTCTCATTTCCTGTTTTTACTATGGGACAGGACGCAAAGGGAAATCTCTACAATGAGGCACAGAGGGCAAATTAAAAAAAAAAGAAAAACTGACAGGTTATAACCCTTCTTTACTCTACCCAAAATGAAAATAACGTTTTTCTTATAGTTGTACTTTTAGAGCTTCATTCCGACAGGCGAATATGGGGGGCTAGACTGCAGCATTCAAATATGGCTAAGCTCTACAGTTGTATGGGAAGCCAACACTCTGAGCTATAACCCCCATGGCCACTCTGTGGTCCTAGATGCAGAATTCATCTAGAACTAATCGAATTTAACTGCTTGGATGAATGGCTCCATGCAAACAGCAGCGACGTGGGCCATTTATTCATGCAGGGTACAAAACTGGCTGCAGCTGTTTGGGGGTAGTTTCTCCTCTGGCAAGAATTGCCAGTTCTCACTGGCAACTACCCGTTTGGATGAGGCCAAATGTAAATGTTCACCCCCAAAACCAAAATTCACCCGGGCCCCCTGAACTTGGTCTGCCAACTGCCCCTTCTTGCATATAGAGCACATATGTTAAACACAAGGCCCACGGGCTGAATGCGGCCCTCCAGGCCTTGTCTTGTGGCCCTAATACCAGATTTGGAGCCGCATTGCGCTGGAACTCTATTTCGCCACCTCTGGCACTCACCCTCTGCTCCAGCTCCCCAACGTCACTTGTTCTCAGGAACTAACAGATCCCCGCAAGCACGCATGGCAGGGCATGGTGGAGAGAGCTCTCCAGAAACTGAGAGAGAGAATGATCTCCCTGCAAGGCGAGACAGGGTGGCCTACATATGGGAGGTACTAAAGCTGGGTCAGGTAGGAGAGAGAGACATGATGAAACTTTAGGAGGGGTGGAGTTGGGATTCCACGCTGTGCATAGTGCACCCACAAAGCCTGCACTCTGTACACAGCACACCCCTGAACTCTGCAATCTGTACGTAACACACTTCTGAACCATGCACTCTGTACACAGCATACCCCTGAACTCTGCAATCTGTACGTAACACACTCCTGAACCATGCACTCTGTACACAGCACACCCCTGAACTATGCAATCTGTACGTAACACACTCCTGAACCCTGCACTCTGTGCATGACGCACTCCTGAACCCTGCTCTCTGTACGTAATGCTCTCCTATTCTCTGCACTTTGTATGTAACGCACTCCTGAACCCTGAAATCTATGCATAATGCACTCCTGAACTCTGCACTCTGTTCTTAGCACACCCCAGATACAACCGGCCCTTTGAGGGCAACCATACTGAGGATGTGGCCTGCAATGAAATTGAGTTTGACACCCCTGATATAGAGGGTTAGGGAGATGGCTGGGGGAATTTTTGGTTCTAGAGTGAACATGTACCTTAAACCTAGACCAAAAATTAATCTCCACTTGCTGGAGCTGAGTGAGATCTTCACCAATTCTTCTTCTGGGTAGGGGATCTTCAGCCATCTTCATTGGTTAGACTGATGTAATTCCCACACATGTACATGGGAAGTCTTCATTCTGGCATCAATGCACAGCTTGGTGTACATTATACCAAGGATTATGAATACTCAGGTAGGTTTATTTTATTGCTGAACAGACATAACATGTCATACTTCTGTAATAAAAAGCCTACTGGTTATTTTTTTTTCTCAAAAATAGGAGTTGTGTAAAGCAAATTTTTAGGTAGCATCAGGTACTGCTGCACACTGTATAAAGCTCCAGTGTTAGTTAATAGTCAATACTTTGTAGAACCAACTTTCACTGCAATTACAGCTGCAAGTCTTTTTGGGATGTCTCTACCAGCTTTGCACATCTAGAGAGTGACATTTTTGCCCATTCTTCTTTGCAAGATAGCTCAAGCTCTGTCAGATTGGATGGAGAGCATCTGTGAACAGCAATTTTCAAGTCTTGCCACAGATTCTCAATTGGATTTAGGTTTGGACTTTGACTGGGTCATTCTAACACATGAATATGAATTGATTTAAACCATTCCATTGTAGCTCTGGCTGTATATTTAGGGTCGTTGTCCTGCTGGAAAGTGAACCTCCGCCCCAGTCTCAAGTCTTTTGCAGACTCTAACAGGTTTTCTTCTAAGATTTCAATGTATTAGGCTCCATCCATCTTCCCATCAACTCTGACCAACCTCCCTGCCCCTGCTGAAGAAAAGCATCCACACAACACAATGCTGCCACCACCATGTTTCACGGTGGGGATGGTGTGTTCAAGGTGATGTGCAGTGTTAGTTTTCCACCACACATAACATTTTGCTTTTTCAGCCAAAAAGTTCAATTTTGGCCTCATCTGACCAGAGCACCTTCTTCCACATGTTTGCTGTGTCCCCCACATGGCTTCTTGCAAACTGCAAATGGGACTCCTTATGGCTTTCTTTCAACAATGACTTTCTTCTTACCACTCTTCCATAAAGGGCAGATTTGTGGAGAGCACGACTAATAGTTGTCCTGTGGACAGATTCTCCCACCTGAGCTGTGGATCTGCATCTCCTCCAGAATTAGGATGGGTCTCTTGGTGGCTTCTCTGATGAATGCTCTCCTTGTCAGTTTAGGTGGACGGCCATGTCTTGGTAGGTTTGCAGTTGTGCCATACTCTTTCTATTTCCAGATGATGGATTGAACAGTGCTCTGTGAGATGTTTGAAGCTTGGAATATTTTTCTATAACCTAACCCTGCTTTAAACTTCTCCACAACTTTATCCCCGACCTGTCTGGTGTGTTCATTGGCTTTCATGATGCTGTTTGTTTACTAAGGTTCCCTAACGAACCTCTGAGGGCTTCACAGAACAGCTGTATTTATACTGAGATTAAATTACATACAGGTGGACTCTATTTACTAATTAGGTGACTTCTGAAGGCAATTGGTTCCACTAGATTTTAGTTAGGGGTATGAGAGTAAGGCCCCTTTCACACGAGGCGGACTCTGCTTCCACGGAGCCCGCCTCGGTCCGCCGGCTTAGCGGGAGATCTCTCCGTTGATCTCCGCTGAGCCGGCGGATGACAGGTCCCTCTCTGCTCACTAAGCAGGGAGGGGCTTGTCAGGCGCCGCTGCCGCCTATGGAGGGATAGGATGAAAACGGACAGCATGTCCGTTTTCATCAGATCTCCCCCGATTTGATCCGCCAGTGACGGACCTGGACGTAGGGCCATCCATCTGCTTTTAGCGGATCAGGCCGGGTCGGATGTCAGCGGACATGTCTCTGCTGACATCCGTCGCTCCATAGGCTAACATGGAGCGCTCGTTCAGGTCCGCCGTCAAAACTGACAGGCGGACCTCAACGGTCCGATTGTGTGAAAGGGGCCTAAAGGGGGCTGAATACAAATGCACGCCACACTTTTCAGATATTTATTTGTAAAAAAAATTTGAAAACCATTTATCATTTTCCTTCACAATTATGTGCCACTTTGTGTTAGTCTATCACATAAAATGCAAACAAAATATTTTTATGTTTTTGGTTGTAACATGACAAAATGTGGAAAAGGGGCTTTTCAAGGTACTGTAGATCAGTGGTTCTCAACCGTGTCCTCAAGTACCCCCAACAGGCCATGTTTGCAGGTCTTCCTTCATCTTGCACGGGTGCTTTAAATCACAGTCAATAGTATTTTGGAAAGCTATTTTATCTAAGAGAAATTCCCAATACATGGCCTGTTGGCGGTACCTGAGGACAGGGTTGAGGACCACTGCTGTAGATCACCTGGGGGGGAAATGTTTTTTTCTCAACAAAAGTGGAGTTACTCTTAAATATGTACTTGTTATTATGCGTTTCCCTGTTTGATATAGAACTCGCCCATACTGAGTGCCTGTAGAAGAGGAATATCTCTGAGAGACACATTGAGAAATCACATGATATAATAATTTAAATAACATATATTACTGTTATAATAGCTAATAAATTTTGCATGGGGATATACAGTATACAGGCAGTCCCCGGGTTACAAACAAGATCGTGTCTGTAGGTTTGTTCTGAAGATGAATCTGTGTGTAAGTCGGAACAGGTACATTTTTTAAGTGTAGCTCCAGCCAAAAAAACTCTTTTTAAGCTTTATGGATAGCATGGGAAAGGGTTATAACGATAATTCTCCCGCTCTACAAGACTCTGGTCCGGCCGCACCTGGAGTATGCTGTCCAGTTCTGGGCACCAGTCCTCAGGAAGGATGTACTGGAAATGGAGCGAGTACAAAGAAGGGCAACAAAGCTAATAGAGTGTCTGGAGGATCTTAGTTATGAGGAAAGGTTGCGAGCACTGAACTTATTCTCTCTGGAGAAGAGACACTTGAGAGGGGATATGATTTCAAATTACAAATACCGTACTGGTGACCCCACAATAGGGATAAAACTTTTTCGTAGTAGAGAGTTTAACAAGACACGTGGCCACTCATTAAAATTAGAAGAAAAGAGGTTTAACCTTAAACTATGTAGAGGGTTCTTTACTGTAAGAGTGGCAAGGATGTGGAATTCCCTTCCACAGGCGGTGGTTTCAGCGGGGAGAATCAATAGTTTCAAGAAACTATTAGATAAGCACCTGAACGACCGCAACATACAGGGATATACAATGTAATACTGACATATAATCACACACATAGGTTGGACTTGATGGACTTGTGTCTTTTTTCAACCTCACCTACTATGTAACTATGTAACTTTCTGTCCCAATGACAATTGGATTTTGAAAATTTTGGGTTGTTGTGGAAACAAGGATTTGCGATAAAGCTTCAGTGAAGGTACCCTTTTCCCACAATAACTCTTACAGGAGAGAATTTCCCTTCCTAGGGGTAGATTTCCTCTCACTTCCTGTTGTCTCCTTCCGTTTGTAAGTAGGAGTCGTTTGTAAGTCGGATGTTTGTAACTAGGGGACCGACCTGTATTCAACTAAAGGCTTACCAATGATACTATGACTCTCAGTGTAAAATGTTTTAAAATAAGGCTTTTAAAGGATATTAACCACTTGCCAACCGCCGCATGTACATATACGTCGTCAGAATGGCACGGCTGGGCAAATGGGCGTACAGGTACGTCCCTTTGAATTTGCCGCTGTGTGGTCACGTGCGCGCCGCCAGCGGTGCGCGGCCCTGCCGGGAGCTCCGTGAGTCGGGTCGCGGGTCCCGCGGACTCGATCGCCGTGGGGATACCCGCAATCGTCTCACGGAGCTGAAGAACGGGGAGATACTATTGTAAACAAGCATCTCCCCGTTCTGCCTAGTGACACTGTCAAAGATCTCTGCTCCCTGTGATCGGAAGCTATGATCAGTGAAGTGCTGTTCGTAGTCCATCCCCCTAACAGTTAGAAACACTCCCCAGGACACACCTAACCCCTCCTTAGCCCCCTAGTGGTTAACCCCTTCACTGCCAGTGTCATTTTTACAGTAATCAATGCAATTTTATAGGACTGATCACTGTATAAATGACAATGGTCCCAAAAATGTGTCAAAAGTGTCCGATGTGTCCGCCATAACGTCACAGTCCCGATAAAAATCGCAGATCGCCGCCATTACTAGTAAAAAAAAAAAAATTATTAATAAAAATGCCATAAAACCAAGCCCTATTTTGTAGACGCTATAACTTTTGCGCAAACCAATCAATAAACGCTTATTGCGATTTTTTTTTTTTACCAAATAATGTGTTTTCTTCAAAATTGACGCTCTATTTTTGTTTATAGCGCAAAAAATAAAAACCGCAGAGGTGATCAAATACCGCCAAAAGAAAGCTCTATTTGTGGGAAAAAGAGGACGTCAATTTTGTTTGGGAGCCACGTCGCACGACCGCGCAATTGTCAGTTAAAGCGACGCAGTGCCGAATCACAAAAAGTGCTCTGGTCTTTGGCCAGTGAAATGGTCCGGGGCTTAAGTGGTTAAAAAAGATATACATTTTTATTACTTTTATGTTGTAGTACTATTGTTTGGCATAACGTGCATGCGGTGCCATATTGAGCCCACTCACTTCCTTTGTTTGAATTGCTTTGTTCATTGTAGTTCAGTTTTAAGGGCTGATTCACACTTTAGTGATCTATTGTGGCGTGTTAATAAGTGTTGCCTAGTCTTTTATTTAAATTTTTTTTAAGCATGCAGTCCACCACAATGTATTGTATATAGTTTTTGCACTGCGTTTCCTTCATTCAGCTGTAAAGTGCATTCCATTACTAATCACAATGAATGGAACCCCAATGCACGGCACATGTAGAGGTGTTGCAGGAACTGACACATTGCTGCAATCCACAAATGTGAATGGGATCTAAAGTTTAAACACAAATATGTGACCGGTCACACACACAAAAAAAAAAATAATAAAAAGATTGTGCAGAAATGTTTGAAGTTAGCTGGGTGAGGAAGAGTTAAATTTTTTCTTAGCAGTAGGGCCAGTGGCGCAATGGATAACGCGTCTGACTACGGATCAGAAGATTCTAGGTTCGACTCCTGGCTGGCTCGAAACTTTTTTTTTTTTTTTTTAAGGCTCCACTTTGCAAGCAATCTTTAACCTATAATACTAGTATATACTTACACTGCCCCCATTATTACACTAATGTTAAAAAAAAGGGGGGAGGGAGGGAGAAAAAAAAAAAAGGGGAAACAAAAAAAAAGGAGAAAAAAAAAATAGAAATGATGGGAAAATATCTGCTCCGCCAGTGCATTCCATTATACATTCAATTTTTTCTTTTGAGTTTGCCTGGTGTTATTAGTAAATTGTTAAAAAGCGTTCCAAAGAACCACTTATCAATTCATTATTTTTTTTTCTGGGAGAGGCACCCCCTGGGGGTCATCACTGTCTTAGTACATTATTGTATTACTAGTCAAACTGATGCATTCTGACACTTCTATATTTAGTCTGGGAATCTGAACCTCAATGACCTCTGATCAGAAAAGGTTTAAGCTTAAAGAGGAAGTAAACACTCCCAAAAAAAAAACAAAAAAAAAAACACCCTGCAGGACAAAGGCATAATAATGCATAGCATACTAGCCCATTATAAATTACTTACCTGAGATCGAAGCCCCCGAAGCGACCCTCGTTCACCTCCTCCGTCGCCGCCATGATACCCGGAGAGACTTCTGGGTATCGCTGCTCCGGCGCTGTGACGTCACTCCGGCGCATGCGCGCGGGAGCCGTCAGTGACGGCATGATCGCCTTCACTAACGGCACGCTCAGTGCGCCTGCGCTGTTGTCTACGGCACGCATGTGCCACAGACATCGGTGCCCGTTTTTAGGAAAATGTCTCCTTAACCGTGTAAGTTAAGGAGATATTTCTTGCATCTACAGGTAAGCCTTAATCTAGGCTTACCTGTAGGTTAAAGTGGTCTGTAAGGGTTTACAACCACTTTAAAGCTATGCCATTCATGGTTTGAATTTTGGCTGATTCCTGCTGAATCTGCTGAAATTTGAGCTGTCAGAGTCCCTGTTGGCACTACCTGGCTCGACAAAAGTCAATTCTTCAAAGGAGAAGTACAACCAAAGCTGGTTTGGCTGTACTTCTCCTGTCGATCACAGGATCGCAGTTCCTTCTGCACTCCTGTAACCTGTTTTCAGCAGACAGCGGGCTGAAGTTTGCTCTCTGCTGACATCACAGAGCCGGTCCAGGCTCAGAAAGGATCACGACCATATGGTCAGGATCTGCCCAGATCCCTGGACCAGCCACTCCCGCCCCCTCCACAGCCCAGTTCTCCAGTGAGCGAGGGGGGCAGAGCAGAGAGCTGGTAAATGACAGTCACCAGCTCTCTGATCAGGAAGCCCTGAGACCCGAGCGATCAGCAGTGTTTAATCACTCATTTCTCAGTGTTAGAGCCAGGGGTGGACAGATGCAGTATCCACCTAGGTAAGTATGATTCTCAGAAAAAAATAAATAAAAAATCCAATACTTCTTTTTGAGGCTGGGTTCACACATATGCAGCCACGGGTTCCTGTCTGAGGTCCGGTGCGTGTCTGTTCACTGGTTCAGGTGCGATTCAGATCTGAATTTTTGCCCAAATTCGCACTTGAACTGGACCCAAACACACACAGGACCCTTTTGCAATCCGGTCGGTGGCCGGACCCCGGACCTGTGTGAACCGGCTCTCATTGAGAGTCGGTCACACTCACATGTCATGTGAATTGGATGCAGGGAAACCCGCATCCAAGTCACACATATGTGAACTCTGCCTTAAACTAATTGTAAAGTCTCGTTTTTTTTTAAATAACAAACATGTTATACTTACCTCCTCTGTGCAGTTGGTTTTGCAAAAAGCACCCCCGATCCTCCTCTTCTCGGGTCCCTCTTTGCTGCTCCTGGCCCCTCCCTCCTATTGAGTGCCCCCTTAGTCAGCAGCTTCCTATGGGGGCACTGGAGCTGAGTCACAGCTCCGTGTGTCCATTCAGACACGGAGCCCCAACCCGGGCCCCACCCCCTCTCTCCCCTGATTGGCTGACTGACTTTGATTGACAGCCACCAGAGCCAATGGCGCGGCTGTTGTGTCTCAGCCAATCAGGAGGAGTGTCCCAGACAGCTTAGACATTCATTGACATCGCTGGACAGAGATGGGGCTCAGGTAAGTATTAGGGGGGTGCTGGGGAGGCTACTACACACAGAAGGTTTTTTATCTTAATGCACAGAATGCAATAAGAAAAGCTTCTGCCTTTACAACCCCTTTATTCCAGGAGATAAACACTTTTTTCAGATTTGCTTTGTAAAAATAAATCACTAAGGCTAAGGCTTCATGTACACATAGCCTACTTTGACTGCTGGCCGCAGGAAAACGCAAAATGCGGCAAAAACGCACCGCGATTTTGCGGCACGGTTAAAACGCATCCTGAACGTGATTCTTCCACATCCAGGAGAGGGAGGTTGAAGCTCCCCTAAGTGCAGCAGCTCCTAAACTCTGGTAAAAGCCTATGTGTAGTGTACATTGACACATAGGCTGTTATGGAGTTGGGTTTAGGAGCTTCGACAAAAAAAAAAAAAGCCAAAAGCTCCTAAACTCAAGTAGCTGTAGTGTACATGAAGCCTAATGGTGGGTCCCCCACTTCAGGGGATAATACTGAGTTATGTAAAACTTAAAGTAGCATTCCAGTCAATACCTAAGGCTAAACCTACGCTTACCCCCATTCTTAAGCTATCTAACCTTGTAAAGGAAAGATCGCTATACTTACCTATTCTGAAGCCACTGCAGGCCGTCTCCAGCGGTGGCTTCTGTACAGGAGAGGAAGCCAACAACGGTAGGAAATGGCTGGGAGGGGACATCACCCATAGACTTACTATACGGCCTCCATTGTTGGCTGCCTCTCCTATACACAGAAGCCGCCGCTGACAGCTCAGCCTGGGACCGGAGTCGCTTCCGAATAGGTAAGTTTAGGAATCTTTTCTTTACAGGGTTAGATAGAATAACTTTAAAAACGGGGGTGGGAGTAGATTTAGCCCTAGTTAGCATTTGACTGGAATTCCACTTTAAGTTTTATTTATTCCCATCACTTTCTGTTCTGGCCTTCCTATGTAAGCAAACCATGTTGTGCTCTCTCTTTTAACCCTTTCATGACTAAGCCTATTTTTGAAATTTGGTGTTTACAAGTTAAAATCCGTATTTTTTGCTAGAAAATTACTTAGAGCCCCAAAACATTATATATATATTTTTAGCAGAGAATCTAGAGAATAAAATGGCGATTGTTACAATATTTTTTATCACACGGTATTTGTGCAGCGGTGTTTTGAACGCAAATTTTTCGGAAAAGGGACACTTTCATGAATTTAAAAAAATCCAAACAGTAAAGTTACCCCATTTTTTTTGTATAATGTGAAAGATGAGGTTACGCTGAGTAAATAGATACCAAACATGTCACCCTTTATAATTGCACGCACTCGTGGAATGGCAACAAACTACGGTACCTCTGAATTTCCATAGGCGACGCTTTAAAAAATTTTTACGGTTACCAGGTTTGAGTTACAGAGGAGGCCTAGGGCTAGAATTATTGCTCTCGTTCTGATGATCGCGGCGATACCTCACATGTGTGATTTGAACACCGTTTACATATGCGGGCGCGACTTCCGTATGCGTTTTCTTCGCTGCGCGAGCTCGTGGGAACAGGGGCACTTTAAAAATTTTTTTTTTTTTTTTTATTTATTTTATTTATTTTTTTACTTTATAAATTGTGTTTTAAAAAAAAAAAATTTTTTTTTTACTTTTATTGCTGTCACAAGGAATGTAAACATCCCTTGTGACAGTAATAGGTGGTTACAGGTACTCTTTATGCACTTCAAAGTATTCAGATCGCCGAAAACGGTGTATCTGAATACTGTGTACTTTTTTAAATTCGGTGCCATTGGCAGCCGAGTAAACGGGAAGTGACGTCATGACGTCGCTTCCGCGTTTACAACGAGAAGGCTGGAACGAAGCCGCCCACAGCTTCGTTCCAGCCCGCCCCCAGCCGTCGAAGGTACACGATCAGACACCGGGCCTCCCGATCGCACGGGAGGCCCGGTAACAGCGGCGGGAGGCGGTGGGAGGGGGGATGTCCCCTCCCGCTCGTCCGGTATAACAACCGAGCGGCTTTTAGCCGCATCGGTTGTTATACTCGGGTAGCCAATCGCCCGCTGTAAACAACGGTACCGGGATGATGCCTGCAGCTGCGGGCATCATCCCGGTATAACCCCGGAAAGCCGAGTACGCATATCTGCGTACGGTCGGCGGGAAGGGGTTAAACATAAAATCAAGATTGCGCAATAACCTGCATTGAATATGTATCACATAATCCCCTCATACCATCATAATTAACAATGTTAATGATATACACTCCATATTATACACTATATTACCAAAAGTATTGGGACGCCTGCCTTTACACACACATTAACTTAAATGGCATCCCAGCCTTAGTCCGTAGGGTTCAATAATGAGTTGGCCCACCCTTTGCAGCAATAAAAGCTTCAACTCTTTTGGGAAGGCCGTCCACAAGCTTTAGGAGTGTGAGGTCAGGCACTGATGTCAGATGAGAAGGTCTGGCTCGCAGTCTGCTCTCTAAGATCCCTTTCACACTGGAGCGGTTTTCAGGCGGTATTGCGCTAAAAATACCGCCTGAAAACCGCTCCTAAACAGCCTCCGCTGTTTGTTCAGTGTGAAAGCCCGAGGGCTTTCACACTGAAGCGGTGCGCTGGCAGGGCGGTGAGAAAAGTCCTGCAAACCGCTTTTTTGGAGCGGGGAAGGAGCGGTGTATTCACCGCTCCTTCCCCGCTCCTGCTCATTGAAATCAATGGGACAGCGCGGCTATACCGCGGCAATACCGCGGCTATAGCCGCGCTGTACGAGGGATTTTAACCCTTTTTCGGCCGCCAGCGGGGGGTAAAACCGCACCGCTAGCGGCCGAATACCTCTGCAAGAACGACGGTACAGCAGCGCTAAAAATAGCGCTGTTGTACCGCCGACGCCCCCACCGCCCCAGTGTGAAAGGGGCCTAATTCTTCCCCAAGGTGTTCTATTGGGTTGAGGTCAGGACTGTGTGCAGGCAAGTCAAGTTCTTCCGCCCCAAACTCGCTCATCCATGTCGGGATGAGTTAGAGGTGGTCTTATACCCCGTACACACGGTCGGATTTTCCGACGGAAAATGTGTGATAGGACCTTGTTGTCGGAAATTCCGACCGTGTGTGGGCTCCATCACACATTTTCCATCGGAATTTCCGACACACAAAGTTTGAGACCTTGCTATAAAATTTTCCGACAACAAAATCCGTTGTCGGAAATTCCGATCGTGTGTACACAAATCCGACGCACAAAGTGCCACGCATGCTCAGAATAAATAAAGAGATGAAAGCTATTGGCCACTGCCCCGTTTATAGTCCCGACGTACGCGTTTTACGTCACCGCGTTCAAGACGATCGGATTTTCCGACAACTTTGTGTGACCGTGTGTATGCAAGACAAGTTTGAGCCAACATCCGTCGGAAAAAATCCATGGATTTTGTTGTCGGAATGTCCGATCAATGTCCGACCGTGTGTACGGGGCATTAGTGTTTGCTGTACCGGCTTCCTCGCTTTTTGAGTCGGGGACTGTGTATAAAAATGGTTGCAGTTCCTAAAATTTGTACTTGATATTTATGTTCAACCTCTTGAATTGAAAGTCTGAACTTCAAATTCCTTTTGGATTGTTTCGTTTTAATTTTATTCTGGTGGCACAGAGAGCCAAAAGTATGAAAATTGCGCATGTGTCCGAATATATATGGACCTAACTGTACATATGTTGTCATTTGATATGATCTTCACTTTATAGACCATATCTACATTATCTGCAAAGCCAACCCTGAGGAAGGAGCCAAGTGACTCCGAAACGCGTCAGATTGTCTGTGCATCCTCTGCATGTAGATATCAACACAGATACCCCGTATTTCATTGTGCACCATATTTTTGCTACTTTGTCATATGTAACTTTTTTGATAATAAAATGTTTGTATTTTAATTATATGTCTACTCTTTGAGCCTTTAAAGTCGCACTATATGGGGGGAACCTCCTTTTCTACAAAACTTTTAGGGATGTGGCCATGGTGAGCAGAAATTCAAACCTCAATTATTTTTGACTAATATGTTTTGACTATGAACATATCTCATAGTGTGTTTTGTGGCTTTGCACATAGTTACACTAGCACAGTTTGCTTCCCCTTGTTACTTTTAAAAGGGTCCGACAACTGAAAAAAGGTTGAGAAACAATGCTCAGACCGTCCAACATACACTGAAAAATAATGTTGAATGGAAACATCATGGCATGTTAAGCTATGCTACACTAAGGCAAAGGTGTGCGCACAGGGTGTGCCAGGTGTGCCTGGGCACACCCTAATCGCCTTGTGTGGTGCATATTCCCCCCTGTTTAGACCCCTGATATTTCATCCCCCAAAAAAATGTTACAAAACAAAATAATTTATTTAAAAATAAAATAAAACTAATGACACTGTCCACTAGGGGTGCAACGGATCGTTGCCGATCCGTATGGATCACCCTCCGCGGATCGGCACACCCGCGATCCGCGGAGCACTTTTCGGCCTCAGCCACAGGAAAGGCCGCGGCTTCGGCCTAGCTCCGGAGCCGGCGGCCATCTTAGTACACCCGGAAGCGGCCGCTGTCTCGACAGGAAGTGACGTTTCGTCGCCGCCATCTTGCTACACCCCACACTCCTGCACAGTACAATAATGATAGAGTGAGAAGGGGGAAAGAGGACATCTTGTTACACCCACCGGAGTTTTAGATTTAAAAGCCATTTTCAACACAAAACTGAGCTTATATGCACAAATACTGTATTTATGCATATAAGCTCGGTTTTGTGTTGAAAATAGCTTTTAAATCTAAAACTCCGGTGGGTGTAACAAGATTTGTGTGGTTTTTTTTTTTATGCTAATCCGAAAATGATCCGATCCGTGACTCTGACCTGAGGATCGATCCGATCCGTGAGATTTTTGATCCGTTGCACCCCTACTGTCCACTGCCCTACTGACACCATCAGTACATATACACATGCATATGTATTTGAGCTTTGGGGTGCACACCCTAATGCAAGAGGCTGCGCACATCTATGACTTAGTTTAAACAAAGCTATGCTACTGTTCAAGCAAAAAACGTAATCCTGGAATGTAAAATCATTGAAAGTTTAGATTTAGACACTGTTAAAAGCCAAGCAGTGCTTGTATTGAAAGTCCTAATATGTTGATGTATGGACATCAGCCTTCACTTTTGTTATTCTAGAATTAAATTGGCTCATATGCTGGCAGATTTTCTGCAGAGAAAGTAACATTCAATTATGTCATTCAGGACACAATAGAAGCAATCCTTCAATGTTACACAAATGCATTCATGGGGTCCTGAATTATATTCATTTCCAGGCTGACAGATATCCATCCGCTCAACCTGTGCGTTCAACTCTTCATTCCTTCCAGTCCTCCACAAGGATTGGCTATTTATTTAGCCCGCTCTTATGTCTGACCAAACCTGCAAGATTGGACCGCCTGCAGCCAAGGTGTCGAGCTTCCATTTCATTGGATTTGACATTCTGCGCTCTCCAAGGTAGGTACAGGGTGACCACTATGAAATTCAGCTTTAAGAAGAATTTGCCTGTGTTGGCTTTACCAAGGCGGCAAATGAGTGCCATATGAATACTGCATGAACTAATAATGGAAGGATTATTTTAATCACTGACACATTTTGAAGTCAATAAATGGCAGTTTTAGTCCAACCATATGCCAAACAAATAGCGTGTGTGTATTGTATACACACTCACACACACACATATATATATATATATATATATATATATATACATATATATATATATATATATATAAAACCAGGGCTTTTTTTCAGTGAGAACTTGGTGGAACTCAGTTCCACCACCTCTGTCTCAGACCCTTTGGAGCCTGCTCACCACAATCACTTGTAAACACAGAAGTCTGGTTTCTGTGTTTACAAGTGACAGCTCTGCACTCTGTATGTAATGCAATCCTGGTAATTAATGCCCCTTTAAGACCCTCCTACTGTTTTCGGGGAATTTGACTGACCACACCCACTATTTGATGTGATTTCTAGTGTGTGTGTAGGGGGAGGGGTTTTTCCGGGCCAAGGTTAAAGTGGAAGTAAACCCCCTCATCATTTTCAGCCATGGAAGCTGCCATCTTTGCCTCTGTTTATTCTACAAATGCCATGATGCTGCACATGTGATCAGTTATGACACCAGCCATTGGATGGTTCGACAGTTTGGTTGAGAGCACAACCAATGGGAGTGTTTCATTTCCGGCATGTGCCGGAAATGAAACTGTTTTATGGATGGGTTTACTTCCACTTTAAGTTCAAGCATCTATTGTTTGAGAAAAAAAGTCCTGTGTGTGTGTATATATATATATATATATATATATATATATATATATATATATGTAGCTCTGGCTGTATGTTTAGGGTCATTGTCCTGCTGGAAAGTGAACCTCCGCCCCAGTCCCAAGTCTTTTGCAGACTCTAACAGGTTTTCTTCTAAGATTGCCCTGTATTCAGCTCCATCCACCTTCCCATCAACTCTGACCAGCTTCCCTGTCCCTGCTGAAGGAAAGCATCCACACAACATGATGCTACCACCACCATGTTTCACGGTGGGGATGGTGTGTTCAGGGTGATGTGCAGTGTTAGTTTTCCACCACACATAGCGCTTTGCTTTTAGGTCAAAACGTTCAATTTTGGTCTCAAGTTATTGGAGCACCTTCTTCCACATGGCTTCTTGCAAACGGGACCTCTTATGGCTTTCTTCTTGCCACTCTTCCATAAAGGCCAGATTTGTGGAGAGCACGACTAATAGTTGTCTTGTGGACAGATTCTCCCACCTGAGCTGTGGATCTCTGCATCTCCTCCAGAGTTACCATGGGCCTCTTGGTGGCTTCTCTGATTAATGCTCTCCT